>CAJQZJ010000449.1:5561-19553 GCA_907164525.1 Lophiomys imhausi | reverse complement strand
GGAAACAAAATCCTCCTCCTGCTGGTACTAGACAAATTGCGACTTTTTCAGAAATTGCTTTTCAAGGACCTACTAAATTTAAAATATAACTGTAGTTTGTCCTATCATTGTACTTAGGAATATGTCCTCTAGCAATAAAATCACTACAGAATGAAGGATTTCTCCCCTTTCTCCCCTCCAATAAATTTTTAAATAGAAACATGCATTTAGCATTATTTATTTAAATGTTCTGGCAGAAATGTAGGCAGAACCTAATGGCGATTTCAAATATTTTTCTTCTCTTCCACTTTTCCTGAGTATTTCTTCAATATAGTAGAGACTACATAACCACCTCCGCCCAATGAATGAAAACAATAGGTAGAGGATTTCAGAGAACTTTAATACCCCCTATCATATCCCTTTTTGTCCCTGGAGCTTCTGTGTCTTAGAATAAGGATTAATTATCATATAGCTAAGATTTTGTTGGCTATTTGTCCCTTAGCAAAAGGATATTCAAGCCATTGAAATGTTCCCCTTACATTATCAATAAAAATTGCCTTCATTTCCCTTAAAGATAACTGATTATGAACTTCTTAGCAACGTCTGGGAAATTTCTTCACAATAGTACCTTGATTAGTGTTTGATTAAATATCTGGATATGTACTATCATCTAATCATGTTGATACATATAATTAGTCCTCATTAGATCTACTATGTTCTGATTTAGAAACAAACAAACAAACAAAACCAACAAAAAAGTGAAAAGAGAAAATCACAAACTAATTGCCTACCCTGGTAAGATCTCTTTGATAGCCTTCACAAACTTATCTATCTTCCTGTTATCTGTGTCAGTATACTTTTGATTCTGGATAGGCAGACATTTTCACTCCAATTTCTCCTGAATCTTAAAGCCAGATAAGGCTCAGGTTGACATAACGATATGAGGGAGCCAGGGACCAAAATGAGTAACAGTTGTACACACTAGGTCACTTGATTTCTTTGCAGTGGAGACATTGGTTGGAAAAGGGTTGCTCTGGGATGCTCAAGTCTTTGTCTGTTTGTCCAGTGCAGATGGCCAGTAGATTTTCTTTTCACTAAAAGTCTTATTAGCATACACTATTTGTATATAGTAATGGATTTGTTATGACATTTTCCTACATGCATATAATATACTTCGATCAAATTCATCTATTATCATTTCTTATTCATTTCTACATTGGATCTACAAGGATCCCTCTTCCCTCCCCTATCCAAACCACTTCCTTTTCTATTTTCATGGGTTTTTCAGTTTGCATATGTGTTCATGGATGTATGCATGCATATGTGGTATGTGGAGGCAAGGGATAATCTTGGTTAAGGTTGCTTACAGGAGCATGGACTAGGGATTACTTTTAGGTATGTGGACAACTTATTAGTGTTACATCACTCATGAAACCATCTTTCCCTCTCCTAACAACCATTGTCCTACAGATCCATGGTAAGGTGGGAGAACTATCCTTCTAGAATGAGACTTTCATTGGTTGCTTTTTATTTTGGAATGCATGCAATGTAAATTCATTTCTGTAGGCTCCGAGGAATCCTGTACAATATTTAATACTCCATAATAAATCCCTTTTTACTTAAACCAACTATATTTAATATTGGGTTAAGTGACAGGATTTTACTCAGTCATATAATCTGTGACCATAAAAATACCTCATTCTCTTTCATTTCCAATACGGTAATATATAAAATTTTATATTTTAGAGTAAAGTGATTAAACAAATGCCAAAGAAACTGATTAAGTAGTTGTGCAGATAGCATGGGAGTGCCAGGGGAAGGGAGACTTTATTTCCATAAAAACCAGAGTCCAAGTCAGCTTGGGAAAAGCTGAAATCACTTGTAGTGGAAGTTGTATCTGTCACTCCTCCAGGACACACTTCTTTCCAACAATTAAAAGAATCAATTATGTATAAGTGACTTTGAATTAAATTTTCTAATACTCTCAAATAATACTTATACTTCATAATCACAAATTTTGTGAGTAGCCATATTTAAAACGTAAGTCAGGGATAATGCAATCTATCAATGCATAATTGATCTAACTACATTTATTTAGTTCATTTTTTATATCCTATGGACGTTTAAAGTTTATTTTGCAGTAACTGTCACAGATTTACTTAAAACATGACACATATGTGCTGAAACAAAAAGATCTTGAATTAGTTGCTTTTATTGCTTTAAAATTCTGTTTGTTATATTTCATTCCCTGTATCAATTTGCTAATAATTATTTATCTATGTCATCTGATGGTATTGTGTTTATTTCTCAGGCTTTTTTTAGCCTGCTATTAATAACATAATTGAGAGTCAGTTATATTATTTGTTAAACAAGCTTCACAACACAAGAACTGAGCACTTATTACTCTATTCTTAACCCCTTCAGCTTATTTGGATTCTTCCCAGTATTTTGTTTATTTTGTTTTGTTTATTTATTATTTCAAGTTACATTTCCATCATAGTCCCCTATCTCCACCCCTTCCGGTCCTGCACTCCCACCCTCTCCAAACTCTCCAACCTATCCTACTCCTCTGGACTGGGTTGCCCCTACATATCGGTCTTCTCACCCCCCTCACTTCAACAGTCATGAGTGTTAAAAGCTTCCTCTTGTACTGGTGGCCCATATGGAAACTCTATTAGGGAAAAGTGTCCTACTAACAGATAACAACATCTATGTTACTGTTCCTTTTGGTGTTGGTTATAGGTTAGTTATCCTGTACTACATGACTAAAATCCAATTATAAGTAAATAGATGGCATGTGCTTCTTTCTGAGTATGGATTAGCTCACCTAGGATGAGCTTTTCTAGTTCCATCCATTTTGCTGCAAATTGTATGAATTCCTTGTTTCTGATAGCTGAGTACTATTCCATTGTATAAGTGTACCACGGTCTTTTTTTATCCATTCTTTGGTTGAGGGACATCTGAGTTGTTTCTCGTTTCTAGCTATTACAAATAAAGCTGCTATGAACATATTTGAGGAGATGTCCTTGTGGTTTGTTGAGGAATCATTTGGGTGGATACCTAGAAGTTGTATGGCTGGGTCTTGAGGTAGAGCTATTCCAAATTTTCTAAGATATTACCAGACTGGTTTCCATACTGGTTATACAAGTTTGCACTCCCACCAGCAATGGAGGAGTGTTCTCCTTTCTCCATAGCCTCACCAGCATGTGCTGTCATTTGAGTTTTTGATCTTAGCCATTCTGACAGGTGTGAGATGGAATCTCAGAGTCATCTTGAGTTGCATTTCTCTGATGAATAAGGACGTAAAGCATTTCTTCAAGTGTCTCACTGCCATTAGAAATTCCTCCTTTGTGAATTCTTGGTTTAGCTCTGTTTCCCATTTTTGATTGGATTATTTGGTTTCTTGATATTTAATTTCTTGAGTTCTTTATAATTTATGGATATTAGCCATCTGTCAGAAGTGGGATTGGTAAAGATCTTTTCTCAATCTGTAGGTTGCCATTTTGTTCTCATGATAGTGTCCTTTGTCTTACAGAAGCTTTTCAGTTTCGGGAAGTCCCATTTATTGATTGTTGGTCTTAAAGCCTGAGCTATTGGTATTCTGTTCAGGAAGTTGTCTCCTGTGCCAATGAGTTTGAGGCTTTTCCCCACTTTCTCTTCTATTAGATTTAGTGTGTTGAGGTTTATGTTAAGATCTTTGATGGATCCACTTGGACTTAAGTTTTGTACAAGGTAATAAGTATGGCTCAATTTGCATTCCTTTACATGTTGACATCCAGTTAGACCAGCACCATTTGTTGAAGATGCTGTCCTTTTTCTACTTTATGGTTTTGGCTTCTTTTTCAAAAATTAAGTGACCATAGGTGTGTAGGTTTATTTCTGGGTCTTCAATTCAATTTCATTGATCAACTGGTCTGTTTCTATATCAGTTCCATGCTGTTTTTATTACTATTGCTCTGAAGTGTAGCTTTATTAATAGATTCCACTTTCCAAAGTTAAATCAAGATCAGGTAAACAAATTAAATAGTCCTATAACCTGTAAGGAAATAGAAGCAGTCATTAAAAATCTCCCAACCCCAAAAATCCCAGGGCCAGATGGTTTCATCACAGAATTCTACCAGACCTTCAAAGAAGAGCTAATACCAATACTCTTCAAACTGTTCCACAAAATAGAAACCAAAGGAACACTACCAAACTCATTCTACAAGACCACAGTCACCTTGATACCTAAACCACACAAACACCCAACAAAGAAAGAGAACTTCAGACCAATTTCCCTCATGAACATAGACACAAAAATACTTACTGAATTACTTGCAAACTGAATCCAAGAACACATTAAAAGTACCATACATCATTATCAAGTAGGCTTCATCCCAGGAATGCAAGGGTGGTTCAACATATGAAAATCCATCAATGTAATTCACCATATAAACAAGCTGAAAGAAAAAAAAAAAACACATGATCATCTTGCTAGATTCTGAAAAAGCATTTGACAAAATCCAACACTCCTTTATGCTAAAAGTCCTGGAGAGAGCTGGAATACAAGGACCATACCTAGAAATAAAAAAGACAATATACAGCAACCAATACCTAACATCAAATTAAATGGAGGAAAACTTAAAGAACCTCTAAAATCAGGGACAAGGCAAGGATGCCCACTCTCCCAATATGTCTTCAATATAATACTTGACGTTCAATCAAGAGCAGTAAGACAACTAAAGGAGATCAAGGGGATACAAATTGGAAAGGGTGACACTTTCCTTTGCCTTACAGAAGTTTTTCAGTTTCATGAGGCCCATTTATTGGTTGTTAGTCTTAGTAGAGCACCTATTTTAATAATTCTGTCTTACCAATCACTTCCCCAACACGTGATGCTAAAAAGATTAGCATTATTATTTTAATTCTTCTTTTCCCTATTCTAAATGTTGTCAAATAGATTGCAAGTTCTATTAGGACTGATTTAACATCTTATTGATGAACTAAACAATTGATCAGAAGAAAGGATTGTTGAGATGGATTTTAATGGGACCCTCCTAATGCAACTCTTTCCCATAGTTTACATCCTTGTTCGTTGCAGTAATTTAATCTACCCTGGTTGCTTACCAGGGCATTTTGAGAATATCTCTAGACCTTAAAACCTCTAGTAGGGGTTTAAATTCGGTCATCATGCCTATACAATAATGGGTCTACAGATATGAGGTAACATTATGGAAAATAATAGTAGGATGCTTTCAAAAGTTTCTGGTGGTTACATAATGCTATTCTTGTACATTCCTGGTCTAAACAAAAATATTATTTTCTCATCATATCATGAAAGGCATCATCAATATTTTCCTCTTTACCGCCTGTCACTCCATGATACACAACTCAACTGTACCAAACATTCCCTATTCTCTAGGATTTTATGTTCCTTATGCTTATGAATTCTGAAAGCATAATGATTTCATTTGTTTCTTTTTTATTAAATTGAAATAACAAACCCACTTTGTTTACCAGATGGAGGCCCCTTAGGAACTTCCAATGAAGTCTCAGTTTGAGATATTATACTCGGTATAGCAAAGATAATGGTCATGCCCTGAGAAAAATAAATCATATTTTTCTTAAATATGGGTTATAACTCACATACTATAGGTTTATTTTATTAACTTATATACTTTTCTGATTTTATCAATTGACAAAATTATACAGTCAGTACCAGTGTGTATCAGAACTTTTTTTATCTTCTCCATAAAGAATAAAAGAATAATCTTAGAAATCAATTCCTATTCCTCTTCTTTTATCTCCATGCCTCTGGCAACCACTAATCATTGTGTATATGGATTTTCTATTGTAGGTTGATATGAAAAGGTTCACACCATGTGTGGTTTCTTGTGTCTGGCTTCTTTTGCTTAGTACTTTCAAAGTTTACCTATGTTGTAACATTATTAATACTTCACTTATTTCAATAAGGAAAGTACTCAACCTAATAATCCATTTATTTATTTGTTCATTACTAGAGACTTTTGGTTTAATTTACCATCTGCATGCTATAGAGATGTCTTAGTGGTTAAAAATGCATACTGCTCTTTCAAATAACTTAGGTGTGTTTCCCATTAAACACATCTGTCAGTTCACGACTAACTTTCACCATAGTTGCAGGTGATCCAACACTCTCTGCCCTCTGAGGGCACCTGAGTGAGTATTGTGTACATAAATTCATGCATGCATAAGCACATACACATAAATAAAAACAATAAACACATTTTGCAGCAATTCTCTCCAGTGCTGTGGGTTACTTTTTCACTTTTTTAAAAATGTTCTTTGAAAGACAAAACAGGAGGATTAAGTGGAGAACTAGATAGGAGGACAGGGCAAAGGATGGAACAGTAACAGCAAATGCCTTCTGAAAAGTTGTATGTAAACTTACTACTGTAGAAGTCTCTAAATTATATACATGTATGAAAGGGATTTAAGTGGAGGAGACAATAACTCAACTAGATCTCTTATATCACCAAGTAAAATCTCCAATTCTGAGAATGGGTTACATTTTTTTTTGAGTTACTGACCAGTTTCTGTAAATCATCCCCTAAACATCACAGATTTTGATGTTTAAGACTATTGGTTACTCTCCATGACTTAATGGTAAGGCCCTACTACTAACAATGACAGAACTTAGTTATATAATGAAGAGAGAAAGACTGAGCTGGTGCCCAACTGGGTGTGCTTCACCCTTACTAAGTGCCATTTGTGGTACTGGAAGGTATTTTGCATGGTAGTAGAGGAGAAATGAAGTTGTTAATATCACCCAGGTACAAACTCTGGGACCTTCAACAGTGACAAACCTGAGAGATACATTGGTGCAATCATGGCACAAATGTTATTGGAGTAACCAAACACCATTTATTGGATTTAAAGGGCCACTCCATGACTAAGTGACCTGACACTAAGTGACCACAATCCTGAAACTAAACAAGAAATGGGCTTAGAGGAAATCTTATTACTATTATTTTGGTAAAGGAACATAGAAATAAAATGACTGCTAATGATATATTACTATACCCATAGATCAGAGCATCACTTAGCCCTCATCAGAACAGACACACAACTAATGTCCAGAGAGTGAAAGACTTTGGAGCTCACAGCCCTAAACCATACATCTTCATCAATCTCTTCCCTTCAAGATTCAGGGGTATATACAGAAGAGTATGCAGAAAGATTGTAAGAACCAGAGGTGACGGATGACTCCAAGTCAGACACAACTGGTATATGTATGAATTCGTAAAGATTTCAACATCAACCAAAAGGCTTACAAAAGTTTAAACCAGAGAAAAATCTAGTACTGAGAAGGAGAACTGGACACACCTCTATTTTCCTTTAATACCTGTTTTGCTCAATAGAGTGTCATTGGGTATCTCTTCCAGGTCAGTCTACATACCTAGGAGCAATTAGTTGTCAGACAAAAATCTGTTTTTCTGTGCAATTAATATTTTGGTTTGGTATTATTTTGTCTTACTGCTTTAAAAAACAGATTTTGTTTTGATATTTTTGGGGGATTTTTTTTTTGAGAGAGAGGGAAAACATGAAGTTGGATGGGTAAGGAAGTGAGCTTGCGGAGGGGAAGAATATGACCAATATATATTGTATGAATTCTTTAATAAATTAATTTTTAAAGTGAAAAAGTTAAAAAGGGTTTAAAATTGGATCTGTGAAATCCAATTTGTATTCCTTCTCTTCCTTTTTTTGTCATTTCTAGGAAACAATAAAGATATATACCATTTCCTTCTTCCAAATTTTATAAGTTCTTACATGTGGAGTTAATTTCCATTTGTTACATGAAGTAGGGGTTATTTGTTCTTCTGAAGACTGAGCACTCTTAAATGCTATTTTTTTCATTGAATAGAGGCATCTTTTTTCATACATCAGTTGACTACAAATGTGATTTTTTTTTTTTCTGTCCACTCAGTTGTGCTCCACTGACACTTGTCTGCTATTATTCAGCTGTCTTGATTACGGTCATTTGGCAGCACATTTTGAAATATTAAAGTATGAGTCTCCAGCTGAACTTTCTCAATATTGTTGTGACTAATTGGAGTCCTTTGCATTTCTGTGTAGATTTCAGTATTGCCTCATGAATTCCTTAGGAAACAAAGATGTGATTAAGGCTTCTGCTAGGATACTACTGAATCTATAGATAAGTTTGAGAAGTATTGCCACTTTAAAGATGTTACATTTTCTTGAGTATGGCAAGTCATTCCACTTACTTATGATTTCAGTGTTTTTGGTTTTCAGTGTGCAAGTTTTACACTTTTTTCTTTTTATTCTTGAATTCTAGTTTTGATTCTAATGTAAATGGATTTTGAAACTCCATTTCTGTATTTTTATGGCCAGTATACAGACAGTTGACCTTTATACATTTTTGTGTCTTACAAATTTGCAGACTTATTTTAATATTTGTTGTTCCACTTGTTTTAGTTCATATTTCTATTTGCTTCCTATTGATGATTTGAAAGTAGCACCTCTCTACAATCCCACCCATTCACATTTTCAAACAGCTGCTGTTTATTAACAGTTACTCATTTAGTTTGTGATGGTGTGTTTGTGCTTGAGTGTGTGTTTATGCGTTCATGCACACAGTACACATATGTGAGTCAGAGAACAACGTGAGTAGGTTAGTTCTGTCCTCTCAATATGTGGGGTCTGGCACTGAACTTAGGCCATCAGACCTGGTAGAAAGCACCATCATCCACTAAGTATCCTGCTGTTCCCCTTATTTACAATTATATAATTCTGTTATAACCCATATCTTTTCATACTGTAGTTGTAAAATAAGAATATTTTATCCTTCCACTCATTCATACCATTTCAAACCCTGCATTTTCCAAATTACTTTAAATTTTGATTCCACATCATTTTTCAATTTTCTCAATTCAATGTGTTTTCTTTCCCTGTTTTATTTAATAATGTTATCATTTCAATCACTTTGTTATCATATACACAGAACAAGCAATGCATCTATTTTCTTGACTCATTCAAAATGATTTACTTCATTATCACTTGCTTGCTTTGGAAACTTATCAAAACTTAACATTATTTCTGATGGAGTGTGTTCGTAGGTAATTTTGAGTGGAAATATAGGTTTTCAATTTCAATTTCAATACTTAAATGTCCCTCAAATTTCCTCTTTTTTGTGTGTGATCATATGAATGATAAGTCATTTTGTTATAACCCAGATTTTTCCTCCTAAGCTTATAAACACCGTATTAACTTCCAGGGTGGCCTATAAATGTTTCCTGATTATAAGTGAACATTTCTATCTGTTTGAAAGTGTGTGTATTTTGCCTCTATCAGAAATTTCCAAGAGACATGTCTTGATATTTCTCCTTTTCATCACTTCCGCTTGTTATTTGTGAGTGCTTTTGATCTTTTTTTCCAAATAAGGGAGCTGAGGATTATTGCTTTGATTACGGGTTCCTCCTCCATCTGTGCCTTCTCCCTTCATATTATATCTCCAGGGATTGCCCACCATGCCTCTCATCCTTCAGCCACCATTAGCATTTTGCAGCACTTCTCCTTTGTGTTAAAAGCTGCTTCCTCCACTTAAGCTGCTGATCACAAACTCGGTTTTAAGCAGTATTGATTCTACTCCTCACGTTTGATGTCGAGGCCTCCTCAATTGGAGCCACCTGCTCTCCTGGGCTTGCCTTGTGGGAAACTGAGAATCGATGGAGAATCTCCTCGGCATGTGCTTGCCCCAGCTCTTCAGCGCCCCTGGACCAACCATCAGACAGTAAGAGCTGTGCTGAGTGTTTCCAATAGGAAGTCGCAGGCCTGGATCTCATCATCTCTACAAATGTGTAATGAGGAGGCTTCACCACTCACACAACTCTCCTCTTCCAGCTACATGGATGAGAGATATTTCACTTTACCTGGGATTCATGGGAGAAGTATTATTTCTTGAGATACACCATGGCACAACGGGTCAGTTATTCTACCTGCAGAGCTGAGGTGCTCCGTATTAGTTAGTGGATCAGAGGTCAGCATAACTATGGGCTTTGCCAAAGTCACAGAGCCACACTGAAGTCAATGTGCCCTCACCTCAGCACTACAAAGGTATTTGAGCTAGTCTCTTCTCATCAGTGAGCCTGGGGCCTTGGCTATAATATGTAACAATCACTCTATCCAAAGCTTTCATTTCTAGAATAGTAGTTAAAGTTCCCATTAAAAGTAAGATTTTAATAACAAAATTATAAATGAATGAATGAATAGATTAATTAACTAATGATCTGCATTGTATTAGGAGAATTTATTTCCCACTAAAATTGTTTCATATACATAAAAGTTCAAATACTTAAGAAATATATAGTATACTAATGGAAAATCACACAATCACATATTTCCATACCATTCCACCCAATCCCAGCCCATTTGGTGTGAAGTTTTTCTTTAGATTAATCCTAGGCATTTACCAACATAAGTATTAAACTTATAGACAAAATTATTTATTCTATAAAAACTAAAAAGGCCTTTCACTTTTGTTATCAACTCATACCAGGCTCTGATACATAAACCTAATAGACACAGTTTTATGACTCAAAGGCAACTAATGCTCATTCCAAGGTTTTCTCTACCTTGGTTTTCTCTCTGATTTGTATTATGTTGGTTTTCTATGACCATAACCCAATAGAGTAAATAGAAGTCAGTGAAGTGCTAGCTGCACAAGCATGAAGTTCTGGGTTTGGTTCCCCAGGACCCACATATAGACTCAGCTACAGTGTCATGCTTTTGAAAGCCTAACTCTGGGAAGATGATGCAGAAGGACCCCTGGAGTTTGTTACCTAGCAGGCCTCACAAAATTAACTTCAGATCCTACCAAGTTAACTCCACATTCAGTGAGAGACCCTATCTCAAAACATAAAGTGGAGGACAATAGAGAAATACACCCAGCATCAAACTCTATCTTACATGAACACACACACACACACAACACACAGACTCACACATCTACACACATGAGAACAGGTACTTACACAGACAGCTGCCACACACACACACAAATCCCTTTTTAAAACATATTTACTGCTTTTATATTATCTAATTGTTTAGGTTAAATTAGGTTAGAATGCTTTCAAAATGATGTCAATAGCAGCCTTATTTGTAGCTAGAAACTGGAAACAACTCAGCTGTCCCTCAACCGATGACTGGAAAAAAAAACTTGTGGTACATTTACACAATGGAATACTATTCAGCTATCAGAAACAACAAAATCATACAATTTGCAGCAAAATGAATGCAACTAGAAAAGCTCATCCTGAGTGAACTAACCCAGACTCAGAAAGATGCACATGGCATCTATTCACTTATAATTGGATTTTAGCCATATAGTACAGGATAACTATTACACATCCAACACGCCAAAAGGAACAGGAACATAGACTTTGTTGATGAGACCCTTTCCCCTAGTGGTGCTGCCATGTAGGCCCCCAGTATATGAGGAGGCTCTTGGCCCTCATATGACTGCTGAACTGGAGTAGGGGACTTATGTGTGGGGACACCCCACTCTGGAGGAGTAGGAGGGAAGAGTAGCAGGGTGAGACTGGGAGGGGTAGAGGGGGGAAATTGTGATGGAGATGTGGCTTTAAGTAGTGAATAAACATTTAAAGATGATATCAAAACATACTACCATACTGTCATTTAACAAATTATTGGTTTTGCATAATATATATATTTTAAATTTTATTGATCTTTATGAATTTCACAGCATGCATCCCAATCCCACTCATCTCCCCATTCCTTTATACCCATCCTCTACCTTTGCAGTCTCCATCAAAACTAAAATAAAAAATCTCATCGTGGAATGTATAGTATGTGACAGTGTATCCTGCAGTATACCCTTTTGTCATCACTTCTTTGCCTGCAAATACTCATTCCAATGAGTCATTTGTCTGGTTTGAGGCCTCAGGCTTCTGCTACACCGTCAATACTGGATCCTAACCTGGACTCTTTCAGACATCCTGCTCTTTCCCTGTGTCATGGAGATCCTGAAGCTTTGGTTCTGCAAGACCATCCCTTTCAATGATTCTTTTAAAAAGAAATATAAAACTATTTTTTTAAAGAATAAGGCCATTGTTAAGCAACAAGCCTTTTCAGATACGCCCTTCCTACCTGTTAACTCACTTCATAGGGTGGCCCAGCTGGTGTTCTCTGCACAGGGCTTCTTGGAGATGTCTACCACATAAACTAACCATCCCATCCATGGCATGGGCTGTTCCTGACGGATGGAATGTGATTTCCTTCACACTATGTTCTGAAAATTCTTGAGAGGTTCCTTGACTCTGATTCTCTACTATTTATATACTTCATTCAGGGCCAATTTCACTCCCTGCTTATTTTGGAAGCTGTAGGAAACATTTTCCTATTCCCTACCCCTTCCTCCTCCACATGCCAAACAGATATTTCTTCTGTTCTCTTATAGCTATGTCCTTATATGCTTCAACTACCCTTCTATGTGGAGAACTGTACAAATTTCCTTTCTCTTACATCTTCTGAAAAATAAGGAGAAATATATTTTCCTACTCTGACTTCTACTGTTTGTTCACATGCATGTGTGTGTGTGTGTGAATGTGCAAGAAAAGAGAACAAAACTTCCCAAACATCCTAATTTACCCCTCCTTTCTCTGACAAAGTTATGTCAACATCTTCTAAGCTTCACAAATGTGTCACACTTTTCACGAGAGCAAGGAAAAACAAAACTGGTAGTTGTCATAACAAATTCTTGGCATCAAAGTATTATCAAACCACAAAATAAAACCTTACACAGCCATAAAGCATGTCAACATTTATTTTTGCAATACCAGATGTGCTGTGACTCTGGTGTATATTCATTTTTCCTTTCACCAATATGAAAAAGAACATCATTTTTCTGAAACATACACATAGCCTCTATATTACATGCAAAACCCCTGCAACTTTTTTCCCCAAATGGCTAGTCACTTGGAGCAATGTATACTTGTGTCTGCTTGTGAATGCAGGTATCAGTGAAGGGCATTAGACCCCCTGGAGCAGGAGTTAACAAGCAATTGTGAACCCAACTCAGGTCCTCTGCAAGAGTAATGTGCTCTTTAGCACTGATTCGTCTTTCCAGCCCCAACTTCCAATATCTTTTAAATTGAAATTAATATAATTTTATTTCCCCTTTCCTTTCTTCCAACCAAACTCTCCTACACACTCCTTTTTCTCTTTCAAAATCATGGCCTCTGTTTTTATTAATTGCTGTTACATTCATATATGTGTATGTTTATATTTGTGTATTCTTAAATACACAAACGCAGCTGCTCAGTCTATGTAGGTGTATGTTTTCAGGGTTGCCTATTTGGTATTGGATAACAAATTGGTGTGCTTTTCCCTGGAGAAGACTATTTCTCCCACTCTCAGTACTTTTTAGATGCCCATAGTTCTTTGTGTAGGGTTGAGGTCTAGTGAGATATAAACCATATATTATTATATACTGATGTTCATTGAGAGTTGATATTTTTTCCAGCTATATCTGGAAACAAAAGCCCCCTGTTTATTTATGGGTTTGTCTTATACTGTGACTTATAATATGTCAGAGTTTCTACTGAGATGGTCACAGCATTTTTGTTTTCTTTTGTTTTTAACAAAATCACTACATCATTCTTGGAGGAGCAAAGAGAGATTACATATTCCACAGGAGTCCCTCTACAGGCTGAGATTTCTTCTCCTCATGGAACAGAACTTCCAAGTCCCATGCTGTATAGCTGCCCATACAAAGAGCTGTGTAATCTCTCCAATACTTTCAGTTTAAGTAAATACTAAAGCTGTTCTACTCAGAAGTAACATAGCACTTAATCTCCCCCACATTTTACCAACAATGAGAACCTAGGAAAGCCTCCAGTTTCTACAAGGATGAAGTTGTGCAATAGATAACTATGACTCTAGCCAGACATAGACTCCAAGCTGCAGTTGTCACACACACACACACACACACACACACACACACACACACACACACAC
>CAJQZJ010000444.1:175037-186972 GCA_907164525.1 Lophiomys imhausi | reverse complement strand
AAGAAAGAAAGAAAGAAAGAAAGAAAGAAAGAAAGAAAGAAAGAAAGGGTGGCAGGATGGCTCAGCAGGTTAAAGCACTTACCACAAAAGCTTAAGACCTGGGACCCATGTGGTGGGAGGAGGAACCAACTCTCCCAAGATTTCTTTGACCTCCCTCCACACATACACATGGTACATAGGCACACGCACGCGCGTGCGCGCACACACACACACACACACACACACACACACACACACACAGCTTAAAGTAATAAATATATTATTTAAAGACAGAACCACTACCTCAATGATAGGGCAGTGTAAAGTACAATTTGTGTGTCATAAGATCCTTGGAAATGCTGAACAGAATATTTAGCCTGTATTAGAATTTATCTTCAACAAGCAAGCACTTCATGTTCTTTTAACAGTTACTCACATTTTACAAAGTTCTTTATCTTTTTTATAATACTAACAACCCAAAGTGTTTGCTGGGACTTGTAAGGCTGAGAAGTAGTGCCTTTATCTCTTCTTATAAATTAGTGGTAGATGAATAGAATAGCAAAATTAATATATCAATATCCAAGGAAGGCATCATATGTGGCTAGAGAGGTTCCTGTTTATGCTTCTAGAACACAAGGAAGATAAATGAGATACAGGAAGATCTTATACATGTGGAACTCATAATTTGAACAAGATGTTCACCTATTTTATAAAGATGATTTAATCTGATATTAAAATCTAAGGTTAAAATTTGGCATTCTGAGTTGAATCATGGGGTTTAGAAAACAGTACAGAGTGAGAAAACCTTTTTTTTAAATGTGATGATAGCACTAATGTAACTCTCAAGATTTTAAAGAGCCTAGACAGTCCTCAAAGTATTTTAAAACAATAAGAAAAGATCATTTTTATTTTTGATAAGAATTTTCCTATAAATGTGTGTTAAACTGCACTTTCTAGTATATTTTAAGCATCATGAAACAGGATGATGGAGAGATGGCTCAGTAATTAAGTCAACTGGTTGTTCTTCCTGAGAACCTGGATTTAGTTCCCAACACCCTCATGATGGCTCATGGTCGTTTATAACTCCATTTCCACAGGTTTCAGCATTCTCTTCTGGTCTCTGTGAATACATGTGGGTATATAGACATATACGGGGGCAAAATTTCCTCACTCTTGAAACATATAAATAGATAGATGACAGATGATAGATGTATAGATGATAGAAAATAGATATAGATAATAGATAAATAGATTGATAAATGATAGATAGATAGATAGATAGATAGATAGATAGATAGATAGATAGATAGATGATTGATTATATTAAATAGATAAATTATATGTAGATGTTAGGTACATATAGACAAGCAATTATTAAAGGTAAAGACCCAAACAAGGCAAAATATACTAAAACCCACCTGGAAAGAAGTTTTTTTCTGAAAGAGACACAAAGCTGTCCCCATCAGAAGCAAAAATGAGCAACCAGCTACACTTTTTTAAATATTTGTTTTATTTTTAATTATAATAGTTATATTATTCCCCTGTCCTTGCCTCCCTCAAATCCATCCCATGTAGCCATTTGTTTTCTTTTAAATTAATAGCCTTGTTACATAAATTTTTCAATACATTTCAAGCTACAAATGTAAAATTGCATAATACATTTAAATTCAATAGAATCCCACCCATTAACACACACATGCCCATGCTCCAGCTCTCACAGGCCTTTATGGTAGTGATAATCCAGGATTAAGACAGGGTGCAGTAGCTGAGAGAGCTTCCTATGCGCACACCCAGCACTGTCTGGAGGGAGAGTAGGAGTCGGTAGGCTCCCAAATACCCAATGCTAGGTGAGAGGGCCTACAGAAACTTCCTTTTCTTGGATTTCTGGGCCTCCACTTTGAGTTACAAGTGTCTCGGTAAGAAAAATAATATTCAAATAGAAAGGATAAAATGTTCCCAAGGAATGAAAATCAAGAGACAATACTAGAGAATGATAAGAGTGTGCTACAAATTCTACATCACCAGAGTACAAGGCAGAGGTAAATTTCCTGTGACTCAGAAACAGATATGTGGCCTATAAATCATGAAGAGACCGCTGGAGTCTCAATGATGATCAGACCCCAATCCCTGCTGGGGGATATTGATCCCACCTAAAACTACCAAAATGCAGAGGTGAATTAATATTAATAATTTGACAAGGTTAACAGAGTTTAATAACACTGAGTCCACTTGCTCTTTTGCACTGATGAATTTACAAGTAAGATTACATTCTTCACAGAGGGCAGATTCAATTGACCCTCCTCTGCTTCTTTCTTTCTTTTTGTTATTTCTATAATGTGTTAGACCCTTATGAGACATAGAAAAATATGGGGGGAAAGAGTTAATAGGCACTGAGATACAGATTACACAGATGTTGTACAAAGATGCAGAGATTATACAAATGGTTAATCCACGGTGTAGCAAAGGCAGGTAACACATATAAACACAAGAAGAATTTTAGCTGAAAAGTATAACCTATAAACATAAGTAAATACAATATAGTATAGCAATTAAACAGTAAACTTGAAGAAAGGTTAATAAGTGTTTTCCAAATAAATGACCAAGAGGAAAACAAAGCAAAAAATGATTTTAAAAAATGGAATATGCAAGATTTATGGGCCAACATAAAATTTTCTAGGAAATCTTAAGTACATCATTTGATGCATTTCCTTGGCATTTATATTCTCTCTCTCTCTCTCTCTCTCTCTCTCTCTCTCTCTCTCTCTCTGCCCTCCTCCTTGCTAAGGGGCCTGTATGAAGGCCAAGTTGTCAACCGTCTATGTATGTATGGGGGCCTAAGTCTGGTCTATATACACTTTTTTTCTTTCTTTCTTTCTTTCTTTTTCTTTTTCTTTTTTTGGTTACTCTTTCAGTCTAGGGGCCTAGATTAGTTGGTTCTGTTGATCTTCATGTGGTATTCTTGTCCCCTCTGGGTCTCTCTGTTCTTCCTCCTCCCTCTCTTATATATGGCTCCCAGAGATCTGCCTAATGTTTGGCTGTGTGTGTCAGCATCTGTTTTGATCCTCTGCTGGGTGGAGTTTCTCACAGGATAGTTGTGCTAAGTTCCTGTTCCTTTGGGTCTGTGGATTGTAGGATACTTATCCTGTACTAAATGGCTAAAATCCAGTTATAAGTGAATACATGCCATGTGTATCTTTCTGGGTCTGGGTTAGTTCACTCAGGGTGAGCTTTTCAAGTTCCATCCAGTTGGTTGCAAATTGCATTATTACTTCTTTGTTTCTGATGGCTGAGTAGTATTTCATTGTGTAGATGTAACACAGTTTGTTTGTTTGTTTGTTTGTTTATTCATTCATCAGTTGAGGGACATATGGGTTGCTTCCAGTTTCTAGCTGTTATAAATAAAGTTGCTATGAACATAGTTGTGCTGATGTCCTTGCGGTTTGGTGAACAATCTTTTGGATATATGCCCAGGAGTGGTATGGCTGAGTCTTGAGGTAGAACTATTCCCAGTTTTGTGAGATATCACCACACTGACCTCCATAGTGGTTGCACAAGCCTACACTCCCACCAGCAATGGAGGAGGGTTCCCCTTTCTCCACACCCTTACCAGCATGTGCTATCATTTGAGCTTTTGATCTTAGCCATTCTGATAGGTGTAAGATGGAATCTCAGGGTCATCTTGAGTTGTATTTCTCTGATGATTAAGATGTTGAGCATTTCTTCAAGAGTCTCTCAGCCATTAGAGATTCCTCCTTTGTGAATTCTTGGTTTAGCTCTGTTCCCCCTTTTTTTTTATTGGATTATTTGGTTTCTTGGTGTTTAATTTTTTGAGTTCTTTGTAAATTTTGGATATTAGCCCTCTGTCAGATGTGAGGTTGGTGAAGATCTTTTCCCAATCTGAAGGCTGCTTTATTTGTTCTAATGACAGTGTCCTTTGCTTTACAGAAGCTTTTCCATTTCATAAGATCCATTTATTGATTGTTGGTCTTAGAGCCTGAGCTATTGGTGTTCTGTTCAGGAAGTTGTCACCTGTGCCAATGAGTTCCAGGCTTTTCCCCACTTTCTCTTCTATTAGATTTAGTGTGTCTGGTTTTATGTTGAGGTCTTTGATCCACTTAGACTTAAATTTTGTGCAAGGTGACAAATATGGGTCTAATTTCATTCTTTTACATGTGGACATCCAGTTAGACCAGCACCATTTGTTGAAGATGTTGTCCTTTTTCCATTGTATGGTCTTGGCTTCTTTGTCAAAAATTAAGTGACCATAGGTGTGCAGGTTTATTTCTGGGTCTTAGATTTGATTCCATTGATCAACTGGTCTGTTTCTATGCCAGTACAATGCTGCTTTTATTACTATTGCTCTGTAGTATAGCTTGAAATCTGGTATGGTGATGCCTCCAGATTTTTTTTTTTTTTTATTGTACAGAATTGATTGAGCTATTCTGTGTTTTTGTCTATGAAGTTTAGAATTGTTATTTAAAGGTCTGTAAAGAATTGTGTTTGTATTTTTATGGTAATTGCATTAAATCTGTATATTGCTTTTGGTAGAATGGTCATTTTTATTATGTTGATCCTACCTATCCATGAGTATGGAACGTCTTTCCATCTCCTGGTATCTTCTTTGATTTCTTTCTTCAAAGACTTAAAGTTCTTGTCATACAGGTCTTTCACTTGCTTGGTTAGAGTTACTCCCAGGAATTCTATATTATTTGTCACTATTGTGAAGGGTGTTGTTTCCCCAATTTCTTTCTCAGCCTATTTGTCTTTTGTGTAAAGGAGGGCTGCCAATTTTTTCAAATTAATTTTGTATCCAGTCACCTTGCTGAAGGAGTTTATCAGCCATAGGAGTTCTCTGGTGGAATTTTAGGGGTCACTCATATATACTATCATATTATCTGCAAATAGGGGTATGTTGACTTCTTCCTTTCCAATTTATATTCCCTTGATCTCTTTTAGTTCTCTTGTTGCTCTAGCTAGAACTTCTGGTACTATTTTGAAGAGACATGGAAAGAGTGGGTATCTTCAACTTAATCTTTCCTCCTTTTAGCTGTTTCCACTGAGTGCTTGTCATAGTGAAAAAATGTCTGACTAACACAATGAGCACAGAATTTCAGGTTTCAAGATGAAAGAGCTACAGACATGGATTATGGTCCTGAGTGCACCGATGTAGATTGTGTTTAGGACCACTGAACTCTGTACTGACAACAGCTGAAATGGAAAGTTCCATTATGTTTACTTCACCACAATAAGAAAATGGAGGAAATGATTTTTAACACTATTTAAATTTATTCTTTAAATGGTTCTTGACTATACAAATCAATAAGGAGAATAGGGTTTGTTCATAAGTATGAGTACAACACAGATCTACACTGATATGAACTTAATAACAGTGCTCAAGACCATAGAGGTGAATATTTAATAATCTTCATGGAAATCATTCAGAAAGAGCACAAAATAACAGCCAAACTCATTAGAGTTAATAGAAAATTACAAAAAAGGAACAAAAAGGAATCATCTTTAGAGACATAATATATCAAGTGTTAGTAGATGAAATGCTTCAATGTAAAGGCATAAAATTGATACTAAATATAAGTGAGCAACACTCTACACTGTTAAAATATTTCTCAGTGAGAAATGTTTCTGTTATTTCTATTCCAAAATCCATATTTTAGATAAGAAGGTCCAGACAAACCAAAAATCATGAGGCAGAAAAATATATATCCTACAACTATTATGCATAAGAAATTGGTATGATTAACTGAAAAGTGTGATTCAATTACAGCATCCTTTCATATATACTCAAAATAAGCTAAATCAGAGGTACACTCATTTGTTATAGAACTATTCATAATAGCAAAGCATGAGATTAGCCTAGATGTTAATCAAAGATGAGTCGAATTACAATGTGATGTGTATATATGTGTCCTTATAGTTATATAAAACTGTTATATATTTAATTGTGTAATTTGCAGAGATCGTATTGAATGTAGACTCGCAGACAAATATTGCATTTGTTGTCTTGATATTTTAGTGGTGAGTCTGCCCTCTATTGACTGAGTCACCTCTCCAGTCCATGTTTTCTCTAAAATACAAAACCCAGATACAATCAGTGAGATGTGGGTTCAGTGAGAGACCTTTTATCAAAAAAAAGGAGTAATTGACAAATTTTTCCAACAACAACTGTAGCATTAATAGATATACACATATACATGGATATATATATATATATATATATTCACACACACAGTAATGGGGTATGAATGTGAACAAAGTACATAATGTAAAGATGTGAAATGTGAAGAAAATACATTACTATGTACACTATTTTAAAAAGAGCTATAAAACTACACAGACTAAAAGAAGAAAAATATTGAACCACTGAAGTAATATAGGAAAGAAATAGAAATTGATATTGCTAGATTAGGGCCAAATCAGGCATTCCTGGCCACAACAGAAATAAATAAGAATATTCACAATAGTGAGAGGACCAAGTCAGTAAAAAGATGTGTATAAGCACAGTCTTAAAATACATAAAACAAAAATTCAAAGACTAAAACCATACAAGCACACACACACACATTCTTACAACACACTCAGTAATTCCTAGAATAATTGAATTTTGAGAAATGCAAAATTAATAAGTAATCAAAACTGCAATTCTTCTGCTAATATGATCTAATTTTTATGTAAATTGTGTCAAACCCAACAAAGCTCAACATGCAATCTTTTTTGAATAAAATATTCACCAAGTTAAATTAATGCAAGTCTTAAGGCAATTCTCAATAATATGCACAAACAATTCCAGAGCTCATATGATTCAAAATTTATTTTTATTGCTTAAATATTATGTCACATTTACTTAAATAAAAAATTAAAATTTGAACCTAATTATATGTAAGCATACAAAATAAATTATATGTAAGAATTGTAAGCAGTAGGAGGTAGCACTAAATATTTAGATAATGTGATTTCAATGGCATCTATATCTGCACAAATGCTAAGTGAAGATTTTTAAAAGATTTCATCTCCGTTATGTAACTTTCTTTTATAATTAGGAATTAACAAGTTGATTTACAAAACAAATTTTCTGAGACCTAATCATAAAAATTCTCAGTAAATGGTTACTCAAAAAAATATAAGATACAGTGTATACATTTTCAAATACAGTATATTTAAAAACTACAACTTTCTGATCATAAAGTCAGAGAAAAATCATTAAAAGTTCAACCTGCTATAACACCCTCTTGATTCCTAAACAACTCAAAATTTAACTATGAGACTCTAGCTGTCTATTCTTCAACCACCTCAGAGACCTGAGAGGGATAAATATATCTGCTTATATAGGAAGTGCAGGGCCTGCAGCTTCCAAAACTAAGAAAGGACATACCAATGACTGCCTGGACAGTTCCCATTTTCTCTCCATACATTCCTGCATCAGTCTTCAGCCTTTGGGTCCTGTTTCTCTGACAGACATTTGTTGTAGAGCAGGGAGATACTCTTAAAAGTGTGTTGCAAGTTAGTGTGAATGTTAAGTCAGATATAGACCTTTAAACTCATGGAGATGGTTAGATAGTAGAATGTTAAAGTCAGGGGCCAAATATGTATAAACTGGACATTGGGAAGGTATACTGGGCCATTTAACTCTCATAAATGTGGCATATTTATATCTGTTGTTTTGTATAATACTTATTGTTATAAGAGAAGGAACCATCTGTTGGACTGAAAGGGGAAACTTCTGGGGGGAAGAGGGTGGAAGGGCGGGATAGGAAGGGGGAATAGGGAGGGGTTTGTGACTGAGATGTAACTTGAAGAAAAAAAAATAAAGTATTTATAAAAAAAAAAGTTCAACCTGCTGATAGTTCTCTCTCTCTCTCTTTCTCTTTCTCTCTCTCTTTGTGTGTGTGTGTGTGTCTGTATATCTGTTAATCTCTGTGTGTGTGTGTGTGTGTGTGTGTGTGTGTGTGTGTGTGTGTGTGTATGTTTACATCTGAAGGCATGGCATGCCTGTCCAAGGGAAATATTAAAATGTAATAGAAATGTGCATAAAATCACTTACATCATTAAATGTGAATTATATAAATACAAACAATGAGACCAAAATGAAATACATTAATAAATTTAGGGGAATTGTTCATTCATACAATTTATATTTTATGTACTGGCAAAAAAAATGGTTTTAGAAAATCTTTAATGATAGGAAAAGTATCAGTAGGAAAAAAGCATAATTATAAAATTTTAATGTTTCTGTAAAATTTAGACATTCCATAAAGTTTCCTGTCTATCCAACTGCATTTTGGTAAGTTGTGGATATTTTCAACATGTCAAAATTTAATAACCTAGATGTCTTTCAACCAATGAATGATTAAAAAAAAACTGTGGTACATTTACACAATGGAATACTACTCAGCCATCAGAAATATGGAAATCATGCAATTTGCTGCCAAATGGATGGAACTAGAAAAACTCATCCTGAGTGAGCTAACCCAGATCCATAAATATGCACATGCATGTATTAATTTATAACTGAGTGTTAGCCATATAGTACAGGATAACTATCTTACCACAAACACACCAAAAGGAACAGGAACATAGACTTTGTTACCTATCTAGTGGACAATTTGTCCTAGTGGTACTGCCATTTAGGCCCCCAGTGAAAGAGGAAGCTCTTAGCCCTCATATGACTGCTGAACTGAGGGGGGCTGATATGTAGGGACACTCCACATGGGAGAAGTGGGAGAGGGTGGGAGGGTGGAATCAGTAGGGGTGGAGGGAAGGGAACGTCGTGGGGATGTAACTTGAGGTAATAAATAAACATAAAAATGAATAAATACATTTAATAAGAGAGAAAACACAATTAATAGTCACTGAAACCATCTCACATTTCTAAGGTGAATGTTTGCTTTATATGTAAAACAGTGACATTTTCTAACTAAACAAGTTAAAAGCCTATCATGCCCAAATATTGCTCATTTAAAAGAATAAACATCTTTTATTTTACTATGAGTTTTAGCCTTTTTAAATAAATTATTTATGTGAGTTTTAGATCCATTTAAGAAAATATATCCTACAGTCATGAAACAACAAGAAAACTGATAGTAAATGATTATTTGTAGAAAAAATATTTTAGGATGAAATTTTGAGTGATCTTACAACAGGAAATAGGACGGTTGAGTTGTGCTTTTTTTTTTTAACTGTTTATTTATTACTTCAAGTCACATCTCTATCACAGTCCCCTCTCTCCACCCCTCCTGGGCCCACCCTTCCACCCTCCCACCCTCTCCCACTTCTCCCACCTATCCTACTCCTCCAATGTGGAGTGTCCCTACATATCAGCCCCCTTCAGTTCAGCAGTCATATGAGGGCTAAGAGCTTCCTCTTGCACTGGGGGCCTACATGGCAGCTCCACTAGGGCAACGTGTCCTACTAACAAGTAACAAAGTCTATGTTCCTATTTCTTTCAGTCTGTTGGTTGCAGGATAGTTATCATGTACTATATGAATAAAATCCAGTTATAAGTGAATAGATGCCATGTGCATCTTTCCGGGTCTGGTTTAGCTCACTCAGGATGAGCTTTTTTAGTTCCATCTATTTGGCAGCAAATTGCATGATTTCATTGTTTCTGATGGCTGAGTAGTATTCCATTGTGTAGATGTAGCACAGCTTTTCAATCAATTTGTTGGCTGAGGGACATCTGGGTTGCTTCCAGTTTCTAGCTATTACAAATAGGGCTGCTATGAACATAGTTGAAGAGATGTCCTTGTGGATTGGTGAGGAATTGTTTGGATGTATACCCAGGAGTGATATGGCTGGGTTTGAGGTAGAGCCCAACCCCACATCTGACAGAGGGCTAATATCCAAAATTTATAAAGAACTTAAGAAATTAAATGCCAAGAAACCAAATAATCCAATCAAAAAATGGGGAACAGAGCTAAACAGAGAATTCACAAAGGAGGAATCCCTAATGGCTGAGAGACACTTGAAAAAATGCTCAGCATCCTTACTCATCAGAGAAATGCAACTCAAGATGACTCTGAGATTCCATCTCACACCTGTCAGAATGGCTAAGATCAAAAGCTTAAATGACAGCACATGCTGGTGAGGTTGTGGAGAAAGGGGAACACTCTATTGCTGGTGGGAGTACAAATTTGTACAACCATTATGGAGGTCAGTATGGCGATATCTTAGAAAACTTGGAATAGCTCTACCTCAAGACCCAGCCATGCCACTCCTGAGTTGTGCGTTCTTGTAGTCACCTCAAATTGAGTTTTGTCTAACTGTTAGAAACAATTCTGTATATTAATTAACTAAACAGTGTGCTGTTTAAGGGTTAGAGCAGTCTCTAGAATGGATAATCAATAACTAAGATTGGAGCATAAGATTGGAGAGCCAGTGAACCGATGGCAGTGGAGCCATCCAGCTGCCTCTTGGCCCTGGCTGGAAGAGATGCTTCTAATGCAGCCTCAGCAGAGGGGTGAAAAAGTGAAGCAAGCCTTCAGTGCTTACCAACTCCTGGGCAATGTGCTCAGAAGGCAGTAGCGAAGACGCTGACATAAAGAAAACATGGAAAGGACACATAGATGAAAACTGCCATTGTTGCCTCGTGATTTTTTTCTATTGTTTGATTTTTAAAATTCTGGTAAAAAGGTGCAGTTTCTTTGCAGTTTATCTATTTTCCTTTAGTTCAATAAAATTCCAAAGTTTGAACACCTGACTGATTTCAAATGTTATCCATTACTTGATAAGTCATCAAGCCATTGTGTTTCCTTCCTAATATCACTCAAAAAAACCCATAGGCTATTTTATTAGTTCAACTCCCTAGATTCACTGAACTCCGAGCAACCAATGCCATATTCTTGTTTTATCTCTAGCCTTTTTGTAGCTTCACTTAGTTTATCTTAGATAGCAAAAGTCACTCTCACCATTTCCTTTTCAGCAACTTCCACAAACTTCTATTTATGGGTTTAAAATCAGTGACAGGTGCACTAATATCTACATTTATCTAATACCTAAAACCTCAACATATGCAAGATTCTTCTTTCTTGTCAGTGTTGGACATTGTAAATTTTTGCTAATGTTTCAGCCACAATTTTGTAACTTTTATGGAATGACTTTATACAGCCCTTAAGATTTAGATTATATTTCTTGTCTTCTGTGAGATATCCCCTGATGACCATGGTTATCTTTCTGCTGACACAGGGCAATCATGGTCCCATATGTTTATAGGGTTCTTATTTCAGTTCTTTAAATAGATGAAAATGTCCCAATAGCAGATTTTTGAAGAAAATATGACACCAACAGTTAACTGTGTGATGTTATCATTTTTATTCCTTCTTCATTGGCTATCTTGACTATAACTATAAATCTATTAATTTGTGCAGTAGCCAGAGGAATTGCCTAAAGAAATGTGTTTTTTGTTTTGTTTTGTTTTGTTTGTTTTTGTTTTTGGTTTTTCGAGACAGGGTTTCTCTGTTTAACAGCTCTGGCTGTCCTGGACTCGCTTTGTAGACCAGGCTGGCCTCGAACTTGCAAAGATCCGCCTGCCTCTGCCTCCCAAGTGCTGGGATTAAAGGCATGCGCCACCACCGCCCGGCTTACCTAAAGAAATGTGTGGAAGCAAAAATCTTTCTTGTCAGTCACATAGAGGCAGTCATAGTAGCCTGTATGAGCAATTTAAAGCAGTAAACAAGCTAGCTAGCCATTAACTGCTTCAAAGTTATGAATTTAGTGTAAATGTGACTATTATTCTTTCTAGGTTCCTTTTTTCATTTTAATACCTCTTGTTAATTGTACAAAACCACTGTTTTATGACATTTCATACTTTATATAATATAATTTGGTCATAGTTAATCCCTTATTATCATATTCTGCCCCTGCCACTACCTCTTTCTCTACCTCCAAACCCTCCTTCAATTTTCATTTATTGTCTCTATTGTTCTCTTTCCTTTAATTATCATTG
>CAJQZJ010000444.1:129440-167928 GCA_907164525.1 Lophiomys imhausi | reverse complement strand
TTAGTTTTGGAAGCTGCAGGCCCTGCACTTCCTATATAATCAGATATATTTATCCCTCTCAGGTCTCTGAGGTGGTTGAAGAATAGATAGCTAGAGTCTCATAGTTAAATTTTGAGTTGTTTAGGAATCAAGAGGGTGTTCTGGATCTAAGAAGATATTTTTAAAATTATGAGGCAAGTTAATATTGAAAGCTGAGTTAGATATAGAACTTTAAACTCATGGAGATGGTTAGATAGTAGAATGTTAAAGTCAGGTGCCAAATACATATGGACTGGACATTGGGAATGTATGCTAAGCCATATAACTCTTATAATTGTGGCCTATTTATTTCTGTTGTTTTGTATTGTATTTATAGTTATAAGAAAAAGAACCATTTTTTGGACTGAAAGGGAGAGCTGTTGGGGGGAAAAAAGAAATACCTTAAACTAAAAAAAAAAAAAAAGAAGGGAAGAGGATGGGGGGTTGAGGGGGAGGAGGGTGGAAGGGTGGGACTGGAGGGGGGAGTAGGGAGGGGATTGTGATTGAGATGTAACTTGAAGAAATAAAAAATAAATTATTAAAAAAAACAACCTACAGTCATTCAATTAGAAGAATGACTTTAAAAGGCTTTTCCAAGTTTGTTCTAGAAACTTCTCTGGGTACAATGTTATTCTGAAAGTGTGTCCATATCTACTTTAGTTAGAGTTCTGTATACTTTTCTTTGGTAACTACAAACAAAAAAAGGAAAACCAAGCCGCCAAAACTTTTGTGGAAACTTGTCATTAGAGGAAACCAGAGAGAAAGCCACTGTCATCGCCAATGCAACCACTGCCACTGGGACCACAGGATGTCACTGCTCTGAAGGATGGACTCCAGAGTGTGACACCAGATCACAGCACTGCCAACATCTCCCCAGAGCTTCCGTGCCGCTGTCACTGGAAACACGCTAATGCTGTTTATCCTCCTCAACCACTCATGCCCAGTCTCCCAGGAAGTCAGTTCTGGCTGTTCTCACTTTCCCATTACTTCCTCTAGACAATAAAGCGGTAGGCAAGAATTGGTAATGAGCTACATTCTGAGAGGAAACTCTTCATTTCACATGAAAGCACACAAAAATAATTACGGCACAACATACCAATACAAACTCGTGTAACTTTAATACAGAAAAATATACAGCTACATTCACAAATATACACAAATACAGAGAGAGAGAGAGAGATGTGGGTATATAGGATAATAAAAACATAATACTCTCTCTCGGTCTGCTAATGTGGAGGCCAAGGAGCAGAACAACCCAGTTACACTTAGTATGCCTGATGCCTGTATTTCGGCTCCCAAAACTGCTCTTTGAAACATGTTGTGAATATATGGCTTACTGTTTACAGGGGAATAAAGTGTTTTTTGTCTTTATCCTTCCTGAACTGACTGTTTGGAATTGATCAAACATCTCCAAAGGAAAGAGGAAAGAGAAAAAAAATTTTTTTAAGGTATCAAGGTGTGATGGTTTGAATGAGAATGGCCTCTGTAGCCTCATGTATTTGAATTCTTGATCCCTAAAATGATCAGGAGGTGTAGCCTTGCTGGAGGAGGTGTGGTCTTGGAGGATGTGTATCACTTGGGTGGACTTTTAGGTTTCAAGAACCCATGCCAGGCAAGATCTTCCTCCCTCTGTCTCCAACTTTTGGATCAGAGTGTAAGCTCTTAGTTACTGATCCAGTGACATGTCTACCTGCCTGTCTGCTGCCATATCCCCCATGAAGGTCACGGATTCACCCTCTGGAACTAGAAGCAAGCCCCTAATTAAGTGCTTTCTTTCTATAATATATAGTTTCAAATATATTAAAGTACTTAATTCACAACGATCAAGGTATGTGAGAGGGGTACAGGAGTCCACAAAATGGCCTAAAATTCAAAATGATTCAGGAACAAAATAAAGTCAAACTGAATTATGACTCAAAGTATAAAATTAATATTCAGGAAGTTATATTTATATGAGTAACCGATAGGCTATGTAAATGAAAATACTACCCATTGCTGAAGAAGTTCATGTAATTATGTAGGTACCTCACCATCTGAAACAGCTTTCCTAAGCTTAAGTTTATACACACAATTGTTTCCTTCACCAGTTTTCAGGATTGGAGTTGGGACTAAAATACAAATGGAACTTCAGGATACAGAGTCATGGGAAATGCTATCAGTTAGATAATGTCACAGTGAGGAAATGCACCTTTGCCCAGTGCTGTGGAAATGGTGCTTGACTGCCTTTGGCTGTGATGTGTAAGTGGATATCTCTACTGGGATTGTAAGGAAAATCTCAGATAAATTCTAGCATAGGAATACTCTGTAAAGCCCCTAAACAACACTTCTTAAAATTCCCAAGGTCATAACAAGCCAGCTAAATCTGAGACAGTCAGCCAGGAAAAGTCCAAGAAAACTAATATAGCCAAATACAACTTTTATCACCTCTAAGGACTCCTTGGACATAGAATGGTCAGTTACATAAAATGAAATCAACAAAGTTTGTGTATATTTAAGTACGATGTGTCAATATTGGTCCCTTAATTGCATTACATGTACCATGCTAGTGGGAAAAAATAACTAACCAGATGTGGAATGTCGGGGAATTCAGAGTATTACTTTGTAATTTTCCTCTAAATCTAAAATTATTCTAAAATATAAAATACATCTGGGGAGTTGGATCTGACATTTAACCTATGACCTTTGACATTATCAACAGTCTTCCTATTGGTTGAGCAAACAAAATACAGAAAGCCATAATCAAGAACTAACCTACAATAGCAATGGCAGAAACAATAAATAGTGAAAGAGAAAGCCACCAGTGTGGGGAACAGAGAAAGGACTAAGACAAAGTAACACACTCCAAAACCTCAGGGTGCTATAAGGGGATATAGCAGGGGATACCTTAACTCAGCTAGCTGCCTTACTGACCCAAGGCACAGAGAACAAACAACAACAACAACAAAACCCTTAAAATTTTCAAATGAAGAAAGATCAAAAATCAAGTTCTAAAATTATTGCAAATGGAATTAAGGCTGCTTGTTTTTCATTTTGATTTGTCATTTGTCTCCTTGTTGAATTGTTTCAGCGCTGAGGACTGTGCACATGCTAGCATAGTCCTTCCACAGCTCTAGAGTCCCTGCCTTAACCTCAAGATGAACCACGCTCCCTCAATTTACATAAGAACCAGATTGCTTGAGAGTTGGGAAGACCTCCAGTTCATCCCTGAATTTACTACTTATTAGCCACATTACTCTTACAGTTACTCCATGACAATGAATCTCAGTTTCTTAATATGAAATTGAATGCAATTTTCCCTTTACAAAGTGGATTAAAACAAACAAAAAATTTAAGTCAAGTGCCTGTCATATAATGTGTTCTGTGAAATATCAACCTTTTTTGTTCCCTTTTCCATGTCAATTAAGTTAACGGATACATTTAAAACTATAGCCTGTGTACCACAGAAATTGACATCATAATACTGATCCAAAGGAAGTAGCAGTCAATCTGAAACAGTTTTCAATAGATGATAAAGCTAGAACAATTTGAGTAATACTTTGTCATATTTACTTATTGTCTGTGTGTGTACATATACAGACATGTACTCCAGTGCATCTGTGTGACAGTCAGGGAATATATTACAGGAGCTGACTTTCTCCAGTCACCATGGGAATCTAGAGTATCGAACTTCAGTCATCAAGTTTGGTGGCAATTGGCTTTTCACACTGAGCCATGTTGTTATCCCTCAGAAATATTATCTAACAACACTATTGAATCTTAACACAAACTATATTATAAATATATTCATATATATGTCATTGTTGAAATTAATAAATGATTGAATAAGTAGAGAGAGAACAACCATTCTCACAGCAGAATTTCAAATATTATATAGATAAAACTGTTTCCTTAGATGTGGAATGAACTTAGTGATTCACTTCATAAGAATAAAGACTGGAATGGAAAAAGAATTTAACTGACTAGGGGAACCTGGTAGACATGTCGTAACTAAGCAACCAAGTTAAACGTTTGTCATATGGAGGTCATGTAGCCCTAGATATGATTAGAAACAGAAGTACTTTGTCTCTATGGTGTGCTCTCTGAAACCCACACATAAACATAGAATATCATATGGTCAAAATTATCAACCTGATCTAATATGAGAGTTTTATACCAACATTCTTCAAAACTCATAATGGCTTGAAGAACAACTGGACTGTCAAGATGGGAAGATACTAGGGGGGCAAAGCACACAAAGATTACGTGTGCAATGTGTCCTAGATCAGATCATCAAGCAGAACAAGAACAAGGGGTAAATAGCAGAAGCCTGACAAGATGGAGACAAAGCCTGCAGTACTTATTGGCAGCAGAACAAAGTCACCATCTTTGTTTGGATAAGTTCCAAAACCATGGTTATGCACATTCCATCAAGGAGGGTCAATGCTGCAGAAGCTAGGTGAAAAAAAATACAGAAACCTTGATTTAACTTTGAAATTTTTCTGTAAACCAAAATTATTCCTAAGAAAGTTTTCTTATGAAAAAAAATTAACTTTGAGTAAGATAAAGGTGTTAAAAACATGACAAGTTAAAACTATTAAATGTTATAGGGTTAATTAAAAATTATACAGTGCACAAAATTAGAAAATACAAGTATATAAATCATTAAAAGTATATAATACACAAAGAAAGAGAGTAGAAGACAGGGAGACAAAGAAAGAGGGAGAAAAGTAATCACAATATCACCATCATTGGAGAGAAATATTTCAAATTATTGTTTCATATCAAGAAAGAAGTCACTACATGAATAAAACTGTTGATAAGCTTCCCTGAAGTCAAACCCATTATCTATTGACTTAATATTACTTAAGGAAATATTTAAAAACTTCTAATGATTGTTTTATATCTTACTAAATGAACTGCCATTGATACCATTAGATAGTGAAGCACCTTTTATTGAAAAATATTTCATAGTATATATTTTGATCATATTTCCCCTAGCCCAACTCCTCTTCAATACCCACCTAATTTTATGCTCTCTCTCTCTCTAAAAATAACAAACTTTTAACTAAAAACCACAAAAATAATTATCCCCATTTTGATAGTAGAGTGACCCTCATAGTTCTTACATCAGCTGCACAAACCCTCTATAAAAAGGTAGAAATCAATGAAAGTTGAATCACATTTAATTTGGAAACATTTAACATTTGTAATTTTGGACTGTTTTGTGTTGCTACAGAAAGCTCTCCACTTTTGTTCTTGGATGGGCAAACAGCAAGTCGAGTGATGCTCCTGAAAATTGTTTTTCACCGTGACATTTCACGCCTCTCATTATCCACTCTCCCATAGACTGGGACTTTTGGAAGGAACTCTTTGGCATGTGTCATGTTGAGCAGGGATGATTCAGGAAGTAGTGGAGAAAGTAGTACTGAAAGGCAGAAGACAGAAGCCACTGTAGTAATGTTGAATGTGTAAAACAGCCCTACTGGGAAGGTGCCTGGGCAGGAGGTAAAGCTCAAACCACAGAGAAAAAGAATGCTGGAAGTATATTCTGCAGTTGTCTCCCTCTATCCATCCTTTTATCTGTTCAAACTTTTAAAAACATACAGGAACGATATGCCTCCTCAGCTATGCATTATCTGAAATATTTTAAAAGTACAGCAGCTGTATATGCCACTTCTCATTCAGCTCTTAACATATAATAATAACAATAAGGCAGAAACCACTTAGAAAATTATCTTCATCAGATGCTTGAAGCATCTCAGGTGTGTGGAGAAACCTGATAATAAAAACAGCAGAAAAATATACCACAGAATCTACTCAGCACACTGAAAATCAAAGAGAAATAGGATCATTTGAGTACACTTCTGAGACTGGAACCCTGGCTCCACACAATAAATTTTAATAAATTGTGTGTTTTAAAAGTCAAAGACATGGGATCCAAGATGGTGCCATCCATAGAGCATGGTATCTGAGTAGTGGGTGAATGAGCTTAGTCACTGTGGAGTGAAGGTGAGGTCCTACAGCCTACTGTGAAATAGAGATGGTGTTTGAGTTTCCATGGCAAACACTGAGTCTGGTCATGACACAAAACAGCACACACAAGCCCCAGGAACACCACCCTGAGATCAGCCAGCTCGGTCACCCAGCTAGAGAGGAGCAAGTGTCAGAGCAGATCTAACCCACAAGTAAATCCAGCCCACAGCTCCAGCCACAGATCAGCGGTCCCGCCTGTCTTTCTGAGATCCAGCCTGCATGCACACCTGTAAACCCAACAAGGAAAAACAACAGGACCACAAGAACAAAGGTAAGTAAAATTTTCTTTCTGGAATTATAACATGGCAGCACAATGTGCACTTTAGCTGAGTGGCAGAGACCAAACCCAGACACAACAAGGCAATCATGAGCCAAGACTGACTGCAAACAGAGACAGTGACAGTGTATATGCCACAAACATTGGGGTGGATCACTCACCTGAAGACCAGAGCTTTTAAGGCAGTCAGCAATAAGCATGCAGTCACTGGTACCCATCTTGGGTGGAGCTCCCTGCCTGTATAGTCAGCCTAGCTGCTGAACCAGAACCATTGTGTCAGGGAGGGGAGAATACAGGCCCAACCACAGCTTGACCTGCCTTCCTGAGAAAACCCATCATCTTTCAGGTCCTCACAGGATAGCCCCTCCCCACTCCAATCCCCTGTATATAGGTCCAATTGGGTCACAACCAGTTGAGAAGAGCAGCAGTCACTCTCTGAGGACCAGTCTATTACAAGAGCCTACCCACCATCCAGAGGTGGACACTTGGATCTCAGGATCACCCAGTCCCCAGAACAGGCGGCTTTCCTGAGCACCAAAGCCCACTGGCATCAGAAACAACTAGACAACACCAGGGTTAACCAGATGACTGAAGGCCAGCATAAGAACATGATAAAAGCAAAAACAAAAACAAAGCACTGTGATGTCTCCAGAACCTAGCTATAATGCTACAGAAAACCCTGAAATCCTAACACAGCTGAAACAAAGGAAAATGACCTTAATCCTACACTTATATTAATAATAGAAAGCTTAAGAGAGGAAATCAAATACCTCACAGAGCAACAACAAAATACTGCAAAAGAGGTGATGGAAATGATAAAGTTCTCAAAGGAATTTAAGACCTGAAAAATATGTTGATGAAATAAAGAAAATACAAGCTGAGGCATCCATAGAACTGGAAAACCTTAAGAAAAGAAAAGTAACTACAGACACAAGCATCACCAACAGAACACAAGAGATGGAAGAAAGAATTTCAGGCACAGAGGATAAAACTGAAAAACTTGATACATCTATCAAAGAAAATGTAAAATTCAAAAAAGTCCTGACACAAAACCTTCAGGAAATCAGGAACACTATGAAAAAATGAAATCTCAGAATAATAGGAATAGAAAAAATAGAAGAATCCCAGATCCAAGGACCAGAAAAGTATCTTCAACAAAATCATAAAAGAGAATCTCCCAAACCCAAAGAAAGAGATGCCTATAATTATACAAGAAGTCTACAGAACTCCATATAATAATCAAAATAATAAATGTACAGAACAAAGAATATTACAAGCTGCTAGGGAAAAGGGTCAAGTAACTTATGATGGCAAAACTATCAGATAACACCTGACTTTTCATCAGAGACACTAAAAGCCAGAAGGGCCTGGACCTTACATCTTGCAGACCCTAAAAAAACACAAATGCCAGGGCAGACTACTATTTCCAGCAAAACTGTCAATCAACATAGAGGGAAAAACCAAGACATTCCATGACAAAACTAAATTCAAACAGTATCTATGTACAAATCCAGCTCTACAGAAGATGTTAGAAGGAAAACTACAACCCAAAGAGGTTAACTACACACAAGAAAACACAGGAAGCAAATAACCCGACAGCAGCAAAATCAAAGAGAAGCTCAATCACACACTACTTCCGCCAACATCAAGATGGCAGGAAGTAACAATCACTGGTCATTAATATTGCTCAACATCAATGGACTCAATTCCCCAATAAAAATACACAAGCTAGCAGAATGGATGTGAAAACAGGATCCCACATTCTGCTGCTTACAAGAAACACACCTCAGCAAAAAAGATAGGCATTATCCCCAAGTAAAGGGCTGGAAAAAGATATACCAAGCAAATGGACCAAGAAGCAAGCTGGAGTCTTCATGCTAGTATCCAATAAATTAGACTTTTAACCAACATTAATCAAAAGAGATGGGGAAGGACACTAAATACTCATCAAAGGAAAAATTCACCAAAATGACGTGTCAATACTGAACATCTATGACCCAAATGTAAGACCACCTACATTTGTTAAAGAAACCCTAATAAAGCTCAAAATCCACATTGCAATAAACATATTAACAGTGGGAGACATCAACACACCACTCTCACCACTGGACAGATTAATGACGCAGAAACCAAACAGAGAAATAATGAACCTGGCAGATCTCATAAATCAAATGAACCTAACTGATATCTAAAGAACATTTCACCCATAAACAAAAGAATATACCTTCTTCTTAGCACATCATGGAAGCTTCTCCAAAATCATCCATATAGATGGTCACAAAGCATGCCTCAACAGATACAGGAAAATTGAAATTACCCCTTAAAATTTATCAGACCTTTATGGAATAAATCTAGACTTCAAAAACAACAGAAAGCTTGCAAACTCATGGAAACTGAACAACTCTCTACTTAATGACCTCTGGGTCAGGGAAGAAATTAAAATCTTCTTAGAATTCAATGAAAATGAAGGCACAGCATACCCAAACTTATGGGACACACTGAAGGCAGTGCTAAGAGGAAAGTTTATAGCACTAAGTGCCTTCAAAAAGAAATTGGAGAGTTCCCATACTAGCGACCTAAAAGCACACCTGAAAGAGCTAGAACAAAAAGAAAAAAACACAAGAGGAGCAGACGGCAGGAAATTATAAAACTCAGGGCTGAAATCAATAACTTAGAAACAGAAAAGAACAATACAAAGAATCAATGAAACCAAGAGTTGTTTCTTTGAGAAAATCAACAAAATAGACAAACCCTTAGCCAAATAAATTAAAAAGCAGAGGGAAAATACTCAAATCAACAAAATCAGAAATGAAAGGGGGGAAATAACAACAGACACTGAGGAAATCCAAAGAATCATTAGGTCCTACTTCAAAACTTGTACTCCACAAAATTGGAAAACCTAAATGAAATAGACAATTTTATTGATAGATTACAATTACCAAGGTTAAATCAAGAACAGGTAAACAAATTAAATAGTCCTATAACCCTTAAGGAAATAGAAGAAGTCATTAGAAGTCTTCCAACCAAAAAAAGCCCAGGGCCAGATGGTTTCAGCTCAGAATTTTACCAGACATTCAAAGAAGAGCTAACACCAATATTCTTCAAACTCTGTCACAACATAGAAACAGAAGGAAAAAGGCCAAACTCATTCTATGAGGCCACAGTCACCCTGATACTTAAACCACACAAAGACCCAATGGAGAAAGAAAATTTCAGACCAATTTCCTTTAAGGACATGGATGCAAAAATACTCAATAAAATATTTGCAAACAGGTCCAAGATCACATCAAAAGCATCATACACCATGATCCAGTAGGCTTCATCCCAAGGATGCAGGGGTGGTTCAACATAAGAAAATCCATCAATGTAATTCACCACATAAACAAGCTGAAAGAGAAGAACCACATGATCATCTCATTGGACGCTGAAAAAGCATTTGACAAAATCCAGCACCCCTTCATATTAAAAGTCTTGGAGAGATCAGGCATACAAGGACCATACTTAAACATAATAAAAGCAATTTAAAACAAGCCAATAGCAAACATCAAACTAAATGGAGAGAAACTTGAAGCATTTCCTCTAAAATCAGGGACAAGTCAAGGCTGCCCACTCTCTTCACATCTCTTCAACATAGTACTTGAAGTTTTAGCTAGAGAAATAAGAAAACTAAAGGATATCAAGGGGATTCAAATTGGAAAAGAAGAAATCAAAGTATCCCTATTCACAGACAATATGAATAGCTAAGATCAAAAACTCAAATGATAGCACATTGATGCTGGCAACAATGTGGAGAAAGAGGAACACTTCTTCATTGTTGGTGGGTGTGCAAACTGGTACAATCACTTTGTAAATCAATCTGGAGATACCTTAGAAAATTGGGAATATTTCTACCTCAAGGCCCAGCCATGCCACTCCTGGGCATATATCCAAAAGATTCTTCACCAAACCACAAGGACATTGCCTCAACAATGTTCATAGCAGCTTTATTTGTAATAGCCAGAAATTGGAAACAACCCAGATGTCCTTCATCTGAAGAATGGATTAAAAAAAAAAAAAACTGTGGTACATTTACACAATGGAATACTAAACAGCTATCAGAAACAAGGAAATCGTGCAATTCACAATCAAATGAATGGATCTGAAAAGCTCATCCTAAGTGAGCTAACTCAGTCCCAGAAAGATAAACATGGTATGTACTCTCTTATAAGTGGATATTAACCATAAAGCACAGGACAACTATCCTACAACCCACAGACCCAAACAGAGAGGAACCTGGAATATCTATCCTAGGAAAAACCCCACCCATCAGTGAGTCAGGGTACCTGTTGCAGGTTAGTGGAACACCTTACCCTAGATGGTGTGCCATATCCATATCAAGCTCCAGTGCAAGAGGAAGCTCTTGGCCCTCACATGACTGATAAACTAAGGGAGTATGATGTGTGAGGGCTCACCTCATCTGAGGAGAAGGAGAGTACCAAGTAGAGGAATAGTAAGGGAGGGAAAGAGAGATGGGCAGGGAGGGGAGGAGGGAGGAAACTATGTTTGAGAGGTAACTTGATAGAAACAAATTAATTTAAAAAAGGATAACTAAACATAAAAAAGATATAAAAATATAATAAAAATAAAATACAAAATTTTCAAATGATAATTTACCAAAGGCATACTTGCCTTACTAACATGAAAGGAAAAATGGTCTTAATTTCAGGTTAGAATGTTAGACTGTAGGTTGTTGGCACATAGCTCACACACTCCTGGATATCAGCTTATAAGTTTTTCTTCCTATATGTAAAGGATATTCATTGTTTGATATTAAAAAGGCAGTTAAGAGGTTTAAGTAAATTAACCATTACTATACTTCAACCTGGTTTTCTAAACTGCTAAAAGTTTAAATAATTTGGAGCTAATATAAAATATTTGAGAAGGGCAGTGTTAGCCTATGCCTTCAACTCCAGCAAAGACAGGAGGATCACTGTAGAGTTAGTAGTCCTTTAAATTCTAGAGTTATAATGAACAGGGTGGTGATGGTTCACACCTTTAAAACCATTACTTGAGAGAGATACACCTTTAATCCCAACACACTGGAGGCAGAAACAGGCAGATCTCTGAGTTCAAGGCCAGCCAAACACATATAAAACTCCAAAGAGAGAAAAACTTAGATCCAGGGGTGCTAGTGCACACCTTTAATCACATCAATTGGGAGGCACACACCTTTGATCCCAGCACTTGGAGGCAGAGGAAGGCAATAGAATTTATAATGATTTAAGTTTAAAAACTCCTCACAAGAGGCTTGATGAAATTCAAAGTCAATTGTCCTTTGTGATCTCAAAATATATATGCTTAAAGGTATGTTTAGTTCTAAGATATGAAAAGAATTTTTAATCGCAATTGAAAGATAATACTTTTTATATTGTCAAAAAACCCAATTTGCTCTAGGAAAAAATATTACCTGCCCCACCCCTGCACCCCACCAAAAAAGTAGTGCCCCAGAGTTAGGATTAGGGCAGGACTCTGTTCTTATCTTTCCAAGAGATTAAAAGCATCCATCTAAGGAGTCCAGGGAGAACTGGATAATTGAAACCACAGAAGAAAAAAGACCAGACACCAAAGAAGACAAGTAGCCCAGATGATCCAGCCTCACAGACTTCCTCAATAGCTGTTTCCTCAAAAATATAGAACCAGAACAATTCAAAATAGCTAACTAAGATGGTTCAACCCCACAGACTGTTCCAGCCACAACTTCAGTAAAGCCCTGAAGTTCAGCCTCTGACTGCAAAATTCTTAGGGTATTTAAATAGCTGAGCACAAAAGGACTGAACATCAAATGTTACTATTAACTTGCTTAACCATTTTTCTATTCTTATTTTGGCCCCCAAACAGGTTTCCCATGTCCCAAATCAGCAGGAAGTAATTTTAAGAGAGAAGGAAATTTTATTTTATTCTATCTTATTTCCCTCTTTAGTCATTTGATGGGTTATAGATGTTTGTTGTTATTTAGGGGGATTGGTTACAAGTTGTTAAATGGTCTTGTTAAATAGTTTTTGGAACTTAGACCCAGGGATTTCTCTCTTTTTCTTTTCTCTATCCTTCTCTCCTATGTAAGGGGGAAAAGACTTGAAAAAATAGTATATAGACATAATATAGGAATGATAAAGAAAAAGGGATAGATTATTGAATATGCTTTTATATCTTTGTATATTGATACAAAATTAAGATTATATTTGCCTATATTGGTATTGATCTTTGTATACTGACACAAAATTAAGGTTAATTATTTTTTAAGGTATTGTACCTATATAATGCTTAAAAATGTAGTGTGACGTTTTGGCCTTTTGATAGTAACTGTCACAAACTGTTTAGGATAATTAAAAAATGCAAACTAATAGTCATTCAAACGTGTCATCTTGTTAATTACTTATGTAGTTTATCACAATGTTTTCTAAGTTAATCAAAAATCAAGTCACTAAGAGAAAAGCAATTTGCTTATCCAAATATATGGAGATAGATAGGTGGTCTTTAAAAACTTCAAGAGATGTGTAGAATATGGCATTCAAAGATATTTTCTTACTTAAGATTGTTTTGATATTGAGACATGTCAACTCCTGACAGCACCCCCCTCTTCTACTCCAAGTAGATGATGAGCATTGAAGAATCTCCATTTGGAGATGGTTGCATTAGTAGCAAGCCTGTCACTCAGCAAGAGAAAGCCCCTTGCTTCAACTGTAGACAGAATGCTGCCGGAAAGGACAAAACTTGGAAGCAGGTAAGTCTTCATAATTCCTGATTTACAATTAATGTCTTTCAGAGATACTTGGACAAAAGGCTGAAGATAGATGCTCCAATGTATTGAGAGAAATTAGGGACTGTCCAGATAGCCAGTTGTCTGTTATTTCTTAGTTTTGGAAGCTGCTGGCCCTGTACGTCCTGTATAATCAGATATATTTATCCCTCTCCAGGTCTCTGATGTGGTTGAAGACTAGATAGCTATAATCTCACAGTTAAATTTTAAGTTGTTTAGGAATTAAAAGGATGTTCTAGGTCTAAGAAGATGTTATGAAGATGGTAATGCTAGTTGGGATGGATATTGAGTAGAACTTTAAACTCACTGAGATAGATAGATAATAGATTATTAATATCAGTTGCCAAATATGTATGGACTGGACATTGGGAATGTATGTTATACCTTATAATTTTCATAATTGTGGCCTAATTGTTCTTATTGCTTTGTATTATATTTACTGTTATAAGAAAAAGACCCTGTTATTGGACCAAAAGGAGGCACTGTTGGGGAGAAAAAAGACACACCTTAAATTAAAAAACAACAACAAAAAAAAAGCAGATAGGAGGATGAGGGGGAAGACGGTAGGAGGAGGAGACTGGGAGGAGGTGGAGGAAGGGGAATTTGTCTGAGATGTAACTTGAAGAAATAAATAAATGTTTTTAAAAATCCAAAAAAAATCAAAGAAACAAAAAAACAGATTTAAGATATAATAAAATATTTGGATTCATAAATAAAACAATACAGGAGTTACTTACTGCTTGGTTAATCTGTCTTCTTTTCCTTTTCTCTTGCAATAAAGATTTTTTTTTGTCTTTTTATTGTTTTTGTTTTGTTTTGTTTTGTTTTGTGAATTTCACATCATACACCCTGTTCCTTTTTCTCTCCAATCTCCCTCAGACCTACCCTCCACCCTTGCAACCTTCCCCAACATTAAAGAACAAAATATCATTGTGGAAGCTGTAGTGTGGGACCTGTTGTCCCACAATATTCCCTTTGGTCCACACATTTTTGCTTGCATATGTTCATTATAATGACTCCTTGGTCTGGTATGAAGACTCTGGATTCTGTTACTCTGTCAATACTTGAACCTCACTGGGACTCCTCTCAGATATCCTGTTGTTGTCCTATGTCATGGAGATGCTGTAGTTTTGAGTCTGTAGAACTGGTCTCTTCATGCACTCCAGCAGTTCATCCATGGGGTGGGCCAACTCAAAGCCCTGGTTCTGGGTCTATAACCCCCACTTGCAGGGCCTGCTCTCGCAAGTGCTGCAGCAGGTAAGTGGTTGGATCAGCTCCTCTGCTTTCATGACCTCATCAGGGACAATTCTGTGTTGAAGGCAAGAGAGTAAAGGGGATCTCTCCATCTCCAACACCACCACTACGCAGACAAATGCCTATAAATCCAGCACTCGGGAGGCAGAGGCAGGTGGATCTCTGTGAGTTCAAGATCAGTCTTCTCTACAAAATGAGTCCAGGACAGCTAGGGATGCTACACAGAGAAACCCTGTCTTGAAACACTCCCCCCCCCAAAAAAAAAGAAAAAATTCTGTTGAGACATTTCCTGAAGTGTTTGAGATCCTTCTTTATTACTTGAGGGTCTTCTGCTTTGATTAAAAATTTATTATAGGCGTATGTGTATATATGTGGTGCCACAGAACACATGTGGAGGTCAAAGGACTTCACTGAGTCAGTTCTGCCCATCCACCTACACATGGATTCCAGTATCAAACACTAGAGTCAGGCTGGTCCTTCAAACACCTTACCTGTTGTCTTATCATCAGCCCACAAAGGTCTTAGTTTGGAAACATTTGGATATTCTTTCCACTTATTGAGACTGCCCACCACATGCTGGCTTGTATGCATGGTGCGACCTTCCTGGATCACCAGCATCCTTGTGAACAGTAACAGGTCATGAAAACTAGAAAGGAGACCATGGGAAGGGAAAAGATTAAGGGATTAGATAGGAAGAGAGGATAACGGAACCCAAGGGACCAAAAGCAGAAGTGGGGATATTGAGAAATGGGACAAGCAATAGGAATGTTGGAAGGTAGTGGGGCAGGGCAGGAGTGATGGTTTACAAATAAGCTTTATAAAGAGGTGGACTGATAGGCTTTTGGGTGGCCATGTCTACAGGGCAAAGGTTACGGGCTGCCATCAACCTTGCAAGTGGGCAGGGTCCTTGGCACCATAGTTGGCTTCATAATTATAGTGATGAGCGAAGGCATCATCAGCTGTAGCTGACATGTGAAAGGCTGAGGATGGGGGTCTGTCAGTCTTTCCATGCTCAGTGGAGAACTGTGCAGAGCTTTGGACTTCAGAGACTCAGGAGCTTATCCTTGTTACTGCAGAAACACAGGGCCCATTCTCTTCACTCATGTGACCCATAACTCAACCTTTGAAAGTCTTATATTTCATGACACCTACACCAAGTTTTAAAAGGAGAATAAAGGAAGGAGGGAAAGAAGGAAGACAGAGAAGAGAGGGATAGAAGGGCACCTTAGTTATTAGTCTATTGCTGTGAAAAGACACCATGCCCAACATAACTTATAAAAGAAGACATTTAAGTGGAGGCTTGCTTACAATTTCAGAGGCTTAGCCCATGATCATCATGGCAGAGAGCATGGCAGCAAGCAGGCAGGTAGGAATGGCTCTTGCTACAGCAGTATCTAAGAGTTTATATCCTATTCACAAGGAGCATGCTATAAAAAGATCATGAGGCTGGACTTGATGTGGTCTTTTGAAATCTCAGAGCTGGCCCTCAGTGACACACCTCCTCCAACAAAGCCACATCTCCTAATTCTCCCCAGATAGTTCTACCAACTGGGGACCAACTATTCAAATATATGAGCCTATGGGGGATATTCTCATTCAAATCTCCACGGAGAGGGAAAAAGGAGAAGAGGGAGAAAAGAGTTAATAATCCCAAGTCAATCAATCTCAAATTTGGTTTTCAATAATTAGAAAGAAACCTAGTGAGATGAGAATAAAATAATTGCTAATTTGTGTGCATAATGTTGACTAAGCCCAAACATGTTAATGCCTTAGATTTAAATATGGTTCTGTGTAACCACATTGTCTCACACTTTCCAAAGAGAAACAGATGTGTGCATTTCAAGGTTGTCAGGTATCCGAGCCTGCACAGCATTGTTACAGCTCCCATGGACACTGTCACAACACCTGGCAGCAGTGACTCGGTTTCCTAAGCAACCCCTGCCTGAAGGGAGCAGCACTTTCACACCCTCCCAGTGTTTCTGCCTTGATTTAGTCTGCCAACTCAGTTGTTCACTTTCCAGGCTGAAAGAAGACATGAAAATGTGTCCCATGACCACAGCTGAGTCCATCACTGTCAGCGGTGTGCCCTTTCTCAAATAAGCTCAGAATTTAGATTGTTTGCTCAGAACAAAAATATTAGCTGTGAAAGCGAAGCTGGCTCAGAAACCCACCAAATACTCCAATGCATGTGACAGACATGACACACTGATTTGTCACTCCCTGGTGAATCATTTGGCAGAGAATTGTTTCCAATGTTATAAGTTAATTTTCATAACCACCCACAACACATAGGGTAAGAGAAAACACAGACTTGTAGCAAGAGCTAATATGAGCCAGAATTTCTCATTAACGTATTGCATAGAACATTGTCAAGTGGGAGGTCTTCCTCCTTTAGTAGATGAGATACTAGATTCAGATAGTAGATACCAAGGTTAACCTAGCAGAGGACAGAACTATGCATCCAATCAGAACTATATAGAAGCTGGACAGTATTTTCTATTGACTTAAAACTTAGAGATATGTGATGTATATGCTAATATACTTTTTGTGTCATGTACAAAGAAAGTTCAGGGGAAAACACAAATGTTCCATGGGGTTAAATATATATATATATATATATATATATATATATATATATATAGGATCTCAAAACATTTGAATTCGAAGCTCATTCATCTCACCATTCAGTTAGTGAGATCAACTCTTCAGAATGGTATAAGACTGCTGATCTCAGGACACAGGTGGGACTCAATGCTACAAAAAAAAAAAAAAATCCCTCTGCAACAAAATATCCTATCCAGTGCTTGAAATTCCTTAAATGTACGTGTGTTATATTTACATTTTTGTGTATATGTTTGTTTGTGATGTGTATGTTGTTGGTGTGTATGTATGTGAGTGGGGTCTATACACACAACTGTGTGTGAGGTATGTGAATGTGTATATGTCTGAGGAGGGTGTCAGTGCGCCTAGTCTATTGCTCTCGGCCTTATTCCCATGAGGAAGGGTCTCTTGGTGAACCTAGAACAAGACTGGAAGCCAGAAACCCCCAGCTAGATCCAATCAGATAAAAGATCTCAAACTTGTAAAACCATGCTGTGTGGCAAAGAGATATAAGTCCATGTGTATCTCATTATAAAACCTTAATGACCATCTTATTGAACACATTTCTCTAACTTTTGCAATCTCACATATTTGTCATCTATAATTTTAATCATTGCTAACAAAACCATATATCATTAAATCCAGAATAAAGGGGAAGTGATGACCTCCTATGAAGAGAAAAACAAATCAGTCAAAATCTCCACAGAGAGAGAGCTGAAGTGACAATGAATCCATCTAAAATTGTACTATTTCATCTTAGTTTGTTTGTTCTACTTGATCAAATGCTTTATAGATATTTCAGCTCAGTCTGTACTTACTGCATTGCTTATGAAATACTATAAATAAACATAAAACAATCATGACAAAATAATGCCATGCATCATCTTATTCTGATATGTTTTAGTTGAATAGTCATCATTTCTTTCATCATTAGATATTAAGAACATGTATTTATTAACTTTGGTGATGCGAATGAGAAAAGTCTCTATAGGTTCGTAAATTTGAATGTTTGTTTCCCAGTTGGTGGATTGTTTAGGAAGGACTACAGGCTGTGGTCTTGTAGGAGGATCTGCATTACTGGGGATGAGCTTTGAGGTTTCGATAACCCAAGCCAGGCTCAGTACCTCTCTACCTCCATCTTGTGAATCAGGGGTGAGCAATCAGCTACTGCTTCAGCAACATGCCTGCCTGCCCGCCCGCCCGCCCGCCCTCATGCTCCATGTGACGGTCGCTGACTAACCCACTGAAACTGTAAGCAAGTTTCCAGTTAAATGCTTCCTTTCATAAGTTACCTTGGTCATGCTGTTTCATCACAGCAAGAAAACCCTTGCTAAAATTTTGTCAGTTTCATAATTAATGCACTGATTTATATTTTCAGACTATCTTCCCTCCTTCCTTCCCGTTCTCCCTTTCTCCCTCCCTCTCTTCCTTCTATAGAAAGCACATTAAATGGCTGCTCTTTATTATACTATATGTTTGATACTGGGTAAACACATATAAGTAAAATAAATGGTGTTTTGCAGATTCATGCAACAGAGTCACGAAAACAAGTTAACCACAGCAATATGACACACGTTGACTAAAACTGTACAAAGTGTTATACAAGAGAAGTGTGTGATTTGCTGGCAAGGCCATGAAGCTTTTATTTGAGCAAAGCTATTGAATGAAGAGGGATTGACTACTCCAGGGGAAACATCAGAAAAATGTCAATTCAGAGTCAACAATCTGAACAAACAAGGATGTAAAAATCATGGAGCCAGTGAGATGGCTTGGTGAGTAAATGTGATTGTTCCCAAGCCTGATGACCTGAACTTGGTCCTAGTGAGAGGAGTGAGCTGATTCTCAAAAGTTGTCTCTTACCCCACACATATTTCATGGTATATACACACCAAACTTCATATCCACATAAAAGCAATAAAAAATATGTACTTAAAATTTAAATCTAAGTCATCATCTAAAGATGAGTCAAAACAGTTCGTGACATTAACAGTTAATAATTACTGTTAAATGTCTAGCACTTGGTCTTGGATCCTAAGAAGCTGGAGAAGAATTTTAGCAAGACATATCTTCTAGAAAAAGAAATCAAAATAGTAGCATACAAAACAAAATCTCTCACATACACACACACACACACACACACACACACACACACACAATGGTGGGGGAGAGAGAGAGAACAAAGACCAGGGTCTCAAAAAAAACCCCACTATTTTTATTCATTCATTCGTTCATTTCACATCCTGATTGCAGCCCCATCCCTCCTTTCTACCCACTCCCACCCTCCAACACTCTTCCTCTTTTCCCTCCTGTCCACACTATTAATCCCAGCACTGCAGAGTGGAAGCAAGATTATTAGGAGTTCCAGATCTTCCTTAGCTACATAGTGAGTTTGAGGACAACTTGGATTACATGAATAAACACAAAAAAAAAAAATTGAGAGAAAAGAGTTAAGAGGATTAATTAGGAAAGTATTTACTATATTGGGTAAGAAATGAAGGGAATCAGAGTTATCAAATTAGCAGCTAGAACCTCATGGATGAGAGCATGCTCTTTAGTAAAATTCATTCATTTACTAGTCTCGTATATGGGATAACTATTTGATGTTTTTCTACCCCATTGTGTTCTGTGTTCATTTGAAAATGGAGAAGACAGTGATAACATGACAAGCCTTTAAGATCATACTTAAAGCACCTCAGCAATTAATAGTATTTAATTATTAAGAATATACTTTGTGAGGCTAAAATGAGGGCAAACTAACTCACATATTGATTTCAAAAGGTTTTCAGTATCCAACAAAAACTGTGTAGATTGCTGGATACATTTAATTCTCAGGAAAGTGCAGAGCTGTGTATGTGTTGATCTCAAAACCACCAAGTTAGGAGAGATAACCCAGTAACAAGAGGAGCACAGGATTAATCTAGCTCTGATATGTGCACTGCCACTCAGAGGCACACACCTGAGGAGGAAACAGCACAGCAGTCTCAAGAGACTGAACAGAAAGTGGAACAAAATTTAAGTCCAAACGGCATTGAAGGGCAATGAGTGTCTCCACAGGACTGTAGGTGAGAAGGCACCCCGGACAGTCACTAGCAGCTCATGCTAACAGGGTGTGGCACAGGCAGAGTGCACAGCACATTAGCTGAAAGCTGATGTAAGACATCGATGAACTGGAGGAAGTGTAGCAAATGGACTCAATGACATTCTTAGAAAGCATGGCTAGTGAAACCATGCTGCTTCTGGGGTAGGAACTTCAAGTAGGAGCTGAGAAGGAGACAGGGTAGGAGAGAGCAGTGTCTTGAGGAAGAGAAGGTGAACGCATGATCAGGGGGATGAGGATTCAAAATGCAAGCAGAGAACAGCTGCAAAGAAAGAAACATCTGTATCCACTGGGAAAGGAAAGCAGTGATTTAAACAAGAATAATGTACTAACATAATGAAATGGATGGACTCTTAAAGTAGGACACAGCAGCCCCCTTGAGGATGAAAGAACAAGAGTCGTTTTGGATTCATACTCAAGATTGTTAATCATGAGGTGCAGCCAACGTAGGAAAAAGAGAGAAAGTGAAATAGCTGCCTGCATTGCACCAGGTCAACACTGGAAACATTTGTACACAGAGAAACCAAATGGGCGTCCGTCCTGTTGCATAGATTTCTTCTAGTTACAGGCAACACAGGGATATGACAAGAGTACTTTGCATTGTAACCTTCCTTACCTCTGGGAGTAACTAGAAATACGATTTGCATAAACTCATTTGACTTAAGTTAAGGTCTTAAGTAGACAACTCGCAAGCTTCCATGCTCTAACACCTAGTTTTACAAAGAGAATCGGATGGAATTTATTTCGCTAGGTCTTGGCCCTCGGATATGCCTGTAAACACCCTGTGAGAGATCCATGCCCGAGCATGGACATGAAAGCGAAGCTGAGATTTCTTAACTGCTACTCATGCATGTAGGGGTTAGATAAATTAGATTTAGAAAATATATAGGAGTTTCTGATACTGTCTCTTAATTTGGGGCCTGAAGAGCATTATCAGCATGAAGTCAGGAAAAACAGGAAAGACTTAATAGACTGAAAAACAAGGTTGAAGTCAGCAAAAACAGGAAAGACTCAATAGACTGAAAAACAAGGTTGAAGTCAGGAAAACAGGAAAGACTCAATAGACTTGAAGAAACAAAGTATCTGGCCTGACATTGTTTTCAGCTGCTAAGTGGGTGGAGCCCAAATTAAGCTGAAACAGAGTTCCTCCTATTTAAGGACAGTGCCTGGAGCCCAGAGGAGAAGAGGCCCCTGATGCTAGAGAGCTCCAAGAGTCCTGCTGAAAAAAGGGCTGTCCATTGATGGCCAGCTCTCTCCCTGAAGCAGAAAGAAGCCTGTGAGCAAAGAAAGCCTGAGCAAGACACCAAAAGGCCAAGGACTAAACCCTGTGGCTCAGCTTTTGCCTAGAGGGGTTTGATCTGTCCGATCAGTGGCCTAGGGGAAACTGTGCCTGGCTTTAAGGACTGAGGCAGGGCAGCTGAGTTCCTGATTCAAAAGAAGTAAGTTGGCCTGCAGGGGTTGGGGTCTCCCACAGAGAAGAAAGCATGAAGCCTTATTTAAGGTGAGACTGCAATAACCAACTTACCCTGACGAACCTGCATCTGAGAGATCCAGAAAAAGGACTGCTAAGTGTGTTAAAGAATCTACAACAAAGACTGTGTTCCTGACGACTGAGGACCTGCCCCAGAGACTGTATCATTCTAAAAGGTTATGAAAGTAGTTGTTATAATTATCAATAGGTTTAGTGGATAGGTTAAAGGGGTTGTAAGAGTTTATAGGATTAATAGTTAAGAAATTGTTGGTGTTTGTTATAAGTGAATTTAGTAATAAATAAATAAGTGTTAAATAATAATTTAAAAGTTCGGTTACACATGCATATGAATGATTGTTGAAATTTATCCTCTGGTAGATTCGTTCTGCCATCTGGGATGGCTTCTGGAATGTGGAATGACACTCCTGTTCCCAAGTTACGGTGGTTCCAGCAGGCTAGAGATAAGGCCATCTGTAAATTAACAATTGCCATCCTTCTGTGTTATTACTGCTCAATATTTCCTGTCATTTCAATTAGTTGATTCAAAGACCCTAACTTTATTAAATATAGACTTTTGCAGGTAATTTTGCATATTTCTCAATATTTTTGCCAGCACCTGCAAAAACAAATGCTCTATTTCTAATAGTGTGCCTGCTGTAACTAGCTTTGCTGGGCCACTCTTTTTCTCACTTGTGCTGCAGAGCTTAAATGTAATTGGAGGCCACACATTATGCTCTTTAAAGCTCTTCTTCTTCTTCTTCTTCTTCTTCTTCTTCTTCTTCTTCTTCTTTACCTATTTTTCTATGAAGGATGAGACACTGACTATTTTTCTCATCAGGTGAAAGAAGTTTTTCACCAACTCAATTTAAAAATATCTAAGTATCATCTTTTCATCTTTTATAGAGCAAGATTCAGCCTTCAACTTTCTGTACTCTTAGACATGAAGTTAACAGAATTGTTTATATTCAGAGAGACCAGCTCATAAAATAAATCTACTGAGCTTCTTACACAGAGTAAGAGCTAAATATATTCTGAGAAGGTGACTAAAAGCTCATTATAAAGCAATATGCAATTATGAAAGGATTAAATGTTAATGGCATTGTGTACAGGGAAGAGAAAACTATACTTAGAACAAAATTGTACCCACAATTCAATATGCATGCTTGTATTTACTTCTCATCTACTTTGTCCAGCTGTTAATTCAAAATTCTATACTTTTAAATATTAATCTGAAATTTTCAGAGCAACAGAAAGTATAAGCATATTCTGTCCATTCTATACAGATGAGACAAATCTTTTAAACTAATACTATCTACCTTGTCCTCTTCACGCAGCTAATAATTAAGGTTACTTTACCTTCAGTGGTTTTTTTTAACCAGATATGAATAATGGGAAAAACTCTTGTCAATAAAAGCTGCTGCATTATGGGCCTCCCGTGCCTGCAGGTTTTCTGAAGTAGTTCAAGCATGTGTGTCCTTGGTGTGCATTCTAACAGATTTCACAACAGACAAGGATGGAGCTCTGGCTTCAGCTCTTTCTGCCTGCCAGTGTCTTCCTGAGTGATTAAGAAAGAAGATGTATAAAAAGATCAAATTCCACAAGAGATATACTTTTATATACACCTGCACACAGTGCTTTAAAATGTGCACAATTTTCAAGAGATTCAACTACAAAGACAGAAGGGAATTTTGACAGACATTGACTTAGCAGGCAAAAATATCAGGAAAGATGTAGAACTTTTAAGCATTAAATAATTTATACAAAACATAGCAACTAACAAATGCACTGTATGTGCATACAGCATATATGTATGAATAAATGTAAACATCTGTCACAGTAAAGAGGCATGGTAATTTTTTCATTTTTCAGTTTTTCATTTTCATACCTAAATGATAATTCAGGTATACTAAGCTAAGAAAAATAAGCATTTTTCATTGTTTATTGATAAAATTTATCAAAAATTTTCAAAAGAATGAAATAACTGTGTAAAATGTCAGTGGTAGTTAAACCAGAAATAAAAGGAGGGGAATTAGAAAACTTAGAATTACATAGAAATTATGGAATATATTCAAAATTACAGTAATCTTGGAAGTTATCAAACTGAAATTTTAAAAATATTTTACTGGAAAGATAATTTAAAGTGTGAAAGAATATTAAAAAATAATTTTCAAATGTCAACATATGTAGAATACAATTAATACTGTCTCCAGGTAAATATTTGTGGAATTTAAAAGTGGGAAGAAACTAGAAAATTACCCAAAATTCATTTTCAGGGAGATGAAATAGAATAGAAGAGAGTAATAAAAGGTTAAGTTTAGAATTACAGGAAGAAATTAACGAAATGGAATATAAGAAAATAGAAACCAACCATCAGTAGTTGTATTGTAAACAACCACTTTGCAAAATTCTCAAGAAAAGTCCAAAGACAGGAATCACAAATACTCAATACAAAAAGTAAAAATAATGTCTCTAACATTGAAAATATAACTAAAGTTGTATGTGTGCATGCATATGTAAATTTATGAAAAGATTATCAATACATTTTAAATGTAGAAAAATGAAAAAATACATAGTGAAACACATTTTGGCTCAAGAGAGAAAAACAGAAAAAAATTATGTTATATAATAAATCCATTATACAAGAAAACTACAGGTATTTATGACTCTGCAGTGAATTCTCTCAGGTACTTAAAGACAAATACACAGCTATATTTTCTGCCTCCAAGATCCCCTGTCTCTGCCATCACTTCACCTGAACTTTACCATCACTCCTCTCTTCAGGAGTCTGCCACTAATGCCATATTTGTAGTTTCCAGCTTCCTCCAACTTAAACATATAAAACAAGAGGTTTGAAATTAGGACCCACATAGGAGAGTTTGTCTTCCTGGCCCAGGCAGCCATACTCAACATGATCATTTCCAGGCCAATCCACCCAGCTGGAGATTTCACTATTTCATTTTTCTTTATGGCAAAAAAACATTCTACTGTGTATAAGTAGCACATTTTCCTTATCCATTCTTCATGAAGAAGGTGGTGGGTGAGGAAATGCAGTGGTAGAAGGTTGAACCAAACTGAGTGTGCATGAGAAAGATATAGGGATGCCTACAAGAAAAAATTAATTGGAGGGTCTTGTAGTTGAATACTGGTAACATGAAAGAGCATGGAGTGAATGTTTGGAATCATAGGTGTAAGGGGGGATAAGGAGATTGGGAAAAAAAGGAGAGTAGGGGTGGCTTATCACAAAATAAGGTTATATAAAGAAGACTATGGTAATCTACGAGTTTGCAGGCTAATTTAGAATATATTTTAAAGGAGTTTGAAAGAAAAGTACACTGCATGGATGGCCAATGCCACTCTAAAAGTCACAGAACACTACATTAAAATCTCAGTGCCAGACACAGGATGAACCCTATGAGTAACCAGTCAAGGAGGCCCCAGGGCTCCGCAAAACAACTTAGGCTGTTACCACTGCTCTTGGTTGTTCTCTGTAACTAGATGATAAGGCCTTGTTGCTGAAGACACTACTCATTTTGCATGGAAGACATAGAGCAATTAACCCTCAATGACCAGGAAATGTTCTCCCAGCTGACTACCCTACAGAGTGCCAGAAGGTGTTGTGTGAACCTGAAACACTCTTGTCCATATTCCATAACAACATATTAATCACTGCAGTGGCTGCCTCTTCCTCCAGAACGCCTTTTTGAAATGTGTCTTCTTTGAGGCCACTGTTGTGTAGCCATTCTGTAACCTGTCTACACCCCTATGTAGAGAGAGTTCACTGGGTGATGTGTGGTGTGTGATCTGAGGGCTAATATTACTAATTAGGATTGAAATAAAAGCCTGTTTGCCAATGCCAGGTATCAAGGGAAATCAGGACTCCATGGCAAAAGGAGACCAACAAGCTTTTGAATTTATTGCCATTCAATAAATTTTGACACTGTGAAAAGTCAACAAATAAATATAAATATATTACCGAGGTATTTATAGTTATGATTGAAAATGAAAATGCATCTTGGCAAAATAAGTTTGGGTTTTTTTTTTTTGGTTTGTTTGCTTATTTTCATGTGTAGGGTTGAAACTTTATATTCATTAAATCAATGCTATTAACAAAATAAAGAGTAAAAATGTCAATATTGATATCAAAACACATGACAAAATTGACTCTTTTGCATTGATCTTTTAAAATTATTTATAAACTAAGGATAAAGAAAGCATACCTAATCTCATACTAATTGTTGTCTCCCAACCGTGAAAACAAATATTAGTACAGGATTACAAACGTTCCTCTAATACCTTAAAGAGTGACTGATATTAGTTCAATATTTTTCAAATTTTTAAATAAGCTGACTGACCAACAACATATCAACAGAAAAGAAAATACTAACATTGCATTCTTTACCACTGACCTCTAAAGTACAAATAAGCCTAAATGAATGTATCTCTTGGTGAAATTTTGCGGTCTTACTCAAAAGTACATATTTAATTCTGAGGGGTAATACAATTTTGAAAAATAAGTCAATCTTAACAACACTTGTGTGGGATTTACCTTACTGACCACTCCTGCACCCACTAGGTCTATTAGCCAAGGCATGTAGTACATTGCAACAGATTCACACAGTAACAGGGGGTCTTCAACAAATTATGGTTGAGCTTAAAATGAAATTAGTTGAATTTATTATAACCATGTTTTATTGCAAAATATGTTTCTAGTATTTGCTGAGTAATATTTTCATCATACAATTTCATTAATATGGAACAAAATAATCCTACATAAAATACTTACCAACTGAATACAGTAAAGATAGAAATGACAACACACTGTGTTCAGGTTAACTGGATATGGAATTGGTTTGGTTTGGTTTTGCTTGAGATTGAAGAATTATTCAAATATTCATTTTTTTTGGCTTTGGAAAAATTTGTATCTAACCTTAAGGAGTAAAAATCATCATTTTAAAGGGAGAGATAATCTTCCCCACAGAAAAACATATGAACTGGTTATCCAATACTAAACGTTCTCAAAACATATATAAAAGTAATATTATACAAGCTGAGCATGTTATATTCAGAAATACATATGTATGTACATACATATATGTATATGTAATAAGTAATGAAAAAATATGCCATGAATTTGAAAGAGAGAAAGGAGGGATATGTGAGAAGATTTGGAGGAAGAAAGGGAAAGGAGAAATAATGCAATTATATTGTAATCTCAAAAAGAGGAAAGAAAGAAATTTGTAAAAGATAAAACATATTAAATTGATTAATATAAAAATAATTTTTCAGTAACCTTTATACTTTAATATCTTTAAAATGTTTTCCTTGGTTATGTTTATGCAAAACCATGACTTACACAGTTATAATAAAAATAGTTTTCATATGAATTTTACAATACTTATGGAAAAGCACTTTTCCCAAGTTGTTCTGGTTATTATTAATTTTAATTTATTTCAGCTTGAAAAAGTACTAATCTTCTATTGAAATATAGACTAGAATGTTTATGATTTATTTCACTTGTTTGTGTGAATGCTTATAGGCAAGTCTCTTGGCTAACCTGGAACTCACTATATAAACCAGGCTAGCCTCTATTGGAACTTATAGAGTAAGAGACATGAATATAATTAAAATACATAATCTGCATGCATGAAGATGTCACACTGACACTCATTACTTTGTATTATTAGCATATATTCTACTGAAATATTTTTAGAAGACAATTAGGGCATAAGAAATAACCCATGAGATATAGATATCTTTAATCATCATTATGTACAAAGAAGTCAGATGTTAGTGAAGATAAACATTCTGTGATTTTTTAAAATATTTTTTCGATGGATAACCATTAAAACTATGAGTTTTCACAGATATTTATACTAATTCATCTTGGAACTGTATTTGTAAATGTATAAGAACTGAGTATATTTTAGTAAATTTTTAACAAAACTGATACTTAAAATTCTTAAGTACCAAAAATGTAGGCACCTTTTTTTATTTGTTACTAAAACCCTCGAGATTTTAGAGGTCTACAGTTTTTAAACTAAAGTTTCACCCCAGAAAAACAAAGTATATCCTTCAGTTCCTGAAAAACATAACTAAAGGATCCCCTTCTCCAGAATTATTTTGCAACTACTGACATTTTTAGAGAAAAATGGAATGTACTGATTAAAATACTATGAGAAAGACCTTATTTGAGACAATTGTGAAGGACACATGGACCACTACGATGCTACATCCTAGAGCCCAGTTTCAGATCCACAATAAACAACTTGGAATTTAAAACCAATGAACAGGGTAGAGTCAGAGCACCGAAAATTATGCAAAGAAAAAATATAGGAAAGGGGATTTGAGTAAACTGACCTAAAAAGATCTCTACTGAAGACCAGCCAGGATGGTGAGACATCACACTGGCTGAGGCAGGTTCTTTCAAACACTAAATTTTTGTAAGGGTCCAGAAATGTCCAAGGAAAGGTTAAGACTAGCTTACTAAAATCTGATCCAATAAAACTGTGTCATCTTTCTAAAATAGAAAGGTGTATGTTTATGAACAGTTTCTGCATTGTAAGGTTAGGGCGAGCTGATTCTGTGACCATTCTGTTATGTTTGATATAACCCCTGTACATGCCTTCCTTTAAATTTAAAGGAGACAGAATTTAAAACTTAAAAACGTGTTTCAGAAACTGGCGGGGGTGGGGAGACATCTTAGGGACAAGTTGGAGACCTGGGACAGGAGAGGCACCTGGGAGGATATAGCAGTGACCCTCGCTGAAGCTCCTAGCAGCAGCGGACACTGAGACTGAAGTGGCCACCTGCTGAAGCCAGGCAGGACTTCCAGTATAAGGAGGGGGATAACAACCCGCCCACAAAACTCTCATCCCAAAATTTGTCCAGCCTACACGATGTTCAGGGATAAAGATGGAGGAGAGATTGAGGGAATGGCCAACCAATGACTGACCCAACTTGAGACCCACCCCATGGGAGAGATCTAACCCCCGACACTATTAATGATACTTTGCTACCCTTGCAGACTAGGACCTAGCATAACTGTCATCTGAGAGGGTCCATCCAGCAGATAATGGAACCAGATGCAGAGACCCACAGCCAAACATTAGGAGGAACTCAGAGAGTCTTGTGGAAGAGTTAGAAGGACTGAGGGACTCGGAGGGGTCAAGGACATCACACAAAGACCTACAGAGCCCACTCACCGGGGCGCATGGGGGCTCACAGAGACTGAACCGCCAACCAAAGAACATGCACGGACTGGATCTAGGCCCCATACACACATGAAGCTGATGAGCTGTGTTGTCTTCATGTGGGTCCCCATACAATTGGAGCAGCGGCTGTCTCTGACTTAGACCCTGATCCCTTCCCCCTAGCAGGACTGCCTTATTTGACCTCAGTGGAAGAGGAGGTACTTAGCCCTGATGTGACTTGATGTGCCAAGGTGGGTTGGTACCTACCTGGGGGCCTCCCTTCTCCTCAGAGAAGGGGAGAGAGAATGGGGGGAAATGGGTTGCAGGGTGGGACTGGGAGGAGAGAAGGGAGTAGGGGCTGTGATTGGGATGTAAAATGAACAAATAAACTAATGAAAAAAATTTTTAAAAAGAATGTGTTTCAGAAGAGGGAGAGTGGCCAAAAAAACAATGTTTTTCACTATAGACATGTGTCCAATAACCATTCCACTCACTCAGCCTCAATCTTGCTCAACATATGGACATGCTTTTTTTTTTTAATATAAAGGACCCAAAAATCTACTAACAGCAAGGAATCTCTGCAAATGTTAACGCTGTGGTTGGAAAACTGGACCTTTCCCATATTTCTATTAATGTTACTTGCTTGTCTGACGAGGTGAAGGGTTGCATTCAGGACTCACCTTCTTCCTTGAGTACCCTGGAATGGCGAATTCTTATTTGCCTTACTCTCTTGCCCCCTTCGTCAAAACTGCTTGAAGATTTTTTTTATTTCCTTGCTTTTTTTTTCCTTTATTTTTTTATTTCTTCAAGTTACATCTCAATCGCAGCCCCCTCCCTATTCCCCCCTCCAGTCCCACCCTCCCAACCTCAACCCCCCATCCTCTTCCCTTTTTTTTTTTTCTTTTAAGTTTAAGGTATATCTTATTTCCCCCTACAGTTTCCCCTTTGAGTCCAACAAATGGTTCTTTCTCTTATAATAATAAATACAATACAAAACAACAGAGGCAATTAGGCCACAGTTATGAAGGTTATATGGCTTAGCGTACATTCCCAATGTCCGTCCATATGTATTTGGTACCTGACTTTAAAATTCTACTATCTAACCATCTCCATGAGTTTAAAGTTCTATATCTGACTCAACATTCATACTAACTTGCAACACAATTTTAAAAGTATCTTCTTAGATCTATAACACTCTCTTGACTCCTAAACAACTCAAAATTTAATTATGAGACTCTATCTGTTCTTCAACCACCTCAGAGACCTGAGAGGGATAAATATATCTGATTTTATAGGAAGTAGAGGGCCTGCAGCTTCCAAAACTAAGAAATGACATACCAGTGGATGCCTGGACAGTTCCCATTTTCTCTCCATACATTACAGCATCGATCTTTAGTCGTTTGACCCCATTTCTCTGACAGACATTGATTGTAGAGCAGGGGTTATGAAGGACTTACCTACCCTGTCTTGGCAGAGCTAAGCTGTCGACTTACCTACTTCCAGGTTTTGTCCTTTTTGGACAGCATTCTGTCTACAGTTGGAGCAAGGGGCTTTTCCTGCCAAGAGATAGGCTTGCGACTAATTCAATAATCTCCCACTGGAGATTCTTCGATGCTCATCTTCTACTTGGAGGAGATTAGGGGGTGCTGTCAGGAGTTGATATGTCTTGATATAAAAAAATCTACAGTTAGGAAAACATCTTTGAATGCCATATTCTGCAGATCTCTTGAGGTTTTTGAAGAGGCACTATCTATCTCTTATATTAGAGTAAGTAGATGTTGCTTGTCTCTTAGCAGCTTTATTTCTGATTAGCTTAGCAAGTAACTATAATAGGCTGTCATAGTACCTAACAGAATGACTGGTTTGCATAACCATTAGTTTGCATTTCTTAATTATCCTAAACAGTTTATGACAATTAGTAGTAAAAGGCCGAAACATCACATTTCATTTTTTTCTTTACCTCCTAACCCTTCCATCCCATTTCTCTAGGGTGGGGTGTCCTTATATAACAGTCCCTCATCTCAGTTGAGAGGTCGTATGAGGGCCAAGAGCCTCCTCATTCATTGGGGGTCTATGAAGCAGTACCATCAGTGAAAAATGTCTCATTGCCTGGGAGAGAGAACTACTAAACAAACAAACCAATAAGCAGACAATTAGATAAAAAAGACTAAAAAATAGAAAAAAATATATAAAAATAAATGAAAATTAAAAATAAAAACTCTATGTCCAAGTTTCCTCTAGTGTGTTAGTTGTAGTATCGATATCCTCTACTATATAGCTAAAATCCTACTATAAGTGAATAGATGCCATATGCGTCCTTCTGAGTCGGGGTTAGCTCACTCAGGATGAGCTTTTCTAGTTCCATCCATTTGGCTGCAAATTGCATAATTTCATTGTTCCTGATAGCTGAATAATATTCCATTGTATAGATGTACCACAGTTTTTTAACCCATTCTTCGGTTGAGGGACATCTGGTTTGTTTCCAGTTTCTAGCTATTACAAATAAGACTGCTATAAACATAGATGAGGAAACTTCATTATGATTCCATGAAGAGGCATTTGGGTGTATACCCAGAAGTGGTATGGCTGGGTCCTGAGGCAGAGCTATTCCAAGTTTTCTAAGATATCGCCAGACTGACGTCCATAGTGGTTGCACAAGCCTGCATTCCCACAAGCAATGGAGTAGGGTACCCCTTTCTCCATACCCTCGCCAGCATGTGCTGCCATTTGAGCTTTTGATCTTAGCCATTCTGACAGGTGTGAGATGGAATCTCAGAGATGTCTTGAGTTGCATTTCTCTGATGATTAAGGATGTTGAGCATTTCTTCAAGTGTCTCTCAGCCATTAGGGATTCCTCCTTTGTGAATTCTCTATTTAGCTCTGTCCCCCATTTTTTGATTGGATTATTTGGTTTCTTGGCATTTAATTTCTTGAGTTCTTTGTAGATTTTGGATATTAGCCCTCTGTCAGATGTGGGGTTGGTGAAGATTTTCTCCCAGTCTGTAGGCTGCCGTTTTGTTCAAATGAAAGTGTCTTTTGCCTTACAGAAGCTTTTCAGTTTCATGAGGTCTGATTTATTGATTGTTGTTCTCAGGACCCGAGCTGTTGGTGTTCTGTTCAGAAAGTTGTCGCCTGTGCCAATGAGTGCGAGGGTTTCTCCCACTTTTTCTTCTAGTATCTTTAGTGTGGCCGGCCTTATGTTAAGGTCTTTGATCCACTTGGACTTAAGTTTTGTACAAGGTGATATGTATGGGTCTAATTTCATTCTTTTACAAGTGTACATCCAGTTGGACCAGCACCATTTGTTGAAGATGCTGTCCTTCTTCCATTGAGAAATTTTGGCTTCTTTGTCAAAAATTAGGTGTCCATAGTGCGTGGATCTATTTCTGGATCTTCAATTCAATCCCATTGATCTACTGGTCTGTTTCTATACCAATACCATGCTGTCTTTACAACTATTGCTCTGTAGTACAGCTTGAAATCTGGGATGGTGATACCTCCAGATTTTTTTTATTGTACAGGATTGATTTTGCTATTCTGGTCTTTTTGTTGTTCCATATGAAATTGAGAATAGCTCTTTCCAAGTCTATAAAAAATTGTGTTGGTATTTTGATAGGAATTTCATTGAATCTATATATTGCTTTTGGTAGGATGGCCATTTTTATTATGTTGATTCTACCTATCCATGAGCATGGGAGATCTTTCCATTTTCTAAAGGCCTCTTCCATTTCTTTCTTCAAGGGCTTGATGTTCTTGTTGTACAGGTCCTTTACTTGCTTGGTTAGAGTTACCCCGAGGTATTTTATATTGTTTGTGGCTATTATGAAAGGGGTTGTTTCCCTTATTTCTTTCTTAGCCCATTTGTTTGTTGTATAAAGAAGGGCTTCTGATTTTTTTGAATTAATTTTTTATCCAGCCACTTTGCTCAAGGTGTTTATTAGCTGTAAGAGTTCTCTGGTGGAATTTTTGGGGTCACTTATGTATTCTATCATATCATCTGCAAATAGGGATAATTTGACTTCTTCATTTCCGAAGTTTATCCCCTTGATGTCCTTTAGTTGTCTTATTGCTCTAGCAAGACTTCAAGTACTATATTGAAGAGATATGGTGAACATCCTTGTCATGTCCCTGAGTTTAGAGGAAATGCTTCAAGTTTCTCTCCATTTATTTTGATGTTGGCCACTGGCCTGCTGTATATTGCCTTTACTATTTCTAGGTACGGTCCTTGTATGCCCATTCTCTCCAGAACTTTTAGCATGAAGGGGTGTTGGATTTTGTCAAATGCTTTTTCTGCATCTAGCAAGATTATCATGTGGTTTTTTTCTTTCATCTTGTTTATATGGTGAATGATGTTGATAGACTTTTGTATGTTGAACCATCCCTGCATTCCTGGGATGAAGCCTACTTGAATATGGTGTATGACACTTTTGATGTGTTCTTGAATTCGGTTTACTAGTATTTTATTAAGTATTTTTGCATCTATGTTCATGAGGGAGATTGGACTGAAGTTCTCTTTCTTTGTTGGGTCTTTGTGTGGTTTAGGAATCAGGGTGACTGTGGCCTTATAGAATGAGTTTGGCAATGTTCTTTCAGATTCTATTTTATGAAAGAGTTTCAAAAGAAGGGCATTACATACTCATTAAAGGAAATATCCACCAAGAGGACATCTCAATATTGAACATCTATGCCCCAAATACAAAGGCACCTACATTTATAAAAGAAACGCTTCTAAAACTTAAATCGCACATCGATCCAAACACTTTAATAGTGGGAGACTTCAACACCCCACTCACAACTATGGACAGATCATCAAGACAGAAGCCAAACAGAGAAATAATGAGTCTAACAGAGATCATGAACCAAATGGACCTAACAGGTATCTACAGAACCTTTCACCCAAACACAAAAGAATACACCTTCTTCTCAGCACCTCACGGAACCTTTTCCAAAATTGACCATATGGTTGGACACAAAGATAGCCTCAACAGATACAAGAAAATTGAAATAACCCCTTGTATCTTATCAGACCACCATGGAATAAAGCTGGACTTCAATAGAAAAAGAATCAACAGAAAGTCTACACTCACATGGAAATTGAACAACTCTTTACTAGAGGACCACTGGGCCAGGGAAGAAATAAAGAAGGAAATCAAAGACTTCTTAAAATCCAACAAAAATGAAGACACAACATACTCAAACCTATGGGACACAATGAAAGCTGTGCTATGAGGAAAGTTCATAGCACTAAGTGCCTTCAAAAAGAAAATTGTGACAGCTCATATTAGCGAATTAGAAGCTAAACTAGGTGAATTGGGAAAAAAAGAAGCGAACACTCCCAAGAGGAGCAGAAGGCAGGAAATCATCAAACTTAGGGCTGAAATCAACAATTTAGAAACAAAAAGAACTATACAAAGAATCAATGAAACCAAGAGTTGGTTCTTTGAGAAAATCAACAAAATAGACAGATCCTTAGCCAAATTAACTAAAAGACAGAGGGAGAAAACACAAATCAACAAAATCAGAAATTAAAAGGGAGAAATAACAACAGACATTGAGGAAATCCAGAGAATATTTGGGTCCTACTTTAAAAATCTATACTCCACCAAATTTGAAAACTTAAGTGAAATGGACAATTTTCTTGATAGATTCCACCTACCGAAGCTCAATCAAGATCAGATAAACAGATTAAACAGCCCTATAATGCCTAAGGAAATAGATACAGTCATTAAAAATCTCCCAACCAAAAAAAGCCCAGGGCCAGATGGCTTTAGCACGGAATTCTACCGGACCTTCAAAGAGGAGCTTGAAGACTTTTGTTTGAGACCAGGATCACTGCGGAACATTATCTTCTCGGCGCGTAGGGGCCTTTATGTCTGTTTGGTCCCACCACCTTCTCTGTCTGAGGATGCCATTTGTAGCAACAGTTATCACTGACTCTGTTCCAAACCAGCCTTCTTATTTTAAGTGTTATCAGTGGTACATCTATTCTGAAATCACAAATAATGACTGTAGCTTTCAAAATAAGCCATGTGTCTCTGAATAGAGTGGATCATTACCATGTTGGTATTATCTTTGAAAAGATGGAAGTCGGTGTGACATTTCCCATTGTGATATGGCCACAGAACAGTTACAGCCATTGGAAAAAAATAGGAAGTATGAACAATATTTTTAAAATCCTTCCTCTCTTCTTCCCTCCTTTCCTTTCCTTTTTTCTTCATTTCTACTATACTAAAAATTCAGGATTCTTTTTCATATAACTCAGTTATTTCCCTTTAAAGAATGAGTGAAGAGATAAATGTTTTCATCCTAAACAGTGACTTCAGGGGTTTCTTCTATGTACTGGATCAATTTAGCAATCCTGTAAAATATTCATCTGGAAAAAAAATTCTATCCATAGGGCACATTGCTCTGTGAAATGCACATAACTAAAGGACCAGAGAAATTGAAACAAAATACTATGAAATATATTTCCTTCAGGATCAATTCTGCTTTTCTCTAAAATTATATTCATTTGTGGCTTTAGAACAAAATCTACTCTGTATTCAAGCTACCTACCAATGCCAAATGGGATTTTATTGAATTTGATAGTAATTTATTTCTCCAAGAAAACAGCCATTAAAATTTGTCTTTAAGTATTATTAATCATTTTATTACCAACAATAAATATCTCTTGATTTAGATGCAATGGCTCTAGATATATAAAAGGTAATTGAATTTTACAATTATGTCCTTTAGGGCACAAGCTCAGTAAATCTCAGTGTATGAGTCAGAAGGAGAGCCATTTTCATCTACTTTGGAATGTAAATGTTTTTATTAAAATATGCATTAAATGTTTTTGTAGTCATTGTAACTTGTTCCTTGGAGTTAAATGTTAATGCTGAAAAATTGTGAGCAGTGCTGATTATTAGAATATGAAAAGTGACCTTATAAAATTTCCTTAAAGGGTTTGTGACATTCAGTGGGAACAGTGATTCTCCAAAGAGATTAGCTGTTTGTAGTACGAATATAACTCAAAACATATATTAGCTCAGGCTTCTACATAAGAAATAACTGCTATACCGAGAGCATTTGCATGTACTCAGTTCCATTTCTCTCATGACTGCCTTTAGCCAGGAAAACCCATAGGCGTTGCTGCCAGGGCAGAGCCAAATCCATCCAGACCGTGCGGTGCTACTGGTTTAGCCATTAAACCAACCAACGCTGCTAATATTGCTTTGAGGGAGCACTCCCCAAGTCCAAACAAAGAGAGGAAGTAATTTTTGTTCTTGTCCATGAAGTATTTCCATTAATAAATATTGGAAACATGGCTACTGTGCTTTATATATTATCAAATGTCTCACAGGAAAATTTCTTAGGAACAAAATAAAAGAAATGCATGCTGAAGACTGTCACCTCACATAGCCCAGGGGCTTACAAAGAATTCCCTGCAGCCTCTAAGAAACCTTGAGTTCACCAGATGAAAGTTGTTATTCATCAGATAAAAGAACATTATTTGTTAATTTCTCTGATCTTGATGATACAAAGACAATGATGGGTTCTTCAGCATTTAGTACACATTACAGCACAAAGCTACAGCAGTATCTAGCTGTTTTTGTTTTATGGAGAAAAATATTTTCACTCATAAATATTCTTGATTAAGCAATGAATAACTATTCATTATACTGTATATGCCAGAATACATATGTGTTTAATATCCTGTGGGATGAAATGGGACATATACAGAGTACTTCTGAAGCATATCAGAGCACAATATTAAACACAGATTTACTAAAATTAGATGACATCACAGACTAAACACATGGTTTAACAGAATTTATAAAATATTACACCCCTAGACAATACACATTCTTCTCAGCAGCCCAAAGAACTTTTCTCAAATAGATCACTTATTGGAACACAAAACAAGTCTCAGTAAATATTGAAAATTTTTAACTGCTTCTTTTTATTGACCACAATGAGAGAAATAAAAATCAACAGCAAAAGAAGCTATATGAAGTACACTAAATCATGAAGTTTAAAACAGCACACTAATGGATGATGAATGAATCACTGAAGAACTGTAAAAAGAAATCCAAAAATTCCTATAATTAAGTGAAAGTTGAAAACATCAAAACTTATGAGATACAATAAGAAGAGTTGATAGCTCTAAATGAGTACATTAAAAAGCAGGAAAGTCTCCAATAACTTAATTATGTGCTTTAGTGCTAAACACAAATTAAGCAAATAACAAAACAGTAACTGGGAAAAGATAACTAAAATCATGAAATAGACATGAAAAAAATCAATGAGTTCAACACTTTGATTTCTTTTTCTGTTTAAATCTATTTTGCTTCCTTCCCTTGATTCATTGCCCCAGCACTATATTTAACATGAGGGTTTTTCTTCGGATTTTAAGCATAGTGACTGAAGCTTTTCTCCATGTAGTGACAGTTGGCCAGAGGGAGGGTGAAGGGAGGGAGAGGGCTTCGATGGAGATGTAGCTTGAAGTAATAAACATTAAAAAAAGTAAAACCATGTTGCTCTCTTAAACTCTCTTGCTTTTGCTTCTTAGTCAAAATAAAATATCTGTAATTGTGTTTTCTATGCATGTTGTCCATTTTAACATGCACTAAAATATTTGAATAATTGATATTTAAACTTTTATTTTTAGTCTAGTAATATAGGCATAAAAGTAAAAGCTTTAGGAAAATGCCAACAGTTTTTCAAGGTTAAAGAAATAAACCTGTGGGGATTATTAATCAGCTGAAAACACTAACACAGACATGGATCAGTCTTTATAAAGTCAGAGTTGACAAAAAAAATATCAGGCACAAAATCTAGTTTTGCCTCGATTCCTATTGCATTATTTTTTCCAAACTCTACTGTCAAAGCACCAAAAATTGGGTGGATTAAACAGAAAATCTCTTATCTCACAGTTCTGGGAACTAAAAACACAAGATGAAACTGTTTTTACTGTTGGTTCATGTCTTCCTCCTAGAGTTTAGCCATTTTCTGGCAACCTTCGGCCTTTCTTGGCTTGCAGACATCTGCTTTCCTATTCACATTTTTACACAGTGATAAAGTGATGCTGGAACCTATCTAACTTGTATGAGTATGTCATATTGTGCTTTGACAACAATAAATCATCCAATGGGACATTTCTGGGAAGCCGTTCTCATCATTTGGCAACATGTTACTCTATATCGTTCCTTCCAAACCTATGCTGGGTTTACGCAGTTGACCCCAACATCATGGAATCTAGGAAGCAGAGAGTAGGTGTGGAATCAGGGGCCAGGTGTAAACATTTAACGACCTGCCCATTTTTCACCTTAACCAGTCAGTTCCACATCCCAACACTTCTGTATGCCTAGGGATCAAGCCCTCTAAATATGAAACCAGTGAGAGGACAATTAAGATTCTAATCATGGCATGCATTAATAAATTTGTTTTAGAAAATCACTTTAAGTCACCTCATTGTTTTCCCTTTGATAATACTAATTTTACACTATATTGTATAATTTTATTTCTACTTTATTTCTAATTTCTGAAATTACTCATAACTTGACAGAATAGCATCACCTTCGTCATCATTATTTCTTGGGGCAGGATATCTCAAGGCTGATCTCAAATTCACAATCCACCTGCCTCAGCCCCTAGAGTACTGGGTTCACAGGCTTGTGTCACCACTCTCATCTGTTATCATTACTGTAATAACCACCACCATCATGACATATATATGTGTGTGTGTGTGTGTGTGTGTGTGTGTGTGTGTGTGTGTGTGTGTGTGTGTGTG
>CAJQZJ010000444.1:116570-129430 GCA_907164525.1 Lophiomys imhausi | reverse complement strand
GTGTGTGTGTGTGTGTGTGTGTGTGTGTGTGTGTGTGTGTGTGTGTGCTCAGTAAACCATACAGCTATGTCATCAGCCCCCTAGGGTATCATTTTTATACATTAATGCTTTTTGAGTCTCATGTTTAAAAATTTCCTATCTACCTTCTTTTAATTACAAATTTTTAAATCTCTGAGCTATAATTTATGAATCTTTTCTAGTAGAAAACTGTGGATTCCCATATTTTATATATATATCCCTTTTCACCATCATTCTTAAATGTCATTGAGGTTATGTTTGGTTGGCTTTTGGAAACCTGATACAAAGATAACTCGAGAACACATGAAAGTGGAGTCAGCTGCTTCTCAGAGAAGTCATTGTCCTACAGATGTGTTTGCTACTTTTCAGACAGGGCCTCACTCTGTAACCCTGGCTGATCTGTGACTCTATAAAATCCAAACTGTACTCAAACTCATGGATCTTTCTGGCTCAGCCTCCTAAGTGCTTGAATTCCAGGCAGATGCCACCATGACAAGAAATGTCCCAGATCATTTTTTTCTTTATTTTTTATTTCCTTAAGTTACATTCCAATCGCAATCCTCTCCCTACTCCCTCCTCCAGTCCCACACTCCCACCCTCAACCCCCCAATCTTCTTCCCTTTATTGTAAGTTTAAGGTATACCTTATTTCCCCCCACAGCTCCCCCTTTCAGTCCAATAAACAGCTCTTTCTCTTATAATAATAGATACAATACAAAACAACAGAGGTAATTAGGCCACAGTTGTGAGGGTTATATGGCTTAGCATACATTCCCAATGTCCAGTCCATATGTATTTGGCACCTGACTTTAACATTCTACTATCTAACCATCTCCATGAGTTTAAAGTTCTATATCTAACTCAACATTCATACTAACTTGCAACACAATTTTAAAATCATCTTCTTAGATCTATAACACTCTCTTGACTCCTAAAAAACTCAAAATTTAATTATGAGACTGTAGCTATCTATTCTTCAACCACCTCAGAGACCTGAGAGGGATAAATATATCTGATTTTATAGGAAGTACAGGGCCTGCAGCTTCCAAAACTAAGAAATGACATACCAGTGGATGCCTGGACAGTTCCCATTTTCTCTCCGTACCTTACAGCATCGATCTTCAGTCATTTGGCCCCATTTCTCTGACAGACATTGATTGTAGGTAGAGCAGGGGTTATGAAGGACTTGCCTACCCTGTCTTGGCAGAGCTAGGCTGTCGACTTACCTGCTTCCAGGTTTTGTCCTTTTTGGACAGCATTCTGTCTACAGTTGGAGCAAGGGGATTTTCCTACCAAGAGATAGGCTTGCGACTAATTCAATCATCTCCCACTGGAGATTCTTCGAGGCTCATCTTCTACTTGGAGTAGAATAGGGTGTGCTGTCAGGGGTTGATATGTCTCGATATAAAAAGAATCTAAAGTTACGAAAACATCTTTGAATGCCATATTCTGCAGATCTCTTGAGGTTTTTGAAGAGGCCCTATCTATCTCTTATATTAGGATAAGCAGATGTTGCTTGTCTCTTAGCAGCTTTATTTCTGATTAGCTTAGAAAATAACTGTAATAGACTGTCATAGTACCTAACAAAATGACTGGCTTGCATGACTGTTAGTTTGCATTTCTTAATTATCCTAAACAGTTTATGACAATTAGTAGCAAAAGGTCGAAATTTCACATTTCATTTTTTTCCTTTACACCCTAACCCTTCCATCCCATTTCTCTGGGATGGGGTGTCCCTATATAACAGTCCCTCATCTCAGTTCAGAGGTCGTAGAGGGCCAAGAGCCTCCTCATTCATTGGGGGTCTACGAGGCAGTACCACCAGTGAAAAGTGTTTCATTGCCCGGGAGAGAGAACTAAAAAACAAACAAACAAATAAGCAGACAAATAAAAAATAGAGAAAAAAATAAATAAAAATAAAAATTCTATGTCCATGTTCCCTTTGGTGTGTTAGTTGTAGTATCGATATCCTCTACTATATAGCTAAAATCCTACTATAAGTGAATAGATGCCATATGCATCCTTCTGAGACTGGGTTAGCTCACTCAGGATGAGCTTTTCTAGTTCCATCCATTTGGCTGCAAATTGCATAATTTCATTGTTCCTGGTAGCTGAGTAGTATTCCATTGTGTAGATGTACCACAGTTTTTTAATCCATTCTTCAGTTGAGGGACATCTGGGTTGTTTCCAGTTTCTAGCTATTACAAATAAGGCTGCTATGAACATAGATGAGGAAACTTCATTATGATTCCGTGAAGATTCATTTGGGTGTATACCCAGAAGTGGTATGGCTGGGTCCTGAGGCAAAGCTATTCCAAGTAATCTTCATTTAAAATATTTATCTAAAATTACATTAAAAAACATAAAGATGGAGCTTGAAGGTTTATGTGGCACACATATTCTTTGTGTTTTTCCTACAACACAGATTCAATAACTATCACCATAGAAGTCCTCCTGCATTCTATTTAGTCCATTTTGCCTAAAAGTGACTTTCTCCGGCCACATCAGTAATTCTTTTTCTGTTGCAGGTTTCATACATGAAGAACCATATGTTGTCATTTATGTGTGACTCCCCTACCTGCCTGCAATAATTTGTCATAACAGTTCTGTGTTGAATAGCTTTGGTCAGAGTTTCTTTCACTATGCTTTTGCTATATAACTGTTCCATGATGTGTATGTTTGTTTTGTTGTGTTTGTTTTGTTTTGTTCAGTGCTGGAAACTGAACTCGGCCTCAGACATGTGAGAAACACACTGTGTATTTCCTACTGTGGATGAAAACAACACTGATACAAACAAAACTCTCGTGTACACAGATGAAAGCATTTATTTTTCCACAAAACTCTAAGTGGATGGTTCACATCCATACAAACTTTGAGACTGAGTAGTCTATGGTGGTTGTCAATGGAATACTCACAGAAGCAATGCAACATTTCATTTTTTAAAAAAATAACAAATGTATATTTTCAATTTCTGCCCATTTTACAGGGGAGTTAATATTGTCACATTGTGGTTCTACTTTACACCTTATTTTTGTCTAAAAGAAGCATCTTTCCTTGTGTTTATAAACCACAAAGTGCATTTAAGGCTTTAACACATTTTATCATTATGGTGGCATTTTTAAAATGATTTACTGGAGACATTTTTGTAAGAGGTTTTACGAAGGGCATTGTCCCATCAGCTTGAATTTTAACAATTTAAAGATATCTTTGGACTTTAACTTTTGCCTAAAGAATATTTTAGGCCCTATTTAAGAATTGGTGGGCTGGAGAGATGGCTCAGCCATTAAAGGCTAGGCTCACACCAAAAATATAAGAATTGGTTTGGTTTTATATCCTTTTGATTAGTGATACCTTTCATTAATTTGTATCCTTTGTATTTATCTCTTTTGACCAATTTTGGTTTGAGATCTACCCTATCAAATCTCAGGATAATTATATTAGCTTGTTTTCCATTCCTTTAAGTTTATTGGTGTCTATAAAAGAGGCATGTTTCTCAGAAACAATAGATAAATGTATCTAAATTTTTAATTCTCTCCAGCAGTCTGTCTCTTTCACTGGCTAAAATAGAGGTAGCCGATAGTCTGCCTTCTTACCTGGAAGTCCTATGTTAATAACCGTATTTTAAGGGTCATTTGTCTCTCTAAAGATGGGTCTAAGAACTACAGTTCATCTCCATGGGGGTATTTTATCTCCAGTGAAAGCCACATAGACTGTAGACAGATAGGGTAGGGTTAGAAAATGTGGTGCTTAATTTCTTAAGCACATTCTGAAATGGGGCAGAACATTGAAGGGGATGTTTTTGTATGAGAAACATAACTGTGTGCAGAAGAGTTAAATCATGAGAGGTGAAAACATGAGCAAAGCAGGAATCTGGACATTTGAATATCCCCATCAAGCTAGATAAAAAATTAAAGGAAATCCTTGGATGCACTATTGGGGCCCTAGTAGGACAGAGCTCTAATTTATCGATGCTATAAAAATTACACCAGGGAACATAGCACAGACTTTAAATGAGAGGAGGGAGGCCAGGATTGAAGATCCTTCCTTTTCTTTTTTTTTTTTCTCCTTTTTTTTATACTTTATTTTTTTTATTTCGTCAATTACATCTCAGTAACAATCCCTTCCCTACTCCCCCCTCCTGTCCCACCCTTCCACCCCTTCCACCCTCTTCCCCCCAACAGCTCCCCCTTTCAGTCCAACAAATGGTTCCTTCTCTTAAAACAGTAAATACTATACAAAACAACAGAAATTAATACGCCACAATTATGAGAGTTAAATGGCTTAGCATATATTCCCAATGTCCAGTCCATATGCATTTGGCCCCTGACTTTGACATTCCACTATCTAACCATCTCCATGAGTTTAAAGTTCTATATCTGACTCAACATTCATACTAACCTGCATAACAATTATAAAAACATCTTCTTAGATCCAGAACACCTTCTTGATTCCTAAACAACTCAAAATTTAACTATGAGACTCTAGCTATCTATTCTTCAACCACCTCAGAGACCTGAGAGGGATAAATATATCTGATTATGTAGGAAGTGCAGGGCTTGCATCTTCCAAGACTAAGAAATGACATATCAGTGGCTGCCTGGACAGTTCCGTTTTCTCTCCATATGTTACAGCATCAATCTTCAGGCTTTTGGTCCTGTTTCTCTGACAGACATTGAGTGTAGAGCAGGAATTGTGAAGGACTTACCTACCCTGTCTTGGCAGAGCTAGGCTGTCGACTTACCTGCTACCAAGTTTTGTCCTTTTTGGACAGCAGTCTGTCTATAGTTGAAGCAAGGGGTTTTTCATGCCAAGAGATAGGCTTGCCACTAATTCAACCATCTCCCACTGGAGATTCTTCGATGCACATCTTCTACTTGGAGTAGAATAGGGGGTGCTGTCAGGAGCTGACATGTCTTGATATCAAAATAAATATTAATTTAAGAAAACATCTTTGAATGCCATATTCTGCAGATCTCTTGGGGTTTTTGAAGATGCCCTCTCTATCTCTTGTATTTAGATAAGCGAATGTTGCTTGTCTCTTAACAACTTGATTTCTGAGTAGCTTAGAAAATATCTGTGATAGACTGTCATAGTAGCTAACAAACTGACACGTTGCATGACTAGGAGTTTGTATTTCTTAACTATCCTAAACAGTTTAAGATGGTTGGTATCAAGAGGCCAGAGCTTCACATTTCGTTTTTAAGCATTACTTTGTACAATACCTTTAAGAAGCATTACTTTAAATTTGTATCAATATACAAAGATCAATACCAATGTGGCCAAATATACTCTTAATTTTGTATCCATATACAAAGATCAATGCCTATGTAGCCCAATACAATCTTAGTATTGTGTCATATACAAGGGTCAATACCATTGTGGCCAACTATAATCTTATTTTGTATCAATATACAAAGATCAATACCGATGTAGTCCAATACAATCTTAATTTTGCACAACATACAATGATCAATACCACTTTAGCCAAATATAATACTAATTTTGTATCAATATACAAAGGTATGAGGGCATATTCAATAATATGTCCCTTCTTCTTGGTCCTTCCCATACTATGTCTATGTGCCATTTTTCTCAAGTCTGTGCACTCCTACATAGGAGAAAAAGAAGGATACAGAAAAGAAAAAGAAGGAAGTCCCTGGGTATAATCTCCAAAACCCATTTAACAAGACCATTTAACAGCTTTTAGTCTCTTCCCCTAAATAACAAAGTTTTCTGTTATCCATCAAATAACCAAAAAGGGGGGGCGGAGAAACACCCTCCCCACCTTCTGGGCATGGGACGTCGCTCTCTTAAAATGACTTCCTGCTGATTTGGGTCATAGTAAACCTGTTTGGGGCCCAAACCAGAATGGAAAAATGGTTAAAAATGTTAATACAATCCTTTTATGTTCAGTGCTTTTGTGCTCAGCTGTTTAGATGTCCTAAGTAGTTTGTAGACAGAAGCTGATCTTCTGGGCTTTACTGAAGTTCTGGCTGGAGCAGTCTGTGGAGCTGAATGATATTAGCGAGTTTGAGTTGTTGTGGTTGTAGACTTTTGATGGAAACAGCTATTGAGGAAGTCTTCAAGGCTGGATCATCTGGGCCACTCGTCTTCTTTGGTGTCAGATCTGTTTTCTGTTGAGGTTTCCGTTGTCCAGTTGTCCCTGGATTCCTTGAATGGATGCTTTAAATCTCCTGGAAAGATAAGAACAGAGCCCTGCCCTTATCCTAACTCTGGGACAATTATCCTTTTTTTTGGGGGGGGGGGTCAGGTAATATTTCTCCTGAAGCAAATTTGGTTTTTTTGACAATATATAAAGTATTATCTTTCAATCTGGATTAAAGAAGAAATTATTTTGTTATTTTGGAGCTAAACAAGCCTTAGTGTATATATTTTGAGATCTCAAAGGACAATTTGTTTGTATTGAGTAGGCCTTTTGTAGGTAGCTTTTAAACTTAAGTCCTTCCAGGTCCTATGTGTCTGTCTCTGCATTCTAAGTATTGGGATCAAAGACCTGTGGTTCCCATCTGAAGGGATTAAAGATGTACTCCACCACTCCTGGATCGAAGTTTTTCTCTATTTAGAGTTTGTTCAGTATCAGGCTAACCTTGAGCTCTGAGATCTGCCTGTTTCTGTCTCTAGAGTGTTGGGATTAAGGGTGTACTCTTCTTGAATGATGGGTTTAAGGGTGTGCACCATCACCACCCTGTTCCGTGTAACTCTAGAATTTATAAGACAACTAACTCTATAGAGCTCCTCCATCTTTGCTGAAGTTAAAGGCATGGGCTAGCACCACGCATTTCATGTATTTTACCTTATCTCTAAGTTTTTTCTACATTCAGCAAGGTGGCTGGATACAAAATTAACTCAAAAAATTCCGAAGCCCTTCTATATACAACACACAAATGGACTGAGAAAGAAATAAGGGAAAGAACCCCCTTCACCATAGCCACAAACGATCCTTCCTTTTCATGTGTTCAGGGTGTGAATCCTCTGTGACTCAGGCCAAAAGAAATGAAAGATTACTAACTTTTGGTGCATACAATTCATTTTTAGAGTGTTTTATTTATCCTCTGAAATGGACATTTTCAGATTATGGAAATTGATAATGACAGTATAAGACAGAAACTAAAATGCAAATACAGAACTGTCATTTGCTGTTCTTTCTTGACAGGGACATTGAGGAAACCAGGCAGACATTGCTAAGCAGAGGCATGCTGGTGGGATTTGCAGTGTTTTTCTGCATGTGCAACTATTTTTCAACAATATTTTTCTTATAATCATTTTCCATCTGACTGAAATTCCAGTTTGGTTAATGTAACTTAAGGCTATCTCATGAAACTAAAGAGTTGAACATTTTTTAAGAAGCCTGAGTCAAGATCCCAGATTTTCAATGGAGTCTCAACCTCAGCAAAACACCAGGAGACATGTTATATTACACTTAGAACCAATGCTGGCCCATCTGAGTCTGGAAGCTTGCTGGAATGCTGTATTTGATATGTTGAGTTCTCTCATTTGTTAATCTTTGTTATAACGTTTGAAGCCCTGGTTATTTATAGTAAATGCTTCCAGAAATGTTGTTTACTTGCCCACACTGCTATGCACATCTTCATAGAGGATATAAGGCGAACATATTTATTTCTATATCACAGGGTGAAAGTGCATTGAATTCTGATAATGTCCTCCCACCTTCATAATGTTTCTCTTGGGAACTTGTGTATGTGTGTGGGTGCGCAATTAAACATGGAAGCTTGTATATAAAGAACATAAAGTCACAGAAATACTAAGGTTTTTCATAAGGAATGAGATATTGTAGAAAGATGCTCCTTCTAGCAAATGGATATGGCTTTGTTGTCGGGAGTTGCTTCCATTTAAAAGGACAAAAATTGTCTTTTCTGTGTTTTCTACACATTTCATAATCAGTACATCACAATGGAAAGAGTTAATAAACAGGCATATGAACTGATTCACCTCTATGGTCTCAGCAAATATCTGTTCTGGAGCCCTTGCCTAGATAGTTTCTCACTATAAACAAGCCAAAATCACTGTGGCAACTGACTGTCCCAGGATCCTTTGAGAAAAGATCCACCTACACAGCACAGCTATGTTGTACATGCCCAGTAACCCTCTGAAACCAAGGCAGCCAAGTACCTTGTGAAGCACAGAGCTCTTTCTGTGCCTGGGAACAACCCAGGAGGAAGGCAACATAGAGTGGCTAGGGGTGTCTCCTTCCCACCCACAGTCTTTAAAGAGGCTTACTTCTCTGTTCCTAACCAGAACTACCAACTCAGCAAGTCCTTGAAACCACATAAGCACATGAAACAATTTCCAGGAAGGCTCCCTAAAGCACTAAGTACTGCTTAGCAGATTCACTGTTAGTAAAGAAGTCGGAATCTCAAATTGAGAGCTCCTTGAATCACTTCTCAGCCCTTTGGATAGAATCAAATAAGACTCCTTTATTTGAAGGGAAAAAAATAGAGATAGTAACCATAGTTAGGGCTTGGAGTTAACCACAATAATACCTGTTAAGAGCACTTAGCATATGGCACACACTAAAGGCTAAATCAAAACAAAGCAGTAATAATTAAAACAAGGCACATCAGATAGAAACTCTTACTGAGAGCCTTTCCAGTTTTCTCACATGAGCTAAAGAGAAATCGTCTGTATAAACAAGACCTCTTCTCAAGGGAATACTGGAAATCACCTGATTACAAGAAAAAGGGGACCCCACTCTCTCCACTGTTTGTTGCTACAGTTCCTCATGCACCTGCAGCCTCCTGAATTCTACTCAGCCTCCAAGACCTTCTCTGTTCTTGGTAAGTCCTTTGTTTCAAACTAATAATGTGTTTAAACTCACAGATGCACAAGCACAGGTCTGGGAATTCACGAGTGTCCCTAAACTGACCTAAAGAGGATAGCTCAAAATGTGTTTTCAAGGTCATGCTGAGCACTCTGTGTTTCTCCCATTGGACTGGTGTTGGGGGTTAACTGGTAAACAGGAAAGGAAGGCAGGGAGAAGGGAAAAGAGGGGTGGAGAAAAAAGGGAGGAGGGGGAAGAGAGAAGGGACATTGTTCTTTTCTTAAAGGACATTTCAGATTAGCAACATTCATCAAATCCTTCAAATATGGAGTAAAACACTGAAGTGTATTATTTAATTACACAAAAGTATCATGTTATAAAGCATTAGGAGTTGATCAAGTAATTTATATTAGTAGAGTTTTCCATGAAAGGTCAAAGTTGGGAGCTTGAGAGATAAGTCAGTCAAGTCACCATGAATGCTTTTATGTACTCAGACAGTGTGATGAGTTGAGAGCCATATCCAAGCTTATGAATTCATGACTTGGGCTGAGCCCAGAGCATTTCTATCTAACTATCCCTAGGCTTAGGCCTGGCAGCTTCTAGCCTCTGTACAATCTAATCTTCTGCAAGCCTGGACCCTGAAGGCTTCAGCTTCCAGCCTTCATCTGCTAACCTAGGCCTAGAATGTTTTCAGCATCTGAGACTTACTGCTGAAGAAACTAACTCTTTCTAAGTTGTTCTTAGTCTGGCTGGCTGGTTCAACTCAGCTGTTGTGGCTCAAAACTCATCTTCAAGCTGACTGATTCAAACTGGCTTCTCTCTGTTTCTCACTGAATTGTTATACTTGGAAAAACTGCTTCTGAACTCCATAAACTGAACAGCATGAACTCAACTTCACCCATGTGCACCAAACTGCACTGAACTCCTGACCACTACTGTATCATCTCCATAAACTCTCTTGTTCTCTCTCTGCATTTCTCTTAAGTAGCTTCTCTTTCCTGTCCGTTCTTGTGAGAATTGGGCATATCCTATCTCTGACTCATTCTGTCAAATCTTTCTCTGATTCATCACTTTGTCTGGCCCTCAATTAGATAACATTGTTTGGGATTAAAGATGTGACATGTCTATAGTCCAGCCAGAAGGATTAAAGGTGTCTACTAAGGGTGTGTCTATGTTCCAGCAGGATCACACAGACCTAGGTCTTTGGATGTGATCCCTTGCCAGAGTAGCCATGTTGCTGAATTAAAATTTTTCTACAAGTCACTAACATGCTCACTGTACAAGCACAAGCACTTGGGTATCTTTGCCAGTACCCATAAATAATGCCAGGATGTGGCAGCTTGTCATCCAGCATTGGGCAGAAGAAACTTTCAGTTCTGTGTCCCTCAGTGGCTTCTTCCTTCTTTGAACACAGTATGATGGCTAGACTGGGTCTCCGTGAAGGTTGACAAGAACTAGCTGCAGAAGTTGCCAAGTACGTCCCCCTTGAAAGAGCAGTGTGAACAACAAGGGAGAGAACTCTATGAAGGGCAAGTCCTTCCTTCCTGAGGCCAAAGGCAAGGCAGGGTGGACTGATGAGTGTGTGTTCATTACTTAAAAACTCAGCCAACTATCTTCTAAAGAGGTTTTCCAGATGCAGTTGATATAAATGTTTTAAATTAATCTCTTGATACAGTCAATGTTTCTAACATACATAAGTCCATGAGGTAGAGCATCTCAGGAGAATTTGAACCAAGCGTATTTCTTAACAATGAAACTGATGATCGTTTCAAATGTTTAAAGTCTTATTATTTACCAGTTTTCAGTATTGAATATCATTCCTTCTAACATTTTGGCCTGTCTTGCCTTTTTTTTTCTTAAAAGTTGTTCAGATAGATTTGGAAATTTAACCACATTCGTAAACATACACACACAGAGAGAGAAAGAGATAGAGAGAGGGAGACAGAGAGAGAAATAGAAAAAACAGACAGATTAGATACATGGATAGATAGATGATAGGTAAATAGATAGAAGATAGATAGATAGATAGATAGATAGATAGATAGATAGATAGATAGATGATAGATTAATTATATTGATATTGATAGATATAGATAATATAGATGATAAATATTTTCCTATTATTGTCTGACTTTTAAACTTTGAATTCAATGTATTTTACAATTAAGTATTTAATCAGGCCATTATCATATTACCTTCCATAACTTATTTGTCCTTTATTTTCTTTTATTGCCTCAATCACATTCATAATGCATTTCTCTATACTCAAGCAACAGAGTAATTGTGATAGTTACACAGTCTCATGACCCTCTAATCTCTCCATCTGATTTGAGCAACTGATCTCATTTAATCTTTGTCTAATTGTCTATTATGTTGCCACAAAGAGCATTAATTTTAAAGTCTGATGGTCTCATTGTTTTGAGAGGCCATCTTTATCATTTACTGGCCTTTTATATGTAGTGGAATCTATTTTGAGCTTTCTATTCCATTTCATTTGTCAGACCAGTCATGTGCCTCTGCTACTGTTTTTACTACCACAGGCTTGCAGTGAACTCTAATATCAAGCCAGGTTAGTCATATCTTAGACATCTTCCTTTCTTTCAAGCTAACCTAGGCTTTTTGGGTGTTTTTCCATCTAAATTTAATACTTGCCCTTTCTATTTTAACAAAACAACTCATTGGGATATACTCAAGGCTAACTATAGTGATAAGATTTCAGCTCTTGATGTCAAAGCATCCTGAAGAGTCATAAGAGATATTCTCCCTTTTTGCCTTTTTCTTCCACCTTTGATTCAATAGCACTTACCTCTTAATTGTTTTCACACACACTTTGAACATATTTCTAACAGCTTATATTTTGCTACTGCACATGTAAACTTTTATTCATTATATTTTCACACAGGTTATCACTGCATGTAGTATTAGTTTTTGCTAATTTTGTATCCTTGCTGTATCGCTTCAGTTCTTGAGTTTATTTCATCATGGATTCACGTGGATTAGAAAAGTATCATCATATGCCATTTCCTAATATAGATTTATTTCTTTTCTCAGTTTGTATGGTCTTTATTGCTTTGTCTTAACTAAGTGAACTATTTACACTCTGAGAAAACTAAAAGAACAATGGAAAGAGGAGGCCTCCTTGTCTTGATCCTGCCCTTGCCATCTGGTCTCTCTGGCTGCCCCCCATCCCTTTCTTTGATTTTAGTCTGAATCACTGATTTTTAAGTTTGACCTTTTTAAAGCATGGTAGATTTTTTATTTCAGAATTTCTGTTTATCTTAGGAAAGTTCAACCTATGTGTACCTACCGATTTTTTTTTTCATATGAATACTAGGGTTAGGGATAGTTTGTAAGTTTGACAATTATAGAACACAGGTATCTGTTGTCCAGTCTCAATGTTTTAGAGTATCTTTCAAGTATAGAAATAGGTAAATATGTCTTTATTCTTTCATACTAAAACCAAAAGTCCTATTTCAATTTTGTCCTGTTTTTGTACACTTTGATAATTTAAAGGATACTTTGCTTAATCAAAGTATAGAATTTTGAAATAAATAAATGTACACTTCTGGAACTGGGGAGATGCCTCAGTGGGTACAGTACGTATAGTACAATCATAGGGGTCTGAGTTTAGAACCCCAGAATTGACACATCAACCCAGGCATGGTGGTGTGTGCCTGCAAATCCAGCAATAGGAGAATGTGTGTGGGGGTTGGAATGAAATGGCCCCCATGGGCCCACAGGAAGTGGCACTATTAGGAGGTATGGCCTTGTTGGAGGAAGTGTGTCAATGGGGGTGGGCTTTGAGGTCTCAGATGCTCAAGCCAATGCCCAGTGTAACAACCTCTTACTCCTGCCTGTGGATCCAGATGTAGAACTCTCAGCTCCTTTCCAGCACCATGTCTGCCTGCTTGTCACCATGCTTCTTGCCAGGCTGATAATGGACTAAACTTTTGAACTGTAAGCCAGCCCCAATTAAATGTCTTCCATTATAAGAGTTGGTGTGGATCTTCTGTGACAACTCTACCTCCACCCCCACACCCCCC
>CAJQZJ010000444.1:31930-66570 GCA_907164525.1 Lophiomys imhausi | reverse complement strand
AAAAAGAGCAGATGATGCCCATGTCTCAACATATGATGACACAGTTTCATTTTGTTTCTGCCTCACAGGCCCGTGTATTAATGACCTGATTGCCAAGTAGCCACTATTGGGAGATCGTGGAACCATTAAGAAGTGTAGACTAGAAAGATTTAAGTCATTGGAGGCATAACCTTGAAGGAGATGCTTGGGTTCTGGTCTCTTATTCCTTCTCTGTTTTGTTCCCTTGTGGGTTTACTCCACACGACACACACCCATCACTGCCATCCGGCACCCCCCGTCAGTGATGCAAAGCCCTGGTTCTACTTCAACCTGAACTAGACCCTCAAAATCCACAATGCAAGCATACCTCTTATCTGCGTAAGCTATCTACCTACAGTCAGTTATAATGGCAGTGAGGTGACCAAGGCCTCTCCCTTTGATGTTGAATTTTTCTGGATCCACTTTGGCTCCTTCATATTTGACATTTAATCAGCATTGGTGTTTCTTGTGTGTCTTTCTCTTCTATATTTATAGACCACGGAGTTCCCTTTGCCAAGGAAAAGGGGACAGGAAGTAGGAAGCTCAAATTGTTATCTATTGAGATAATCTACCTCCTTGGGGGCTGGTGGAGAAGGTTGATCACAGCAAAAGGAAACCCAAGTGCCTAATAGGAACATTTTACAACTCTCACAAGGACACCTCACTGGTAAGCTATGTGGTTGTAGACTTGGAGACAGATGTAATAAGGCAGGGACTGTCCCACAGCTACTAGACACTCAGCTGGCAGCTCTCATCAACTCCTTAGAGTTCAAAAGACGTTGGTGCATGAAAAGAAACATTCATAGCTTAGCCAAACTAGGGAGAGAAAAAAGCTAATTTCTTGTTTATAGCAGTCTTAAATTTTATAGACAACCGGCAGACAAATGCCAGGAGATACATAGATTTACCTTTGATATACTTTAACCAGTCCTTTTATGGAGGAAGATACTAGGCCCCAAGCTACCCCACGTTTCTGTCCTCAGCAGTTCTGCCTACATTTCAGATTGAAGGTTCCTTTTTTTTTTTTAATATTATTACAGAAATAAGTTTTATTCAAATCTGGGCCTAAGGAAGACAGAATAAGCATTTTATCTTAAACATTCTCTATTTTCAAAAATAAAAAGCATTTAGGGGTGTTTTAAAATTTAGTGTGAGGAAAATCTGTACCCATTCTGGGTCTGGCAGTCCTTTGTCTCTCTGACAGGTGAACCCTGTGATGATTCTGTGGAGATCAGTTGCAAGCTTTGACTCCTACATCCTGTGAGACACACTGACTTTACATGCATCAGATGGACAGTAATCTGATAACTTAAGAGAAGGTAGTAAGTTTCTCTTCTCTGTCTGGTCAAGGCTCCAGGTCATTCTCTCTCTCATAGGATCACTGCTTTAGCACCAGTTTTACTAAAAATGGTAATGAGAAGCATAGGAGGTGCTCACCGTGACTATGGTGTACAGAGACAGAAGCAAACCAACCTCATACTATTCAACATAGAGATTATGCAGAATATGAGAGGGAACAAATTAAATAATTGTACATCCTACCTACCCTATTATGATAACAAAGTCTTCACCCAGTAGAAGGTTAGTTCCTGTGTTGATTTGAATGAGAATGGCCCCCATAGGCTTATATTTGAATGTTTAATCACCAGGGAGTGGAACTGTTGAAAAGGATTAGAAGGGTTAGGAGATGTGACTTTGCTGGAGAAGGTGTGGCACTGTTGGAGGAAGTCTGTCACTGGGGCGGACTTTGAAGTCTCAAAGCCCACACCAGGCTCAGGCTCTCTATCTACATCTATGGCTTTAGGATATAAAGCTCTCTGCCAGGACTCCAGACCCTCATGTCCTTCTATATCCTTCTATGCCCCTGCCATGACGATAATAATGAACTAACTTCTGAAACTCTAAGCAAGCCCCCAATTAAATACTTTTTGTATGAGTTTCCTTAGCTGTGGTGTTGCTTCACAGCAACAGAACAGTGACTAAGACAGTTTCTAAGGGATAATAATCAAAACTGCAACTTTATCCTGGTTTCCAGACCCCCACCAACCAATTATAAAATTGTGCATCCTACCTACCAATAATTCAGATATTACCATAACAGTGAAATGTACGGTGGTGGGGGAGGGTCCAGATATTATCTAATCTACCAATGAAAAGTTTCCCCATCCTAGAGTTCTCTTCCACAATTATGTGTGCTTTCTTCTACTATAATCACCGATAGTTGGAGAATTTTAGCATGCCCCATCAAATCATGACTGGGCGTCTACCTGTTCATATTGTAATTTGTTGGCTAGCAACCTATAGACAAAACAACCAGCACTGAAATACAAAATTTGATGCTTATTATTTTCTTAATATTCACTTATTGTACTTCATGCCAGTTCCCAACAGTATTTTAAAATCTTGAAATTAATGAAAACATTGAAGCTTTTACCTTCCACCATGTACCATGACAGTCTGTTTTGTTTCCAATTATTCTGGCCTCACACTGTCACCACAGATGTCACCATGTCTAAACTTTGTTAAGTCATGTCCTAGCCATCCTCATGGGCAAAACTCAGCCCTTCCAAACCAGAAAAAAAGCTTGTTTTGACATCAAGGGAATAGAGTGACAGGTAAGGTTAATTAGTCACAGCTGATTCTCTGGTCTCTCATAAGAGACATCCCAGAGATGCTCAGAGAAATCTGCTTCAGCCAGGTGCTGAAAGAAAGACCCTGACCATGGACACGTGGTCAGACCCTGACTACTCTAATGCCACAGTTCAAAGTTCTCTAACTTCTGGCGATACCCTGATCTAAAACAGGACTATGAGGCCCAACTAGGTTCCTGTGTGTTGCCTGGAATGTAATGGGGAGGAAGGAGCAGCCCAGTATCTGCTCTCTGTCCATGAGTTTCTGTTCTGAAACAGAAACGCTGTTCCTGAAGCACAGGGTATACCTAGAGGCTATTAGCTTGGGTTGTCTCAATACAATCTTCCATGTCTTAATTAGTTGTAGGGACTCTGAAACGCTTTTAGGCAGTGACATGAAGACAAGAAAACAATGGCTACTAAAAAAAATAATTAACGATGGGTCAAACACTGAATCAGTTGATGCAGGAATTGGCAGAACGCTTGATAACACTCTTGACTTCAAGTCAAGTTTTTGAAATATAAAAAGTTATGTTTATCTCCTGGTGACTAAAATGAGCATTCTAAGTTGTTACTCTTCCTGTCAAAGATCTGTCTGATAATTTTCTCTAAAATGGCATGTACCTCAGGCTTTAATTTAATTTCAGTTATGCTCTGTCTATTTTTGTTTTCTGTTTTTAATACATTCAGAAAAAAAGAACTGCAGTGGATACGGTCGTGTTGCGTCCCAGCAATAGTTGAAGAAGCTTCCCTTACTTTCCCAGTCAAACACAGGACGACCAAGAGGGTCAAAGAACAGGTAAGACTCCAGGCACAGAGGTCAGGGCTTTCAGACACACATATTAGTAAAAGCCGCAGAGAAAGCTGTACAATTCTGAGACTAACGTCCAGGGAAACCTTTTTTGAGGCCTTCCCTTCTCTAGGATTCTTCAAAATACTGGGTCAAGAAGCAATTCAGGGAAGGAGGAAAAGATGATATGATAGTCTGAATGTCTCCTCAGTTATCTCCATCTTCTAATCCCTAGAGCTTGTAAATACATTATCATCCAAGGAGAGGAATGCTTTTTAGACATAATAGGAAATAATGTTTGAGATGGGGGATTATTCTGGTTAGCCCAGTACCATCCTCGTGGTCTGTTAAGTGGGAGGGAGAAGGCTTGTGGTCAAATGGAAAGTAACAAAGGGGTCAGAAGATACAGAGAAAGACATGTGGCCATGCTTGTCAGCTGGCTTTGAAAGTCAATGAGGAGGACTTGGGTACAGGTGGCCTCTAGGAATCAGACAGAGCAAGGGTACAGCTTATCCTCTACAGATTCCATCTTGTTGATATGTTGATCTTAGTTCAGGGAGCCCCACGTACAATTTCTCAATGCCAGAATCATGAAGTGATGATCTGCATGTCTAAAGCCACCGTGTTTAAGCAGAAGTGGGAACCTAACACAACCGGCAATTAAACTATTACAAATGTGATGTGACATGGTTCTTGGTGGTTATTGTTCACAAAGTGAATGTCTAGAAAATTTCCCAGCGGCAAGCACAAGTGGCATCCAGGCACAGAGGTGGCAGAGGGCCAGGTATATATACGCTTTCCCCCCTTTACTCTGCCAGTGGTTTGAATCAACACCACAACCAGGTCACATACTGAACAAAACCCTGCTATACCCAGAAACAGTGGAAAAGATCAACTCATATATCTCATCACTTGACATATTTCATCATAGTCATTCATTCATTCACCAAACACTTGATGAGTCAAGCTGCTAAACACTCAGGGCAGAAATAAGAATTAAATAATTATAATAAGAGACTTGACTTCACAAAGCTATCCAGAGAGCCGATCTTCTTTGGGAGACATTTTCTCTTCACTGTTCTTTTTTTCCTAGTTGAAGTCTATTTATACTAAAAACAGATGCTCACTAAACAAAAATGCACTCGAACAAGGCATAGTTAATGTTAGTTATAAAAGCAGTGTTTAATTCCTGGGGAAATAAGAACATCAATGCACTCACCCAGAAATAAACTACACATGCTGCATTACTGGCCTGCTAGGCAGGATGTGCTCACTCCTGCAATTGTGGCTTGACTGCTATGGAGTAACTAACCACTTTCTGATTGGATCTGAGGCCTTCTCCACAGGAAAGAATGGAATCGCACACCTGATGCTGTAATCCTGGTAAAAGCTCATGGCTAGAAAGGTCATAAGCCCTAGGGTAGAGCCAATTATTATCATTCTTCTCCACAGCCCTGTTGTTAAACGGCCTTTTAAGTAGGCATGTTCATACTCATAGATCTGAGCTGCTCTCAACCTCAACAGGAAAAGTTTATTTTTCAAAGGGCAGTTAGTACAGAAATGTGCAATTAATTAGTCAAAGTGCTAAGAAGAAGAAAGTGAGTCCCACGTGGGACATCTCCTTAATGCCCCCCCCCATAAACACTGTGGAAGAGGAGTTTTAAAAGAATGTAAGAACTGATAGACAATGAAGAATGTTGTTAAAAGCTGTCTTCTGTACATGACAGAAACTCACAGCAGCTGTGGTTATCTGCACAAGGTGGAGCCATACAGATAAAATTCCTGTGTACACTGGAGGTGCTCTCCAGGGCCTATCTCTAACTGTGGAGCTGTAGGCAGTTGATAGGTGCTGGAAGAGAGAGAATCATTGTTTGTTGAAGGTGTTCCCATGGGCAGGTTTCCCATGCTCCAGTGAATGACCCCAAATTCATGCACATGTGGTCAGATATAATTGGATTCAGTGAGTTGTCAAAAAGAAAACTAGGAAGAAGACATGAAGTTGTGAAGGTATCATGTTGGAGAAAGGGTATGGGGAGAGATGACGGGAAATGGGGAGGGCATAAGATTATATTTCATTGTGTATGTGCATGAAAATCTCAAGAATAAAGGAAAAATATTACAAAACTTGTGTTTTCTATACTGAACACTGTAATTAATACCATAAAAATAACTATGAGTGATAGAAAGTCATAAAGACAAAAGCAGAACTGGGGCACCCAGAATTCTTAAAATATTTACACTCCGGGAGTCCTACAATCATAAAGGACACTCACTGGGCTGGGGAGGCACAGACAACAGTGCAGTGCTGTTTGAGGTCTTGGGAAATGATACAGAAATCTCCATCCTTACGAAACAGATTGAAAGATGACACCTGTCGATCTTGTATAGACCAATTCTAAAAACTGGCCAAGAGTTACCTAGAAAGAATACTTACCCTCCATTTACAGACTCAGTAGGAGTCCACAAAAAAGACTGAAGATAGTGAAACCAGAGCAAAAATTTTCCCAAATGATTTTAAAGAAAATGAAGAAAAGCAGAGAGGGTTGTTTGTTGTTTCTTTTGTTTTGTTCTTCTAAGAACTAGGTAACCAATATCTAAGGACTTACAAGTCATGTGGTCTCTGTCACAACTACCTCTCTCTGTAGTTTGAAACAATTACAGATGAATGTATACTAATGGGTATAGCTGTGCACCAACAAAACTTTATTTACAAAAGCAGACAGGAAGCCTGTTCTTTAACTCATTTGGTAAGGAATGAAAAACCCAAAGATCAACTTAACTGTTGTTAAGACATCTGTGGTACAATCTTGCCATCCCATATCAATGACTAAACCAGTGTGAAGTCAAGAAAGCTACTCAGCCTTTGTTGAACCACAGTTTTCTTATTCTTCATCGTAGGACTAGACAAAAAGAATATATAGAACACATACTGTCGCATGGAGACCACAGGAGGTGGCACTATCACCATTGCCATTGTTGTTCTCTACAATTGTTTACTGCCTGTCTGTAATCAACTGCCCTGATCTTCCTGAATCCCCTCCCCCACCATTGTCACTAATACTTGAACTTTTCTGGAACCAACATAGAAACTCATGGGCCAGCATCTCCATTCTTCACCATTCTAGGAGCTATTCAAACTGTTTCACCTTTCTGTTTCACACTAGTCTGTTTGCTTGCTTTTTTTTTTGTTGTTGTTGTTGTTGTTGTTGTTTGTTTTGTTTTGTTTTTCTTTTTTTCCTTTATTTTTTATTTCTTCAAGTTACATCTCAATCGCAGTCCCTTCCCTATTCCCCCTCCAGTCCCACCCTCCCACCCTCAACCCCCCATCCTCTTCCCTTTTTTTTTTTCTTTTAAGTTTAAGGTATATCTTATTTCCCCCTACAGTTTCCCCTTTCAGTCCAACAAATGGCTCTTTCTCTTATAATAACAAATACAATACAGTACAACAGAGGTAATTAGGCCACAGTTATGAGGGTTATATGGCTTAGCATACATTCCCAATGACTGGTCCATATGTATTTGGTACCTGACTTTAACATTCTACTATCTAAACATCTCCATGAGTTTAAAGTTCTATATCTGACTCAACATTCATCCTAACTTGCAACTCAATTTTAAAAGTATCTTCTTAGATCTATAACACTCTCTTGACTCCTAAACAACTCAAAATTTAATTATGAGACTCTAGCTATCTGTTCTTCAACCACCTCAGAGACCTGAGAGGGATAAATATATCTGATTTTATAGGAAGTACAGGGCCAGAGCTTCCCAAACTAAGAAATGACATACCAGTGGCTGCCTGGACAGTTCCCATTTTCTCTCCATACATTACAGCATCAATCTTCAGTCATTTGGCCCCGTTTCTCTGACAGGCATTGATTGTAGAGCAGGGGTTATGAAGGACTTACCTACCCTGTCTTGGCAGAGCTAGGCTGTCGACTTACCTGTTTCCAGGTTTTGTCCTTTTTGGACAGCATTTTGTCTACAGTTGGAGCAAGGGGCTTTTCCTACCAAGAGATAGGCTTATTTGCTTGCTTTTTTAGTTAATTTGAAAAGCTTTGGAAAAAGCCAAAGTCATTGTATAATAGCTTCAGGAACACAGAAGAAAATAACCAGCTTTCTAAGAGTTCTGTTCAGATTCTAAAACGAGCCTGAGGCTGGGGGGCAGGGGGGAAAAGCAATAGCAAAAATAGTCCTCAAGGACAAGAAGACGGTAAGCAAACAAGCATTTCCAGGAGCTGGAGAGCAAAGCACCGGCTGCAGAAACAGACCCTGGGACTCAGAGCCTGGTGGTCCTGACAGTGAGCCCATCATCACGGGAGTATATTGTTTCTGTCTTTCATTGGCGTTTCAGGTTTCTCTGTGAGAACTCCAACATCACCCGCCAATAGATGGGACATGAAAGGACAGAGAAGCTCAAGTTGCCTTTCCAAGTTTCTAGTTATCTCGACACAGAAGGGGAAAACAATCGGATTTCTTTCCTAGTTACACATACAAAATTATTTCCTGACTCTTGTGTTCTATTTACTCAAAGAAAAATCCAAGAGTATGTATTGATCTCCCCAGAATAACTTGGAATCAAATAATCAATAGTCACCTTTTCCAGTCTGTATCAAGAACCTCTCCACTTCTGTGGAATTTGAGCCCCACACCTGCCTCCTGATCCACTGTCACAGAACTTGCAAGGTAAAAGGTTAAAGCTGATTCACACTTGGACTGGGAAAATGCAAACTTTACTTCTGGGGCACCTAGATGCATGGCTTGACTGGTGTATTTTAACTCAAATACGAACAAGACACTCGCAGGTGGAATTCTCAGAGGACACGTTGTTTAGACAGAGCCAAAGCAACAAAGATGCCCACCTTGCTTTTTACTTAGCACATCCCAGGTATGCCTCAGTTCACTGTTAAAAATTCTGATTTTAAATTTTCCATGTGATATGCTGTTTAAGCCATGAATTATTTCATAAATATATGATGATTTCTCCTTTACTGGATATTAGACAGGAACACTAAAACCCAATGTCATGTAATTTCTTTGTTAAATGTTGGGGCTGTGAGAACAAAGAAAGTTGAAAGGTAGTTTAATAATGCATAATTTAGAAGTGCCAAATGAGACCAAAGTTGAGAGCTGCAAACCTAATGAGTCTGCGCCTTTATATCAGTTAGAAAGCATAAAGGATTCGCAAAACGATTGTACAGCAACCTGTGTAATCACAAAACAAGGACAAATAACTTAACACATCATGAAGCTTATTCCTGCAACAAAATTTAAAGTAATTTAAGGTTAATGTACTGCAGCTACCACTGTCAACAAAAGCAAAACTCAGAGTTACAGATCAGTGGGAGAGCAAAGAAAGTTGGCTGTAAATCCCTTGATCCCCTCTATGTATCATTTAAAGCCCTCAACTATAGTATAATATTCATAAGAGTCTATGTAGAAAGATACCAGTGGTATTTCTGTTTACATAGAAATCACAGGGACCTATCAAGGGAGAAAAGCATCAAAACTATTCAACATGTGGTTATTTCAATATAGAAACAGAGAGGAAGATGGTGGAAGAAGGGATTCATAAAAATGCCACAAAATGCTAATATAGAGTAAATTACAGTGAAGAGTATATAGGTATCAGATACAGTACTTTGTTTTTATTGAGCTTAAATTTATTAAATGTCAGTATATGAATATTTTCCTTATATGTGAATGAGACAGAGAGAGGGAAACAAGAGAGAAAAGGGGGAAGGAGAGAGAGTTGTCCCTCAATATCCATGGATAATATGCCAAATCCAAGGTGTGGTTTTTGCCTATGACCTAGTACTTCTTCCAAAATACTTTAATTCATCTCCTGCTTAATTACTACCAAGAAACCTATTGAAACCTCAAAACCCAACCCAAGTGACACACCCCTCTACTGAGGCCACACTTCCTTATCCTTCCCAAGTAGTTCCACCAACTGGCGACAAACATATGAGCCTGTAGGGGACATTCTCTTTCAAAACACCAAAATGACATTGGGATCTTGACACCAATTGTATCTAATCTGTTCTATGGGTAGTACAGAGAATTCTTGTTTTCTTCCAATCTCTGAGCATCTTGCTATGGCTTCAATGTTCAGTCAACATTCACCCTGAAACTTATCACCTCTAGGAGGTGGGGTTCTCAGGACATGGTTAGTTCATGAGGCCAATGGCTACATTGTGTTTAGACCACTGTAGTAGGGTAGGCTACAGTTCTCATTTGCAGAAATACCTCTTTCATGAAAACCAAATTCTGCTTCTTCAATTTTTCCTAGGACTCCTTCTCGTTCTGTTCTGGGCTTTTGCCAGTGAAGCTTTCCACCATGGAAGAAGCAAGAAGACACCAGCACCTTGATGGTAAGCTTCCCAAACCCCAAGCCATGAAATTAATTTATGTTTTTACAAGTGTCTTTTCTTTAGAACATATGCTAGTTTGTTACATCAGTATAAAATGAACTAAGCTGTTTCTAAACTCTCACACGTGCTTGTGGTGGCTTTATGGCCACATCACCTTGGGATCCTTGTAAAAAATGTCAAAAATGCCTGGCTCAGTTTAGAACCAAACGGGAGGTCCACACAGGTTGGTGGCAACTATATCCCAAGAAAATAATGGAGCATCAGCATGTGGCACCATGGACAGAATTTTCCCTCCTTTGAAGAGGAAGTCAATTGTCCACCCAAGTTCTCCCTCAGGCACAAAGACATTGAAGTGATCCATTGACCAGACAGAAGGTTAAGTCCCCTTCATCTTCCTCTAAAACCAAGCCCCCCAGTAGTTGGATTTCAGCACCAGCTTCTACTCTAAGTGACTGAGCAACTTTAAAATTGTTCTTACAAATCTAGAATTGGGGGTCATTATCAAATAAAACCACCCATCTGAACTGAGGCCTGTGCTCCTTCTTATGTCCTTGTGTTCATATTTGCTTCTGAAACCTGTTTCTAACTCGTAAGTGCTGTTGTATGACAACCCAGCTTCTATGGGTTTCTAAACAATGTCCATAACATTATGAATAGTTAGACTATACCTTTGAATGGACACTTCAGCTGTCAGTATAGGATGTAAGTATCTGATAACCAAAATGACTTTTATTCTCCCTAAATACTCAGTGTTCTCAATTTTCATGTATTTATTTATTGTCAGCAAATAGTGTATTTTAGAACCTGATTCTTAATTTTCCAAGATTTTCTCATCTGTCACCCATTGATGGTGGTGCAGTGTCTGTAGCTGGGCATCAATGAATATGTCATATCATGGTCAAAATTTTCTAGAAGCTTCAAAATATCTGTTTTGATTGTTTTCCACATAAATTATGTGGTTTGAATTTTTTATTGTCTTTCTTATATTTTACTGAATCTTATGTAAATAATCTCAAATCGCTTTTACTAAATGTATGAAATAATACTTGTGAATTTTTTGCTAACTAGGTTACTGACAAATTGTAGGAAAAGGAAAATTAATATATAAGTACATGTTATGGAAATAATAACATTAATAATCAAACATTAATCATACTGTTTTCCCTGTCTCTGCTCATTGTGTTTTATTCTCTAAATTGTTCCAAAGTCCAAGTTTCAGACCTCCAAGCAGAGCAATGTGTAATCATAATCTTTGGAAGGTTCACAGAAGGGTTTGTTTATCATCAGTATTCACGGTCACACTCACAACATGGTTCTTCTTTGGAAATGACTTCTCTTTCCCTTTATATCCTCAATAATTCAAAGCAGTGACATACAATTACAAGTTTCCTTTTTAATTTATGAATTGAAAGACAGGTTCAGCTTACTAACAAATGTGAAACATCCTATGAAGCACTAATTGTTTTTAAAAGACAAAATAAAGACCATTGTATGTTTTTATTAATTTACTTTATATCTCTTATAACTGGACCAGCTTAAGTCATAAATGTAACTTTGTATTGACATTGGGAAAGAGTTTGTAAAATCTGTGATTTTTCAAAAAGAAAGATTTTTGCATGGTTGTAAGCCAAGAGTCTTAGACAAGTGACAGAGGCTTACCAAGGACTTCATGACACAACCCACTCATGTGTCTTTCCCACCAACACTAAAGCCTTAGTGAGGTCACATTACACTCCTATACTTAATCAAAAGTATCTGCTTTTGGCTATATTTAAGAATATATATGTATATATAAATACATATATATATATACATAATAATAATTGATTTTTAAAAAAGGCCATGAGTGTTGGATGGGAATATGGGAAGATGTCAAGGGAAGTAAAAATATTGTAATTAAAATAAAATCATACTAATAAACAAAAATTTTTAGAGTATATGTTTCATTTGGTGAAATCATACTGTGCTAATTATTTCACTTTGAAATCAACAGAAGAAGCTGTTTTATATCCCAAGTACCTTCCCCTCATGAACACAGCTGTCACAAGCTCTGGTTCCAACTGCCACTAATATATACAGTATTTGTCTTGAGGTTGGCTTTACTTAACTGTCAACTCTATGAACTTCCCATTTCTAATTAAATTTTTGCTTATTTTCAGACATGAATGTTTAACTTTAAATTTATTCAAAGTAAATTATATAAAACCAAGGATACAGACATACAGATAAAAATAAATAAATTTTTAAAAGGAGTCTAATTAGAGCCCATGTTGTCCTTTAACCAATGAGTGCTCACATTCTAATAAATGAGGTCCTTAGCTCTTGGCCCTCATATGACTGCTGAACTAAGGTGGGGGACTGTTATTAGGGACACTCCACTCTAGATGTATGAGACTGAAGGGATAAGGTGTAGAGGGTGGGAGAGGGGGACTGGGAGTGGTGGAAAGAGGACACTGTGATGGAGATGTAACTTGAAGTAATAAATAAACATTTAAAAAATAAAAATAAATAAATGAGGTCCTCATAAATCACTGACAGCAACATTAGTTGTTTTAATTAACTTTGCATTTGATGAACTGTTTAAAATATTTACACTTTTCCATTGTCAATAGTGAATGAAAAGTTGGAGACTTCCAGATACACATGAAAGTTGGGGGGTTTAATCATAAGGATGCTGGTTTTGATAATATTTAATACATAACATATATCACTACAAAAGAATTAAGTAATTCTAACATCATCAAAGTTGTCCCATACATCAGTCCCTGAAAACAGATAAATACATATAAGCCTCATTAAGGCCTGTCAAACACAAGAAATTTCTAATCATGTTCAACACCTTTTTCCTAAGAAAGAAAACACTTATATTTGATATCTTCAGAAACAAACAAAAAGTCATTTGATAATACAGACACAGGAGAACATATTTAAATATATAACACACCATCAGAAATTATTATAACCATAAAATAAATTGTCAGCTGGGTGCTGTCTCTCTGTGTCTGAGCTAGCAATTTTTCAACCCAGTATCTGGCTCCTGAATCTTCATTAGTAAAATCAAATGACTGTTTGGGATTTTTTTTTTATATTTTTAAAACAACAGTACAGTATTTATCTATACTAAATTCCAAAAAAGAAAACAAAAGGGAGGATATTTTTTAAATACTATAAAATTCATTAGGATTGGAAATTATCTTTTTGGATAAAAGCTTCATAAGAATATCCATAAACTGAATGAAAAGATCCCTGACAAGTCATATTTTATTTCATTACACTATAAGCATTATCAAAGCATATCCTATTTTTGAAAGAAAACAAAAGGTGTTCCCAGGGCTAGAGTCATGCCTGAGCCATTGAGAGAACACACTGCTGTTCAAGAGGACCTGAGTTCAGTCCCAGCACTTATATTGGGTAGTTTATAAACACCTGTAATTCCAGCTCCAGAAAATCCAATGCTTCTTCTGGCCTCTGTGGGCACCTGCACGCACGCGCGCGCACACACACACACACACACACACACACACCACACACCACACACAACCACACTTTTTTTACTGTGAAAAGATGTTATACAAAAGAATCAGAATATGATTTCAGACTCAACAGTGTCAGAAGGTGGAGGGCAATAAAGGAATGATGTTCAAAGTTATCAAGGAAATATTGTCTCTCAGCAAATCAGCAGTGCTCACTCACAGTAGACAGGACAGGCCAAGGTACTCTGTAGTGACAAGCTACCCACAATCTCACAGGCTAGATACATAAGCTCACTTCTCAACCGTGCAAGCTTGGCGCTCTCCAGAACAACACCCTTGTGAACAATGACTCAAGAATGAGCTACTCAGCCTGAGCCCCATGTCTCAGTGGCATCCAATGATTGATCATAATGGATTAAAGAAAATTAGCATACTGCAGTGCTTTAGATGGTCAGGACTAAAAGTCCAAAGTCATGGCCTCTGCTCACAGCTGCTCATCCCACCATTATTTCAAAGGAGACGAGATTTCTTGCCTGTCCAGCCCTAGGACCTTAGATAAGAGGGTCGGGTATTAGGGTTAGAGCGATCTCTAACAGTGTCACTCAAGATGGAAGATACTTCAATATATCTATAACCACAAAAAAAAAAAACTGTCTCTATGAGTCAATTCTAAGAAAATGTCTGATGGGTTTATTCCCCTAAACTAAGGTGTTAATTAGGAATAAGAAGCCCTGAGATCAAGGAAATGGGAAAGAGAGGAAGCAATCAGTTTTTTAAACTTGGGGTGATACTCTGGGATGAACACAACATATTATGATACTCTTTCTTTTTCTGCCTACACTAACTGTATTTTATTCCAGTACTTTATGCAAAGTGATTTTTGCATTTACCTTCATATCAGAGACAAACTTACAATTTCCCTTTTGGTGATTCTTTTGAAACATCCTGCTAATAAGGTTAATGACTAACTCATAAAACAAGTGTTTCTTCTATATAAATTAGTGAATTTGAATAAGTTTGATGAGGACACATTTGAATACTCATTTATTTTATAGAAATTTCAGTATGTTGTTATCACACCTTAGAATTTTTAAATAGGTTTATTCATAGGTCTTACTATAAATCTATAAATATATTTATAGATTTCTAATCACAGCTTTAGAGATTATGTGTTTTGGTTTATCTGCTGCATCTCCATTTGACTAAATATATTTTCTAATTTACAATATTATTTTCTTTTATTCGTGGGATATTTGAAAAAACAACATGTAATCTGTGGGTGTTTGGACATTTGGGTGAATGTTTACTTGTTATTTTAGTTTTATATCACTAATCCCATGTTGCCAGAGAACACATGTGAACTACACTTTTCAAAATGTTTTGCAGCTTGGTATTTATACTTTAGCAGTGGCTTAAAGCCTGGTTAAATATCCCATCTCCAGTCAGAAAGGAATTTAGACTTCCGTGAAACTCAGATTGGCGTGACAGAAGTCACACCCAGATTCCAGGTGAATAACACAAGAAACATAGTCAAGATGAAGTTCTCTTGCAGACAGGAGATGGACTGACTGACTTTCCTCACAGTAAACAATAGGGCATGAGGACACCCACTCTACTCATCCTTCTGTTTTTGTTGATTTTTCTTACCTTCCATTTCAATTCTCATTCATTCATATTCTCTCTCTCCCTTCTCCTCTTCTCCCCTTCCCCTCTCCTCCTCCTCTCCTTCTCCTTTCCTCCAATTTTTGTACATTTTAAAATTTATAGAGATGCAAGGGCTTCTCTCAAAACTGTCAGTAAGAAATTTACCGATCTTTTTGTTTTGTTTTCTTTTTACTCTCTTCTCTATCACTTGCACTCTAGGTATATTGCAAGGCTCATTCTGCTGATGGTTTTTGCATTGCTCAGTTCTTCTTATTTACCATTTGAGGTTCTAACTCCCAAAGCCTCCTCCTTGTGAGATCTGGATCACTTGTCACTCTAGACACCACTGAAAATTCTACCTTGATCCTTGCTGGTGGCTTCTGAAATGCTTGTCCTGAAACCCTTGAGGAGAGCACACCTGTAGTGACAAACAGTTCACTAGAGTGTGCCTGTTGTTCCTTCCCTTGTCTAAGGAAACTAGCCTTTAAGCCTTTTTTTTGCCTCGGGAGCCCCAACCCCACCTACGCCTCTGCTGGCTTCATTTTATTTAACATCCAGACTCATTCTGGACTCTTTCCCCTAAACTTGTTTTACAAACTGGCTGACAATTCAGAAAAGCTGATGCATGAAACTGAGCCTCCCACTCACTTGTCTAACCTTCAACGTCTATGGGCTTCTGAAGCCTTCTGACGGTAACGTGTATTTTTTTGTAAGTTATATAACTTTTAAGTTTACTGCAGTAGGACATTGAACAGGTATATAACTGGGATTCTAATATCTTTCTTTTACATTTACTAATATGCTTAAGATAATGATTTTTCAATCATATATACACATATAGTTTATTACTTTATATAATATAAAATGAAGGTTTATCATTCGTGCTTTCTACACTAAAATATACATAGTTATTCACCCTAGTACTGCCAAAAAATCTCAACAAGATTATTTTTGTTAAATTAATTATTAAATTTTATTAGAGGTCTGTAAATATTTTCAAACCATATAATGCCTATAGTTCCTTTTCATTTCCTCTCATTTTATCTTACCTTGTGTGAAATAGGGTCCTGCTATGTAGCCCAGGCTAACCTTGAACTTGTGTCCTTCTGTCTCAGCACCCTGGTATCTAGGAGTAGGGTGCCAATATGACTTGTGTCAAGAACTTCATTTCATTACGTACATAAATTCCTTTAGCTACATAATGCAAAGATCAGGGAGTGGCTCTATTTTGAGGACATATTGCTTAGTGTATTATACTACTCCAAATATCAATAGTGGCAGTCATCTCAGGATGGCCTTTACTTCTATGTCACTGTTTCATGGACAGGCTTCACTGTCCCCTCATTTCTCTGCTCTAGACTTCTTGTTCCCTCAACTGGATTCACACGTTCCATGGCATTTTTCAGACCAACTCTTTTGACCCCCATCCCTGTGTTAAGTAATGAGATAGCTTTCCTTCATTTCCAGAAGGAAAATGATCACAGCCAACTACAGGTCAAAAATAAGCATTTTTTTTTTTTTTTTTACTTCTCCAAGGTTACCAATCTTCAGATTGAAGGGTATAAGAACAACATTTCCTAGTTTTCAAGAATTTCTCTAAAATATTGTGGTTTCATCTGCCTATAGAAACAAAAAAACAGAATCAGAATTCAATGCAAACTGTATTGTTATTATTATTATTAAATTACTGCTGGAAAAGTAGAATTTTTCCTCAGCCATAAACATTAAAACTAACGTTTCCAAAACCAATAGTCAAATGCTGGCCAGCATCAGGAAGTACTGATACAAGCTTTGAAAGTGTCAGATAACTATGTCCTGGGCATGCTAAATGAAGAAGAAATGCTTTCCCCTCTTGTTATAATTGTTTCAAATATTCCAACTAAATGGTAAGAACATCACGAGCAAGAGGACATGTGAAGCCTTTCTGTCAACAGGTTAACCTACAGGCATCAATTATTCCTCTGAAAGAGGTTCTGATATTTAAAGCTATGTGTGTACAGTATTTCGGTTTTCAAAGTTCCCTGGAATTGCATAACATTTATATTAAAAGAGACATGTATACAAATATATGTATATGAAAGATGTATATATACTGTCATATATCCAACATTATAGTATATTTGATGATTTTAGTTCTTTAAAATACCCCTACACTCTTTATATTCTTATGATTTTTTTCTCCTAACTCTGGGATACCACTGTCTCTATAATTTTGTCTTTTCTGGAATGGCATATAGTTGGAATCATGTAGTACAGAAATTCTGTAGCCCTGTCAAGTTGTTTTCTATCACTTAGTGGTATTCATTTATGGTCCCTCTAAATTCTTCCATGCTGGCAAGTTCTCTTCAGTCATAACTAATATTCTAGATATAACATTATTTAGCCACCTACCTTCTCAATACAAACAACTTACTTGCTCACAAGTCTGGACAATAATGAATCAAGCTTCTGTAAACACCTGTGAGGAGGTGTTTGCGTGGATGAAAGAATTTTATTCATTTGAGGAAATACCAAGGAACATGAGGTGAATATCAAAAGTGTGTCTGTAAGAAACTCCCAGAATGTCACCCAAAGCTGTTGGATTAGTTGGGTGTTTCCCCCAATGCATAAGTATTTCCTCAATTTCACATATCTACATGCCTTTGGTGTGCTCAGTGGCTTGGACTCTGACCATTCTAATTGGAGTATGGTGGTATTACATTTTTTATATTCACAATTGTGGTATTGCATTGTTAAATTCACAATCCTTTAATGATATTATATGCTCTTGGTCATCTACAAATCTTTTTTTTCATGATTTTTTTATGCTTATTTATCACTTCAGGTGACATCTCCATCACAGTGTCCTCTTTCTACCCCTCCCAGTCCCACCCTCCTGCCCTCTACCCCCTATCTCTTCCATCCCACTCTTCTGGAGTGGAGTGTCCCTACATAACAGTACCCTGCCCCAGTTCAGCAGTCATATGAGGCCCAAGAGCCTCCTCATACACTGGGGGCCTACATGGCAGAGGACTGGGCGGCCTGGCCCGCATGCCTTAACTGGTTGCCTAACTTATCCTGGAGAAAGAGCCCCAGGACCAAGGGTGGCCTACATCACCTGTAACCTAAACTCAATTAATATAAGTTGTTATATTAGGCCGGTAAAATTACCGGCAGCTTGGCAGAAGATTCGCCTGGGCTTTAGGGGAGTCCAGAAGTCCTAAGGCCCAGGACTGCTTAGATTGAGAGCCTATAAGCCACCGTAGTCTTTTCCCCAATAATTAAACACACCAAGACCTTTTAATGTTTTAATGCTTAGTCCTTAGCTGGGCAGACTCTCAACTATCTTCAGTAAATTAACCCAGATCACCTAATCCCAAACCACCATGTGCCTGCAATTATCTTCCAGTCTTCTCCAGTGGTCTGTCTCCTTCTGTGCTCCCAGTGGGAAGAGAAAGAGTCTGTGTGTGCCCAGAGTTCCTGTTCTGATCTCAGGAAGTCCCGCCTTCCTATACTCTTTCTACCCAGCTAATTGGCCATAAGTGACTTTTATTAACCAATCAAGAGAATGCTTCAGAAGGGGCGGTAACCAGATCTCAGCATTGAATTCAATGTATCAGAAACAATATTAGACCTTCCCTCAACAGGGAACCATTGACTTAGACAGTCTCTGTGGACCCATTCTCAGTATAACTATTCTGTCCTGATCCTACTAATTAGTCTGTTAAAGGCATTCTACATTTCTGTTACAGAGTTTTTTAATCCAGCCTTAACTTTTCATTAGTTCTTACATTTTCAAGTTCTCTAAGGCCATTACACACTTAGTTTGGTAAGTTGTCCATTTCATTCCATTATGGTCCTTAACACATAAGAACACTTTTATGAAATTTCTTTTCTGGTTTTTCACATATGTATCAAATCCATCCAAGTCATTTTCTGATTATTTATCTTTTCAAACTATACTATTCTTGCCTCTGGCATTCTTTATACTTTTTGTTGTTGTTGTTGTTGTTGTTGAAAACTAGACATCTTGTATCTTAAATATATACGGAGGTTAAAAGGACCTTCTGTGTGAGGATTTATTTTAATCCTGCCAGGAGTTGGCTGAGTTTGATATTTTGTTTTGGCCATGGGCACTAGAGGCTTGACAAGTCTACTGACATGACATTGTTTTCACCCACTCTTAGCTGTGGGGCTTGCCTTTGTTCTTCTCTTCTGAGAGATTCCTTAGCAGCTTTTCAGCCATAAAATGCTCTGTTGTACTCTATGCTCATTTTTGTAGGGTAAGGGAAGCATGTTGTAACCTGATTGGGTCTCAGCATTTGGTCAGGCTTGAGGTTGAAGTTTCCCAGGAGTTTCTGCCCTTTTTTCACAAAGATAGCTCTTCCCTGATAAAACACAACCCTGGTTTGTGTCTAGATAGTCCAAGTTTATTTTCCTTTAATTTCCTGTGTTTCAAGGACTATGCTTTTTTTTGTTTGTTTGTTTTGGTTTGGTTTGGGTTTGTTTTGTTTTGTTTTACTTCATCTCATTAGGTGAAACATTTTCAGTTGGAATAAGTTTCACTATTGCCCTCTGCGGAAGCAAGTTTTCCAACATAACGGGGCTTGGTGAGAGGGAAAACTCAGGGAAGTACACAGCACCTACTCTTTCTTGTTATGACAGAACAACAGGAGACCTCTGATGGATCCTCAGTCCCAGTATGGTGGGATCCCTGAAGGGAAAGTTCATGAGTTCCACCTATGCCTGTTCCTACAACGGCCCTCAGGAGTGACTCCCTGTGACAGTTCTGCACACTTGGCCACCAGTAGCTCAGTGAACAGCTCCTGCTGCAGGGTTATCTCCACTACGTCCTTCCACACCTCCAGGTGATGCTGTTTCCTACAACTGCAGTCTCTTGACTGACCCAATGTCTCTTGTTAAGAGGAAAAGAATGATAAGTTCAAGTTCTTTTACGCATTGGGACTGAAAGTAGGGTGAGAGAACTAGTGTTCTACTGTTTGACAAGTCTGGGGGCTTTGTCGTTTATTGGAATTTCAGGTTTCTTTGCATCAGTAAATTTCCTTAATATTTATTTTTAAGTAAACTGCAACCTGGAAATATAAGTGCTCAACAACATAGCATAAAAATTTTTACTTTCCAAAAAGCACCAAAGTGGCCCAAAAGATTAAGCTGTCGCCACCATCTTGACAGGCAAGAGAGAAAGAACTTCAACTCTGTCTTGGCGGCTTTAGAGGTTTGATACTGGAATGAATGTGTGGACCATGGTGCTCTGGTAAGAAAAGTGATCTCATTAGAGCAGTGTGAATTGTATGGGACACTGTCACCTTGATCTCCATATCATTAATTCAATTTTCTGTAGAAACAGTTTCTAAACAACTGAAACAACAGCTAGTGCACTCTGGTTTGGGTTAGGAGGAAGTTTGTATTTCTCCTCATTTTCACCTTTGTTTCACATTGCCTCTTCTCCTCTTTGGCTTTCTGTTCTATTCTCATATCTTTTCCCTTGTGAAGGATACCCATTTCCTAAATCATTTCTTGGCCTTTAAATTTTTTTCTTTTATTTGATGTTATAATTAAATTATTTTCCTCTTCCCTTTTTCCATACCCTCCCATATATCTTTTCTTTGTCACTTTCAAATTCATGGATTCTTTTGTCATTGTTATTGCATGCATATATGTATATACATGTATTTTCCTAAATATAACCCATTCAATTTGTACAATGTTACTTATATGAATCTTTTCAGAGCTATCCCAGGACTTTGCCTGGCACATAGACAGTGCTTAGCTTGTTACATAAGCTATGGGTCTCCCATTATCTCTTGTCCTACTTTGATGGCATTAGGAGTGGTTTCACTTTTTCTCTTTTTCTTTCCTTCTCCAGTGTTGGAATGAATCCAGGGCTTTTCACATGCTAAGTAAGTAAGCTACCACTACACTACATACTTAACCTTTTTTGTTTGTTTGTTTGGCTGGTTGGTTTTTCTTTTCTTTTCTTTTTTTAATATTTTTATTTCTTCAAGTTACACCTCAGTCACAATCCCCTCCCTACTCCCCGCTTCGGTCCCACCCTCCCACCTTCTTCCCCCTCCCATACACCCCCATCTGCTTCCCTTTTTTTTTTTTTAAGTTTAAGGTATATCTTTTTCTCCCCAACAGGTCCCCCTTTCAGTCTAACAAATGGCTCTTTCTCCTATAACAACAAATGCAATGCATACTTAACCTTTTAAGAATGACTGTCTGCCTTTCTTTCCTTTGGTTCTCAGATTCACTAAAAAATAAAATGGACTTTTTTTCTCCCAGACTAGTCCAATCATCTCTTGCAACTCTCACAGAAAGCAGAGAATTTATTCATTTTTTTTTGCAATAACATCATATTTGGGCCTTTGTTTTGAACATGCATTTTCACTTGTTAATTTAATTATTCATTTATTAGAGATATTACAGTGAAAAGCTAGGAAAACCTTTGTTCCTTTATGCCAGCATTTGAACATTGAAAGAATGTTCAAAAGAAAATATAAAACTTTACAGTAATTTCCATGTACTTGATCTTACTTGACCTTCATGAGTTGAATGTGGATTGTCATAAGTGGTCAGATGCTGCAAGCTCACTCATCAATGTGGCACACATAAAATGCAATAGAACATGTAAACACAGCGGGGGAGGGGAGTTGGGTCTTAGGAAGTAGGACCCTCAGACAGGATAGGTGTTATCCCAAGAATGCTTTCCTGACAGCATGTTGTTATAAGGCTTGTACACTCCACAAAGTGACCCCTTCTGCATCTCTCTAAAAGGTTATGGTGAAGCCGAGCAGTCTTCATCAGGGGATGAACAGACAGTGCTTATAGAGTCTTGAATATTCCTCTTCTAAACTATGAGCTAAATAAACCTCCTTTCTTTATAGGGAATACAGTGCCAGGTACTTTGTGACAACAGAAACCCTAGTAACACAGTGAGAAAAGTGATGACAATGAAAGAATTATTTTTTTTGTAGTTTTTCTTTTAAAATCTATCCCAAAACTTTTTCTAGGACTGAATCAATGAAGACTTAAGATCACTTTTTATATTGTCTTAAGAATCATGGTGTTTGTAGCAGAGAGATGGCTCAGAGATTAAGAGCTCTTGCTGCTCTTCCAGAAGACCCAATATTTGTTCCCAAAACCCACACCAGGCAGTTCACAGCCATCTATAACTCCATATCCAGGGGATCTGATGGTCTCTTCTGGCCTCTGTAGGCATCTCCACATATGTAGCAGACGTTCACGCATAATACACACACAGAGAGAAACATAAATTAAAATATAAATAATTTTTTAGATAATCATAGTGTTTTAAATTTTTGAGTTACGTATTTTAATTTTACATACCTAAGTTTTGTACAAAACTTAAGTCCAAGTGGATCAAAGACCTAACATAAGGCCGGACACACTAAATCTACTAGAAGAAAAAGTGGGAAAAACCCTTGAACTCATTGGCACAGGTGACAACTTCCTGAACAGAACACCAACAGCTCAAGACCCAAGACCAACAATCAACAAATGGGACTTCATGAAACTGAAAAGCATCTGTAAGGCAAAAGACACTGTCATTCAAACAAAACAACTGCCTACAGATTGGGAAAAAATCTTCACCAACTCCACATCTGACAGAGGGCTAATATCCAAAATTTAAAAAGAACTCAAGAAATTAAATGCCAAGAAACCAAATAATCCAATTTAAAAATGGGGGACAGAGCTAAACAGAGAATTCACAAAGGAGGAATTCCTAAAGGCTGAGAGACACTTGAAGAAATGCTCAACATCCTTAACCATCAGAGAAATGCAACTCAAGACGACTCTAAGATTCCATCTCACACCTGTCAGAATAACTAAGATCAAAAGCTCAAATGACAGCACATGCTGGCAAGGGTGTGGAGAAAGGGGAACCCTCCTCCATTGCTGGTGGGAGTGAAGGCTTGTGCAACCAATATGGAAGTCAGTCTGCTGATATCTTAGAAAACTTGGAATAGCTCTGCATCGGGACCCAGCCATACCATTTCTGGGTATACATCCAAATGATTCCTCACCAAATCACAAGGAAGTTTCCTCATCTATGTTCATAACAGCCTTATTTGTAATAGCTACAAACTGGAAACAACCCAGATGTCCCTCAATGGATAAATGGATAAAAAAAAAAAATCTGTGTTATATTTACACAATGGAATACTACTCAGCTATCAGAACAAGGAAATCATGCAATTTGCAACCAAATGTATGGAATTAGAAAAGCTCATCCTGAGTGAGCTAACCCAGACTCAGAAGGATGCATATGGCATCTATTCACTTATAGTCAGATTTTAGCCATATAGTACAGGATATCTATACTACAACCAAGGTACCAAAGGGAACAGGAACATAGACTTTCTTTCCTGTCAATGAGACACTTTTCCCTAATGGTGCTGCCTTGTAGGCCCCCAGGGTATGAGGAGGCTCTTGGCCCTAATATGACTGCTGAACTGGGGTGGGGGACTGTTATGTAGGGACACTCCACTCCAGAGGAGTGGGATGGAAGGGTTAGAAGGTAGAGGGTGGGAGGGCGGGACTGGGAGGGACACTATGATGGAGATGTAACCTGAAGCAATAAATAAATAAATTTAATAAAAAATTTCACATATCTAAAAATGCCTCATACTACATTCTTTTATCACCTTACTGACGAAAAAGAGATGAGGCCAACTAACATTACAGTAATTAGGTACAATCAATTAGAAGCAAAATAAAAAACTAGGACCCAAGTTTCTGTGAGTTATTTTTAATGCAGCAGTTTGTTGATATCCAAATGTAAGCAGTAATTACAATGTATTATATTGTTTTCATGTCAAGTCAGTTTATGACTGTATGGGGTACCATGACAGAAGGCTCAGCTCATTATGGCAGAACTGCTCTGATGGTGGCAGTGGGAACCTTTAACAAAGTTTGTTCATCTCATAGTAGATCAGGAAGCAGAGACAGAGGCAGGATCCAGGGGCCCAATATAACCCCCAAAGGTCTGCCCTTCTAATCTAATTCTAAAATCTAGGCCCCATCTCTTAAATATTTCACAGCTTCCAAAATAGTGACATTGTCTAGAAAGCAAGAATTCAAACAGGAGACTGTGGGGATGTTTCAGAGTCAAACATAAGGACAATTTTCATAAAAATTTTTGCATGGCTTAAAGTTAGCTTCCCCTGTTTGTTCTTACATCTTGATTCATGCTTTAAAAAAAAAAAAAAACAAACAACAAAACAGTCAGTGGTCATAGGCTTCAGACGGCATAGGATAGTCTAATGTACATGAATGATGTTTTGGCTCTAAGAGAATCACTGCCTGGTAAGGCTCAGATAAGATTCTATGTTTCTGGCTATGAAGTGCTTATCTTATTGGTTCCTCTGCATCTAACTTGGGACTCTGAATGTTAGAATAAGGACCATATGTAGAGAGATGCCTATTATATTTTACTTCTCCCTTCTGCTTAAGGCAGAAGTATATTCACCTGTGATGATCCATATTCTTATAATAGACCCAAAATTATCACCTACTAGAATACTGAGCCCCAAGGATTAGACAAGAGTGCAAATATCCAATAACAAGTTAGAAAAAAAATTCTACTGCCTGAGTGGGAGAGCTTAAATCTCTCAAGTGCAAGAGCAGGAATACACAAAACTGAAGTATGTCCTCCCACTGGCTCATTTAAATGCAAGGGCCCCTGAAGCTCAGAGCTCTAAGAAGGAAAGCAAAATCCCTTCTGTCTACTCTTGGACAATGCCAACTTCAGCACCATCTGATTCATGTTCATTCAAACTTTTCCTTTTAAATACCACCGCCTCCACTTTCCTGGGAAGAAATATTTGAGTGTTTTAGGGTAATCAACACAGTTAACTTACTAAGGAAATAAAACTACACATGTCAAGGATCTCTGAGTGCTGGCACTAAGATAATATTTTAAGGCAGTAGTTCTCAACCTTCCTAATGCTGCAACCCTTTAATACTGCCCCTCATGTAGTGGTGAGCCCCAACCACAAAATTATTTTCTTTGGTACTTTATAACTGTAATTTTACTACTGTTTTGAATTGTAATGTAAACATATATTTGCAGAGAGAGGTTTGCCAAAGAGGTCGCTACCCACAGGTTAAGAACCACAGATCTAGGGGAACTACACTCTTGCAGCAAATTGGACTGTTCTCATAGAATATGCAGCATGAAAAGTTTGGATTCGACCTCCAAGGCAGTTATTGGAATGTTTTGGTTGAGTCAAAGTCAGTGTGAACAGGAGGATAAGACCAAGTCATCTCTATAATTTGTAAGTGTGCTTCCCCCAGGGCCTACATATTAGAAGTTTGGACAGTAGGGTGGCATTATTGGCTGAGGCAGAGCCTTCAGTCGGAAATATAGAATGGGATAGTCTTAGGTCATAAGAGTATGGCTTTGAAATGGACTTAGAGACACCAGTCTCATCTTTTTCTCTCTCTGCTTCTGGGTTTAAAAGGCAAGCAGATTTTCCCTACAGTGATTTTGTTCGCCATGTGTTCCTATCAGGACCCTTGTCAGTTGTGCATATCAAAGGGCCTGCCATTCTTACACAGTGATGCTTCTGTACCTGTAAGTGAATATAAACTTTTTCTCTTTATAGGTTAATTGTGATCTTGGCTGTATTCTGGGTTCAAGGTATCATAAGACCAAAATCAAGGTCTTAGTTGGGATGATGTTTCACCTGGAGACTCTGGGAAAACAAACCACTTCTGGCTTCATTCAACTTATTGGAAGAATTCAGTCCCTTGAGGTTGTAGACCAAGGTCCCTGGTTTTTGCTATTGGCTGCGAGCTGGTCACATCTTTTAGGGCCCTCTGTGACCTTGGTGGGTGTGTCTCCCAATAGCCAACAGCAATTAGTCAAGTCCTTACTATTCTTCAAATTCTGATAATTTTCCTTCTGCCTTCATCTTCTACTATCAGCCAAAGAAAGCACTCCTCTATTCAAAACTCACACAACCAGCCTGGGTTGACCCAGAAAAGCATCTTCATCAGCAGGCCAACCATGCTGTACAACACAAAAGAACCATGATGGCACTTCATGACTTGCACAGCCTCCAGATATGAGTACATAACATAAAATAACATTCATCTTCATCGTGTACATTAGTGTACAACAGCAGTAGAATGTGGTACTGGAATTCAACTACTATTAGAGAGCTAGTGATGCAATCAATGAGAGTTAGAGGTGGTAAATAAGTCAGAGGATAAGAAGACTAGATACCAGAATATCCTGGAGCCCAAGCAGGTGGACTTACACTAGAAAACAAAACCAAGACAAGATCACAAGACCACTAATATGTAATAAGTGAATGATTTGTAAAAAACAAAAAAAGTTAGCAAAGACCTGTTGAGAGGTACAATACAGGAAGAAGACTAAAATGAGAAGATATATACTTCAGTATCTTAATTTTTTTTTTTTTTGCACAGGAAGATGTGTTCATATCTTATACATAAAAGCATTTAGGGACACAGAGGCCCTGACTATCCTCATCTCAAAACAATACTGATGAAGTATGAGTGTTCATCTTTATTGTGGATATAGGTCATAATGAGAAATGACTCAGGTTGGTTTCTTCAATATACAATGCACTATCCAAGGAGGGTGGATGGGTAGTCGTGGTATAGGCAACACCTCCTGTCCTGTCTTCTCACCCCACATCAAAAGGCTTACCTCACATAGGTTATTGTATTGATGTTGTTTGGTTACCAAATATTTGTGGATTGGAAACTTGGCCCTCAGATAGATATTATAGGACCTTTAAGAGGTGGAACCCAAGGAGGAATGTTTAAGGTGTTGAAGGTGTTGCACTCTGAAGGTGACTCTGGTCTCTTGGAATAAGTTTTTGCTGAGTTGTTACAAAGCCCTTGATCCTTGAATCTCTCCTTGGCTTCATGTTCAATATATGATTGAATATCCTCCTTCAAGTGCTTCACTGAGCTACAAAGGATACAAAAAATAACAGGTCAAATAATCTTGACTCCTAAACTGTGAGCTAAATTAACCTCTTTTTTCCATAAGTAGCTCACTCCTAGCATTTTGCGATAGTAATGATCAACTAAAATATGAATGTATTCTGCATGATTCTAATGGATATTCACCTATCTTCATTCTCTGATCATAAATTTATCTTCTTTTCCATAGAAACATCATCAGAAATAGGAGCTTATCTGGGCTGAGGTTAATCAGCACAATACATTGTCCTAGGTTAATGAGAGACAGAATAGCTATTCCCTTTTAGAAACAGATAAAACTTACAGAGAGAGAGAGAGAGAGAGAGAGAGAGAGAGAGAGAGAGAACACCTTACTACCTAAAAGGGAAGCCTACCTGGTAGTGAAGCCTTCACCCAAGAAGTTAATCAAAAACCATAGTACAGAAATGGAACTTAATCCTTATTACACCATACCTGACACTCATCCTCACAGCAGAGAAAAGTGGAACATTTCCACATGTCCCAAGTTTCCTCAGCAATACAATGAGACATACAGAAATGACAAATACCATAAAAGAAAGATGTTAAAGAATGTTTCCAAGTGTCTCTTGGCCTTATGATTAATAAAGAAAGTGTTTTGGATTCTTGTGATGATCTTGGTGAACAGGATTATCCTAAGGAGAAAAGAGTGTTGATGCTGAGAAAACCTGCTATAAAATTAATTTTGAAGAGAAATAAAGGAGAGAGCTAACTTTCCATTTCTCAGCTCACTGCAGGGGAAGCAATTTCCATTTTCAGTCTCTCAATTTTTCCTCATTATGTCTGGTTTGTTAGGGATGAAGGATCTTCAATTTTTTAGCCTTCTCTACTAGCTTTGTGCCACTGCATCACATCCATGTCAGTTAATATTCTGCTGCTGGTAATAAAGTGTTTGCAACCCACAAGAACACCTACACCATATTCAAATTGCCCTGCCATCATGAATGCTTGTGTCTGCTGGGTGCTAAGTTCAGACATCACATTTGTCAAATGGGATAATCATCTTCTTGCCTGAAGACAAGAGCCTGGGGAGGTTCACAAATGCCAGCCAGCACTTAGTCAAGCAAGACTCCCTGGAGAAAAAAAATGGCCAAAAGACACACACCAAAAAAGGCATGTAAGTAGCTGTTCATCTTCAAAATCAACTGCAAAACAAGTGTTCTGGCTCATCAGCACAAGAGACAGTAGGGTGCATAGACTAATGAGAAAAATCCTTAATATAAAAAAGCAGATATCTCAAATGAAAAATACTAGCCAGAAAGTAAGCTACACACTTCAGACCTCAGCCAGGAATTAATATCCTGAACATTCTGCTTTTTAATTTGCTTTAAACCCTTTCATTATATTTATGTGTGTTAGGCTATCACCTTACACATCAGAAATATGTAATTTTTAAAAGAAAGTTTATCTGAGTTGTCATTCCAAATGGTACAACCTCCATCAACCACGGTTGCTAAGGGAATGTGTAGAGCCCTGGACTAGCCCATGGTGAACATGTATGAGCTCATGGATGTAGTTAAAATCACATTTGTAACCACATCATAACCAAATCTATCATGATTGAATCCAGGCCTCATTAAAGTGGGAAAAACCACTGTGGAAGATTTCCTCCTCTTTACTGTCCCTGAATCAGCACAAGGCTGATTTTCATTTTAGAGATTGCAATATTCATCACTATAAAGCAATAATTAACAATGTGAGCAAGACACAGAAATGGAGAAGTATTGGGTGAAAACAAATCCCAGAATGATGGTTACACTTTGTGAGGAAAGCAACAGATGTTCCTTTTGGAATTTTAGTGAAGAGGCACAAACAGGGAAGGAAATTGAAGGGAACAAAGAAATCCTGGAGGGGGCACCTAGACTAGATCCAGACTGTGGGTGGCCTTGAGTGAGTACATAAGTGTTGTAAAAATATACAAAAAGGAAGGATGAACCGTACATATGCAACTAGACATGTCTCCCTCAGCATACCACAGAACAGTTCAAGGTTTTAATAGTGAAAATCAATACCATGTTCCCCTCAAGTCTGGCTCATTTTAACACTCTTTCAAGTATATATTATAGGGCCAGTGAGATGGCCAGTACATAAATGTACTTTCCATACAATCCTGCACTGGAACCCTCGAACCCATGTACAAGAGCCAGATGTGATGCCTTGAGTTGGAAACAGCGATCCTAGCACTCGTACAAAGACATGGGAGGGAATGACAGGAGAACTGGACAGACCTCACATATGTGGCAGCACAGTGACAGAAATGAGAAGAAATGAGGTGAGGGGGGACTGACCCCTGAGAGCCCTCTGCTTCTCACCCCTATACTTTTTCTCTCACTCATTCATGCTCGTGACATAAATTAATGAATCAATCAAATTCAACCTTAAAGTTTATATGACGGCTTCATAGATTGTTTTCATCCAAGCTGTCTTTTTACAACGATGATTCTAGAACAAGTCACCGAGTTCTCACTCACTTTCCAGCCAGCTCTCACCAACAGACTGCCATCCTTCCAAGGACGTGCTACCAGGCTGTGTTAGGAAGCCGCACTATTTTCTCTACTTAGCATGGTGATGGGCAAAGATGTGCTCCCACACTGCTCCGCCTTTATTTTAGTGTCTGTCCTAGAAATGATAACAGGTACCACTGTCCTTCCTTCCATTTTGTCTGTCTATCCATCTATCATGTATCAGCTATCTATTTATCATCTATCTACCCATAATCTATCTATCTATTTATTTATCTACCTATCTATTTATTTATTGTGTGTGGGAGGGGAGCACAAAGAACTCAGGTAAGAGTATACCTTATAGGAGTTCTCCTCCACCACATGGCCATGGGGATTGAACTCAGAGCTAGTGAAAAATAAACTCCATTTTCACATTAGTTTCATTAAAGTAGTTTTAGTTTATTATTACTTTAGTTGCTTCTAAGATTTTCTTTTTTACTTAAATATTTACTTTTGAGAATTTCATGCATGAATACTGTATTTACATTATGTATACCCCTTTCTCTCCCAGTCCAAGTCATCCCATGTCCCCTTCTTTGCAAATTAATGACCTCTTCTTCTTTAAAAATTGTTGTTATACACACGCACATAGACATGCACAACCTACTGATGAAATTTAGTGTTGTTCATATGGACATATACTTGGAAATTATCACTTAGAGGTGGACAGTCTAGTAGGGAAGGTCACCCCTGGACAAAAATAATTCTCCCTCTCTTAGAAACCATTGGTTGTTCTTCATCCCACCCCATTATGTCAACTGGCGATGCCATTATGCAGGTCTTGTTTAGACAACCATAAAGTTGAGATTTCATAGGGACAGCTTCCCTGTCAATCTTAGAAGAGGGGTGTCTTTTCACCACTCTTCCATGATTTTCCCTGAGATTTAGGTGTAGGATTTACATTGCATATGTATCAATTTGGGGTGGGTTCCCCATGGCCATTTATTCTCTATATTTTGACCAGTTGTGGATCTCAGTGACACTCTCGATCTATTGCCCCCCCCCACAAATGTATTTGATGAGGGGTGAGAGCTGCTCCTATCTGTTTGCACACATATGTAACAATAATAAAGGAAGTGTGGTCATGAATTTGAGGAGGGGGAGTAACATAAGTGGAGGTAAAGGTAAAGAGGAAATGGTAGAAATGATATAAGTGCAGTGTTCTCATGTGACATTCTCAAAAAAATTAATTAAAACCTCCTTTTAAAATGTGGTTATGAAAATAGAAGAAAAAGAGCCAAAGAAGAAACACAAGTAGACTCAGAAACACACATGCTTGCACACACAGTAAGCCCGAAAACCACAAAACCAGTTTGTTCTGTCCTATTCTGATTTGTTTGCTCTTGTTTTAGCATACTTTATTTTTTATTTTATTATTATTATTATTATTATTATTATTTATATGCTTCTTGTTTATTTTTAATTACATTTATTTATTACTTCAAGCTACATCTCCCTCACAGCACCCCCCCTTCACCCTTCTCAGTCCCACCCACCCACCCACTAACCCCTCTCTCACCTATCCCACTCTTGCAGTGTGGGGTGCCCGCACATATCAGCCCCCCTCAGTTCATCAGTATTATGATGGCTAAGAGCTTCCTCTTACACTGGGGGTGTACATGGCAGCACTACTAGGACAAACTGTCCCACTAATAGGCAACAAAGTCCATGTTCCTGTTCCTTTAGGTCTGTTGGTTGTAAGACAGTTATCAAGTACCATATGGCTAAAATCCAGTTATAAGTGAATATATGCCATGTGCATCTTTCTGGGTCTGGGCTAGGTCACTCAGGATGAGCTTTTCTACTTCCATCCATTTGGTTGCAAATTGCATGATTTCCTTGTTTCTGATAGCAGAGTAATATCCCATTGTGTAGATCTACCACAGGTTTTTTTAATATTAATTTATTACTTCAGGTTACATCTCCATCACAGGGTCCTCTTTCCATGCCTCCCAGTCCTTCCCTCCCACCCTCTACCCCCATCCCTTCCATCCCACTCCTCTGGAGTGGAATGTCCCTACATAACAGTCCCCCACCCCAGTTCAGCAGTCATATTAGGACCAAGAGCCTCCTCATACACTGGGGGCCTACAAGGCAGCACCACTAGGGCAAAGTGTCTCATTGACAGGAAACAAAATCTATGTTCATGTTCCCTTTGGTGCCTTGGTTGTAGGATAGTTATCCTGTACTATATAGCTAAAATCTGATTATAAGGGAATAGATGCCATGTGCATTCTTCTGAGTCTGGGTTAGCTCACTCAGGATGAGCTTCTCTAGCTCCATCCATTTGACTGCAAATTGCATGATTTCCTTGTTTCTGATGACTGAGTAGATTTCCATTGTATAGATGTCCCACAGTTTTTTAATCCATTCCTCAGTTGAGGGACATCTGGGCTGTTTCCAGCTTCTAGCTACTACAAATAAGGTTGCTATGAACATAGATGAGGCACCTTCCTTGTTATTTGGCGAGGAATTATTTGGATGTATAGCCAGAAGTTGTATGGCTGGGTCCTGAGGTAGAGCTACTCCAAGTTTTCTAAGATATTGCCAGACTGACCTCCATAGTGTTTGTACAAGCCTTCACTCCCACCAGCAATGGAGTAGGGTACCCCTTTCTCCACAACCTCACCAGCATGTGCTGTCATTTGAGTTTTTGATCTTAGCCATTCTGACAGGTGTGAGATGGAATCTCAGAATCATCTTGAGTTGAATTTCTCTGATGATTAAGGATGCTGAGCATTTCTTCAAGTGTCTCTCAGCCATTAGGGATTCCTCCTTTGTGAATTCTCTGTTTATATCTGTTCCCCATTTTTTTTGATTGCATTATTTGGTTTCTTGGCATTTAATTTCTTGAGTTCTTTGTAAATTTTGGATATTAGCCCTCTGTCAGATGTGGGGTTAGGGAAGATTTTTTTCCCAATCTGTAAGTTGCTGTTTTGTGTGACAGTGTCTTTTGCCTTACAGAAACTTTTCAGTTTCGTGAGGTCCCATTTATTGATTGTTGGTCTTAGATCCTGAGCTGTTGGTGTTCTGTTCAGTAAGTTATCACCTGTGCCGATGAGTTTGAGGGTTTTCCACACTTCCTCTTCTAGTAGATTTAGTGTGTCCAGCCTTATATTAAGGTCTTTGATCCACTTGTACTTCAGTTTTGTACAAGGTGATAAGTATGAGTCTAATTTCATTCTTTTACATGTGGACATCCAGTTGGACCAGCACCATTTGTTGAAGATGCTGTCCTTTTTCCTTTGTACTGTTTTGGCTTGTTTGTTAAAAATTAAGTGACCATAGGTGTGTGGGTTCATTTCTGGGTCTTCAATTCGATTCCATTGATGCACTGGTCTGTTTCTATACCAGTACCATGCTGTTTTTACTACTATTGCTCTGTAGTATAGCTTGAAATCTGGGATGGTGATACCTCCAGATGTTTTTTTTTTTTTTATTGTACAGGATTGATTTAGCTATTCTGGGTTTTTGTTATTCCATATGAAGTTGAGAATTGCTTTTTCAAGGACTCTGAAGAATTATGGTGGTATTTTGATCGGAATTGCATTGAATCTGTATATTGCCTGGGTCCATGCTGCATTGCCGAGCCTGCTGCCTGTATCCTGGCTGGGTTCTGCGCTGTGCTGCACTGTGGCTATTTACCTGAGTGTCTGAAGGTCCCAGGAGGGACCCCTACTAGTCCCTGGGTTTGTAGGGTGTGACTCTGCGGGTTTACCCTCCTCAGGATGTTTCTCAGCTTGTTTATATTTCTGCAATGCTGTAGCTATTTCCCACCCCCAACTCCAAATGTGTCCTTGCTGACTGCCACCATCTTGGATCCCTGTACCACAGTTTTTGGGTTTCTTTTTTTTATCCATTTCTGGGTTGAAGGACATCTAGGTTGTTTCCAGTTTCTAGCTACTAAAAATAAAGCTACTATGAACATAGTTGAAAAAATGTCCTTGTGGTTTGGTGAGGAATCATTTGGATGTATACTCAGAAGTGGTATGGCTGGGTCTAGAGGTAGAGCTATTCCAAGTTTTCTAAGATATCACCACACTGATTTCCGTAGTGGTTGTAAAAGCTTGCACTCCCACCAGCAATGGAGGAGTGTTCCCCTTTCTCCACAACCTTGCCAGCATGTGCTGGCTTTTGAGTTTTTTATCTTAGCCATTCTGACAGGTGTGAGAATGAATCTCAGAGTTGTCTTGAGTTGCATTTTTCTGATGATTAAGGATGTTCTGCATTTTTTCAAGTATTTCTCAGTCATTAGAGATTCCTCTTTTGTGAATTCTTGATTTAGCTCTGTAACTCATTTTTTGATTGGATTATTTGGTTTCTTAGTGTTTAATTTCTTGAGTCCTTCATAAATTTTGGATATTAGCCCTCTATCAGATGTGAGGTTGGTGAAGAACTTTCCCCAATCTGTAGGTTGCCGTTTTGTTCTAACAACAGTATCCTTTGCAATACAGAAGCTTTTCAGTTTCATGAGGCCCCATTCATTGATTATTGGTCTTAGAGCCTGAGCTATTGGTGTTCTATTCAGGAAGTTGTCATCTGTGCCAATAAGTTTGAGGCTTTTCCCCCACTTTCTCTTCTAGTAGATTAAATGTGTCCGCCTTTATGTTAAGGTCTTTGATTCACTTGGACTTAAGTTTTCGTGCAAGGAGATAAGTATGGGTCTAATTTCATTCTTTTACAGGTTCACATCCAGTTAGATAAGAGAACTCCTATATGTGATAAACATCTTCAGCAAGGTGGTTGGATACAAAATGAATTCAAAATAAAATTGGTAGCTCTTCTTTACACAAAAGATAAATGGAATGAGAAAGAAATTAGGGAAACAACACCCTTCACAATAGCCACAAATAATATAACATATCTGGGGTAACTCTAACCAAGCAAGTGAAAGACCTGTATGACAAGAACTTCATGTCCTTGAAGAAAGAAATTGAAGAGGACATCAGAAGATGGAAAGATCTCTCATGCTCATGGATAGGTAGGATCAACATAATGGCCATGCTACAAAAGCAATATACAGATTCAATGCAATTCCCATCAAAATACCAACACAATCCTTTATAGACCTTGAAAGAACAATTCTCAACTTCATATGGAATAAAAAAAAAGAATAGCTAAATCAATTCTGTACAATAAAAAAAAAATCTGGAGGTATCACCATCCCAGATTTCAAGCTATACTACAGAGTAATAGTAATAAAA
>CAJQZJ010000444.1:0-23952 GCA_907164525.1 Lophiomys imhausi | reverse complement strand
CGCGCACACACACACACATGAAGCAAAGCAATACTCTCCTTCAGATAAAGGTGCATAAAACACATGATTTTCTTTTTGTTTGGTTTCCAGAAGGAGATTGAATAGATTTGGTTCTACTCATTTGTATGCCATAGAGGTGACTGAGCAATGATGACTTTCAGAAAGGAAAGATCTTGTTTCAGCACATTAAGAGGAAATTTTCAAGAATGGTGAACATCTCTGGATATACACGGGAAGAATATGGAAACTAAGAACAGAGTACTGAGGAGAATGGAAGGCTGGGTGATGTGCCCCAAGACATTACTAGGGATGAGTTTGGGCTACATATGGCCCCAGAAATCCTATGGCATTCTAGGAACCATCATACTTTTGGGGTGTCTAAAAAGATAGGTAGCAACAAATCAGGACTGAGTGGAAATCACATGTGTTTTCCACCTAACATCCATTTACATTTCTCTTGGTAGGTACAGCCCCCCCCCTCTTCCTATGGGGAATCAGCTCTTCCTCCCCCCAGATACCCCCATGTGATCTGGGAACATTGATTCCCCATCCCAGTAGTAGAGGCTTATAACATTGGATTCTATTCTTCCTATGCTTCAACAATTCCCTCAAACAGTAAACATAATCCTGTAGGCCACAAAGAGCTATTTCCTGGAACTTAGAAAACAAGATGCATTCACTCATATGCTGCATTGGGCAGACAAAAAAGTGAGTCAGGAAGTGCTGAGTACCTACCTACAGTTGGTGACCAGACTGAGTAGAGGTGTATACGAGACTTCCATGCCACTTCATAGCATGTGAATATGTAGTATAACTGAATGTTCTGCTAAAACCACTAGGAAGTTATAACAGGGGATACCCTGAGCTTTTTAGATGCATTAGTCAATACCTTTTTATAAAAAAAAAAAAGATCTTGCCACAAAAACTTAAATTTTAAAATAGTTTACTGTGACTGTTACAAATTAACCTATATAACTAAAGTAAATAAACCACCTATTAATAACAGTACTTCATTGTCTATAAAGAGCTTGTATAACTTCAAACTCTACCTTGCTTATTGTAAAAACATATTCACCCAGATTCTACATATTTATGTCTAAGGCATTAAACTGTTTCCTGGGCTCTACAAATTATAAGTATTGTCAGTGTAAATTCAAACTTTCTGAATCCATATATGAAATGTTCAAGGAACAATACAAAATAATTCAACAAAAAACAAAAAAAATAATATGGAGAATAATTAACCAATGCCAAAACAAAGATGACATCAAGGTTTATCTAATAAACTTTTTAAAAATATTTATTTATTACTTTAGGCTATATCTCCATCACAGTGTCCTCTTTCCACCCCTCACAGTCCCACCAAATCACCCTCTACCCCCTGTCCTTTCCATCCCACTCCTCTGGAATGGAGTGTCCCTACATAACAGTCCCCCACCCCAGTCCAGCAGTCCTATGAGGGCCAAGAGCCTCCTCATACCCTGGGGGCCTACAAGGCAGCACCACTAGGGCAAAGTGTCTCATTAACAGGAAATAAAGTCTATGTTCCTGTTTCCTTTGGTGGATTGGTTGTTGCATAGTTATCCTGTACTATATGGCTAAAATCCGATTACAAGTGAATAGATGCCATGTGCATCCTTCTGAGTCTGGGTTAGCTCACTCAGCATGAGCATCTCTAGTTCCAACCATTTGACTGCAAATTGCATGATTTCGTTGTTTCTGATAGCTGAGTAGTAATCCATTGTGTAGATGTACCACAGTTTTTAATCCATTCTTTGGTTGAAGGACATCTATGCTTTTCCAGTTTCTAGATATTAGAAATAAGGCTGCTATGAACATAGATGAGGAACCTTCCTTGTGATTTGGTGAGGAATCATTTGGATGTATACCCAGAAGTGGTATGGCTGGGTCCTGAGGTAGAGCTATTCCAAGTTTTCTAAGATATCGCCAGACTGACCTCCATAGTGGTTGCACAAGCCTGCACTCCCACCAGCAATGGAGGAATGTTCCCCTTTCTCCACACCCTCACCAACATGTGCTGTCATTTGAACTTTTGATCTTAGCCATTCTGACAGGTGTGAGATGAAATCTCAGAGTCATCTTGAGTTGAATTTCTCTGATGATTAAGGATGCTGAGCATTTCTTCAAGTGTCTCTCAGCCATTAGGGATTTCTCCTTTGTGAATTCTCTGTTTAGCTCTGTTCCCCATTTTTTGATTGGATTATTTGGTTTCTTGGCATTTAATTCCTTGAGTCTTTGTAGATTTTGGATATTAGACTTCTGTCAGATGTGGGGTTGGTGAAGATATTCTCCCAGTCTGTAGGCTGCCGTTTTGTTCGAATGACACTGTCTTTAGCCTTACAGAAGCTTTTCAGTTTCATGAGATCCCATTTATTGATTGTTGGACTTAGGTCCTGAGCTGTTGGTGTTCTGTTCAGGAAGTTGTCACCTGTGCCAATGATTTCAAGGGTTTTTCCCACTTTCTATTCTAGTAGATTTAGTGTGACCGGGCTTATGTTAATGTCTTTGATCCACTTGGACTTAAGTTTTGTACAAGGTGATAAGTATGGGTCTAATCTCATTTTTTACAAGTGGACATCCAGTTGGACCAGCACCATTTGTTGAAGATGATGTCCTTTTTCCATTGTGTGATTTTGGCTTCTTTGTCAAAATTTAGGTGACCATACATGTGTAGGTTCTTTTCTGGGTCTTCAATTCGATTCCATTGATCCACTGGTCTGTTTATATACCAATACCATGCTGTTTTTACTACTATTGCTCTGTAGTACATCTTGAAATCCAGGATGGTGATACTTCCAGATGTTATTTTATTGTACAGGATTGATTTAGCTATTCTGGGATTTTTGTTGTTCCATATGAAGTTGAGAATTGCTTTTTCCAGGACTATGAAGAATTATGGTGGTATTTTGATAGGAATTGCATTGAATCTGTATATTGCTTTTGGTAGGATGGCCATTTTTATTATGTTGATCCTACCTATCCATGAACATGGGAGATCTTTCCAACTTCTGATGGCCTCTTATTTTATTCTTCAAGGACTTGAAGTTCTTGCCATACAGGTCTTTCAATTGCTTGATTGGAGGTACCCACAGGTATTTTATATTGTTTGTGGCTATTGTGAAGGGTGTTATTTCCCTAACTTCTTTCTCAACCCATTTATTTGTTGTATAAAGAAGGGCTTCTGATTTCTTTTGATTAATTTTGTATCCAGGCACCTTGCTGAAGGTGTTTGTCAGCTGTAAGCGTTCTCTGGTGGAATTTTTGAGGTCGCTTATGTATACTATCATATCATCTGCAAATAGGGATAATTTGACTTCTTCATTTCCAATTTGTATCCCCTTGATCTCCTTTAGCTGTCTTATTGCTCTAGCAAGAACTTCAAGTACTATGTTGAAGGGATATGGAGAAAGTGGACATCCTTGTCTTGTCCCTGATTTTAGAGGAAATGCTTCAATTTTCTCTCCAGTTAATTTGATGTTGGCTACTGGCTTGCTGTACATCGCCTTTATTATTTCTAGGTATGGTGCTTGTATACTCCTTCTCTCTATGACTTTTATCATGAAGGGATGTTGGATTTTGTTAAATGCATTTCAGCATCTAGCAAGATGATCATGTGTTTTTTTTCTTTCTACTTGTTTATAAGGTGAATTACGTAAATGGATTTTCATATGTTGAACCATCACTGCATTCCTGAGATGAAGCCTACTTGATCATGGTGTATGATACTTTTGATGTGTTCTTGGATTTGTTGTGCCAGTATTTTATTAAGTATTTTTGAATCTATGTTCATGAGGGAAATTGGTCTGAAGTTCTCTTTCTTTGCTGGGTCTTTGTGTGGTTTAGGAATCAGGGTGACTTTGGCCTCATAGAATGAGTTTGGCAGTGTTCCTTCTGATTCTATTTTGTGGAAGAGTTTGAAGAGTATTGGTATTAGCTCTTCTTTGAAGGTCTGGTAGAATTCTGTGCTGAATCCATCTGTCCCTGGGCTTTTTTGGTTGGGAGATTTTTAATGTTGTTTTCTATTTCCTTAGGGGTTATAGGGCTGTTTAATCTGTTAACCTGATCTTGATTTAACTTCAGAAGGTACAGTCTATCAAGAAAATTGTCCATTTCACTTAGGTTTTCAAATTTGGCAGAGCACAAAATTTTAAAGTAGGACCCAAAGATTCTCTGGATTTCCTCAATGTTTGTTGTTATGTTTCCCTTTTCATTTCTGATTTTGTTGATTTGTGTTTTTTCCCTCTGCCTTTTAGTTAATTTGGCTAAGGATTTTTTCTATTTTGTTGATTTTCTCAAAGAACCAACTCTTGGTTTCATTGATTTTTGTATTGTTCTTTTTTTTTCCACATTGCTGATTTCAGCCCTATGTTTGATGCCTTTGATCCTCTTGGGAGTGTTTGGTTCTTTTTTTTTTCCAGTTCTTCTAGTTCAGATGTTAATTCACTAATATGAACTGTCACAATTTTCTTTTTAAAGGCACTTAGTGCAATGAACTTTTCTCATAGCACAGCTTTCATTGTGTCCCATAGGTTTGGGTATGTTGTGCCTTCATTGTCGTTGGATTTTAAGAAGTCTTTGATTTCCTTCTTTATTTCTTCCCTGACCCAGTAGTCATCCAGTAAGGAGTTGTTCAGTTCCCAAGAGTGTGTAGGCTTTCTGTTATTTCTGTTGTTGTTAAAGTCCAGCTTTATTCCATGGTGGTCTAATAAGATACAAGGGGTTATTTAAGTTTTCTTGTATCTGTTGAGGCTTGCTTTGTGTCCAACTATATAGTCGATTTTTGTAGAAGGTTCCATGAGGTGCTGAAAAGAAGGTGTATTCTTTTGTGTTTGAGTGAAACATTCTGTAGATATCTGTTAGGTCCATTTGGTTCATGACCTCTATTAGACTCATTATTTCTCTGTTTTCTTTCTGTTGGATGATCTGACCATTGTTGTGAGTGGGGTATTGAAGTCTCCCACTACTAATGTTTGGGGATCGATATGTGATTTAAGCTTTAGAAGAGTTTCTTTTACAAATGTAGGTGCCCTTGTATTTGGGGCATAGATATTCAATATTGAGAGGTCCTCTTGATGAACATTTCCTTTAATGAGTATGTAATACCCTTCTCTATCTTTTTTGATTAACTTCAGTTGAAAGTCAATTTTATTTGATATTAAGATGGCTACTCCAGCTTGTTTCCTGGGTCCATTTGCTTGGAAAACGTTTTCCCAGCCCTTTACTCTGAGATAGTGTCTATCTTTGTTAGTGATATGTGTTTCTTGTAAGTAGCAAAATGATGGGTCTTGTTTATATATCCAATCTGTAAGCTTGTGTCTTTTTATTGGGGAGTTGAGTCCATTGATGTTTATGGTGATATTAGTGACCAGAAGTTGTTATTTCCCATTATTTTGGTATAGGTGGCGGCCCTGTGTTTCTTTTGGTTTAGTTGCCATGGAGTTTTTTGCTTCCTCTGTTTTCTTGGGTGTAGTTATCTTCTCTGGGTTGGGATTTTCCTTCTAAAATCTTCTGTAGAGCTGGATTTGTGGGTAGATTCTGTTTAAATTTGATTTTGTCATGGAATATCCTTGTTTTCTCCATCTATGTTGATAGAGAGTTTTGCTGGGTATAGTAGTCTGGCTGGGCACCTATGTTCTCTCAGGGTTTGTAGGACTTCTGCTAAGGCCCTTCTGGCTTTTAAAGTTTCTGAGAGTCGGGTGTAATTCTGATGGGTCTGCCATTATATGTTACTTGACGTTTTTCTCTTACAGCCTTTAATATTCTTTCTTTTTTCCATACATTTAGAGTTTCAATTATTATGTGGCAAGAGGAGTTTCTTTTCTGATCTAATCTGTTTTGTGTTCTGTAAGCCTCTTTGAATTTTATTGGCAACTCTTTCTTCAGGTTTAGGAAGTTTTCTTCTATGATTTTGTTGAAGATGTTTCCTGGATCTTGAAGTCAGGGGTCTTCTCTTTCATGTATGCCTATAATTCTTAGGTTCCTTCTTTTCATGGAGTCCTTGATTTCTTGAATGTTATGGGTGAGAAATTTTTTAGATTTCTCATTTTCTTTGGTTGTTGTACTGATTTCTTCCATTGACTCTTCCACACCTGAGATTCTGTCTTCCATCTCTTGTATCCTATTTTTGTTACTCATGTCTGTAGTTCCTTTTCTCTTCCCTTGATTTTCCACCTCCTGGATTATTTCTGCATGTTTTTTCTTTATTGCTTCTTCTTCCAATTTCAAGTCTTGAACAATTTTATTTGGTTTTGATGTTTCCTGCTCCAATTTGTTTGTTGCCTTGTCTCTTTCTTGTTAAAGTTGAGCCACTTTGGCTTGGAGATCTCTAATGGTATTCTCTGTTGCTTTTGCTTGTAAAATTGTGGAATCTTTGAATTCCTTCAGAGATTTAAATTCTTCTTGAAAGGACTCTATCATTTTCCAGAGTATAGATTTTTCATCATTTTCATGTGTTTCTGCTGTGGTGGGATGGTCAGGGCTTGCTGTACTAGCATAGCTACATTTTGTTGGAGTCATATTTCCCTGTTCTTTTGCTAACCTTTAGCCATTTGATTGTTCTTAGCTGTTTGTTCCTGGTGCCTTCTGGGCTTGGTGCCAAGAAGGGGGCTTTGGTGTAGAAGTCATGTATCTTGGTGATCTGTAGCTCTCCACTGGCTGGATGGGGCCTTGTGTGGAGGTTTGTTCTCAGTGTGTCTCCCAGAGCTCACCCCTTCCTGTTGGGTCCCAATTGGGGACTCAGGTCAGGGTTTGTGGTGGGATGTGTTCCTGTAGTTTCCTGTAATCCAACTGGTCTTCGTATAGATGATGGTGCAGGTTGACAGGCCACAGACTGTTGGCTAGGGCTGTAGCTCCCCTGCATCTTATATGTCAGGCCGTGTTCATGATCCTCCCAATCTGCTCTCAGGGGGTTCTCAGGATCAATGTGTGTCTTATAGCCAGAAGCACTGTGATCTGGTACAGCCCACATCTCCCAGGGAATGAGCAATGGCCCGGGTTTGTTTCACTGCTCCCAAGTCAGAGATCTCTGTGTTGTAGCTTGAGTATTCAGTGTGTAGTGCCTCTGCTGGTATGCTCTTGGGTGTCCAAGTACGGGTGCTGTGGACTCTGGAGGTTCTATGTTTGGGGGTTGAGTCTGCCAGCTGGAGACCTGAAAGGATCCAACAGGGAGGGAGTACAGTTTCCCGGTGGGCGGGCGCTCAGTGCTCCTGTCTGGTGACTCCGATCCTTCAGTGTCTATATTTCCAGTACTGAGTTTTTTTTCCCCCTGCTGGGCAGGCCCAGATGGGCTTGCGCCTGTCTAGATGGTCCCCCAGGCACCTCTGTGCCTCTTGGCCCTAAGCACTGATCCCTTGTAGTCTGAGTCACACAGGAAGCACACACAGGCCAAGACCTCACTGCTCCAGGGGTGGAACTATATATGCTGATGATCTGGTTTCCCACCAGAGGAGCCAGTGCTAACAAAGGAGTCCGATATTAACCCCACAACCTGTCCAGGGCTTGGATCCAGTGGAGATCCAAGCAACCTTCCAACTCAGCCACCCACCTTTCTGCCCGCTCTGATCTCACTGCTCCTGTGTCTGTGCTGGACTCAAATTGGGTGCTAGATCTGTCCTGTGGATACTGGCAATTGGGGCCACTGTCCTCCAAGTCCCGGGACACTGCAGTGGTGCCAGAAGTGTATCCCACTGCTCTGTCCAGCTGCAGTGTTCTTCCCAGTGACTACAAATCCAATAGAGGAGCCTGTATGTCCAACACCCCTCTGGGCAAGCCCAAATATGCTTGCCTCTCCAAACCACCCTGCTTGAATCCCGCAGCTCAGAACGTGCTGTGGCCCGTGGCCACAATGTTTTCACTGAGGATATATCTGCTCCTGTGTCTCCACCAATCATCCCCTTGGTGTCGGAATGGCTGCATGGAATCTGGGAGCCAAGGAGGCTGGTGCATAACCCTATCTGGGATTCAGAGCTGCTCACTGAGTATTTGAGTGGCTCATACCTCAGTCCCTCTCCTGATGATGATTCTCCTGCTCTCTGAGTTAGCGGCTTCTGCAGTTTCTGCTGGTCTCTTTTTCTGAGTGTCCAAAAGAGGAGAGAGAGTCTTGCCCAGGGACTTTTATTAGTCCCTAGGTCACTGGGTGAAACCCACCGGGTTCGCGCCACTCAGATTATTGCTCAGTGTCTTGTAAATCTGTGGTGTTATAGCTGTTTCCCTGAATTCAAAATGCGTCCCTGTGGGCTGCCACCATCTTGGATCCTCCTTTATCTAATAAACTTTAAGCTAGGTTTTTGGTTTGGTTTTGGTTTGGGTTTTTGTTTGTTTGTTTGTTTGTTTTACTGAATTGTTTAAATGAAAAATCACAAACAATTTTGAAGCAAATTTTAAAATAGTCTCAGCAGATATAAAAGGGAGCCAGGGCTCAGTGAATCATGCCCTGTTCTTCTATGCCATAGACCAGTGATGTTCCAAATCACTCCACTACATCAACCTAGGGCTCAAATTAAAGATCAAAAAGAAGACTATACTCACTGAGCATGAGGTGGATATGGTAACTTTGTGAAATGTGTGTTCTTCTACTCCGTACTTAACCTATATTGGCAAAACTAAAACCTCTGAATTTATACTACAATAATATCCTTCAGAAATGGTATCATGGAGTCAGAAAATTCGACTCAAACAAATATTTATTCTGTATAAAATCTCTAGGAAAGAAGTCCATAATTTTATCAAAAGACTGTCAACCAAGCAGTTCATCTTTAGCAAATGCCTAGACTGACAGTTACGGCAGCGTAACTGCTTTGAACACTCTCCAGATGCCATCAGGAAGCTAGACTGCAGTGCAGATGCTTCCCATCAAAACACAACTGGGGCTCCAGAAGTCACTATTCCAGATAGAATTGCTTCAAATAGCTTATGCCAAAGTTTTTGCTATTACAAAACATAGTGAACTCTAGCAACATTTTTATCTAGGCCTGAAATGAGAAAACACTTCCTGTGGAGGTCCATCAAAGGCCTATGATTAGTTGAAATACATCCTTCATTTATATAAAGGGCTACTTCACTATTGGTGCAAACACCCTTACCACACTTGCCTTTCTAGATATTCAAGCAGGCTGTTCAGTTCACTTCCCAAGTCTGTCAATACATACCATCCTGTGGAGTATTAGACACAATTAAAAGACTTCTCCTAATGGGCATTATACTGGCTACTTTTAACTTTTATCTTTAGTGGTGACATCTAATCTCCTAACATTATAGAGACAAGACAACAGTGGTGGTGTTCATAAGTGGTCAGCTGAAGCATTGTAGAGGGCACCTGAGAGCAGAAGCAATGGAAGCAGAGAGCAGAACAGAGACAGCAAACTCCAGAGAGTCCCAGAGGCCTAGCCAGCTGAAAGGGCCAACACCCTCAGGCACGCTTTCTAATGCTATTTCTCTAACAGGATGAGCATCCCAATGTCTGAGCCTACAATATAAAAAACAGCACCATATAAAACAGCAGATATCAACATAGTCTTCACAGTACTTTTCAGATTCAGAAACATACACCCTTATGAATCAGGCATTTTAACTTAATTGGATTCCTTCTGGCTTATATAAGAAATACATGCATGAATTTACTGGATTTATAAAGAGCTTTGGTTGATTTCAAAAGACCTCTGTATGTGTGTCGAGGTTTGAGAGATGACTCAGAAGTTAAGAAAACTTATTGCTCTTGCACTGGACCCACATTTGGGTCCCAGCATCTACATAGTGACTCACAACCATTGTAACCCCATTTCTAAGGGATCAAATGCCTTTTCTGAGTTCCGCTGGCTCCTGTGTGCACATGGTACATATACATATATTCAGGCATACAGATATAAATATAAAATACAATTTTAAAGACATAGGTGTAGCATGTAACATAATCATCCATGCCCATTCCTTCACTTCAATACCTTTTCCAAAAATTCTGAAAATACATAGTGCCAGAATTGCTTTAACTCAGATTGCACAATGAACAGAGTGATGGCTGGAAGTGTACTCTCTATTTTAAGGCTCGCAATAACTGAGCTGTCATTATGTCTTATAAATCCAGAGCCTAATTATTCATTTCCTTATTTATTTTAATTACCTGATTAGAGGAATGATGTTGACTCGTTAATTACTCAGATCAAAAGGGTAGAGTGTAATTGTCACTCAGCACAAAGAAGTTCCAATTTCCGTCTTAGTCGGATTAGGCTCCATTTAATGTGTCTTCCCTCTTAAAGGAGAATATGCATTGTTCTTTTTCTCTATGCATGTTCCTAATAAAGATTCTCAGTACCAGCTCCAACAAGGTTTATGCAGTCATAAGGCAATGGGAAATTATACAAATTCTTTGAAATGTTCTTACCTCCATTCCCATCATGGGAGACAAGGGGAACAAAAAACAACTATTCAGGGTATCACTTGGGCAATTATATAGCTCTTAAAAGCCTGTGATAGCCTGAGGTCTATGATAACCATATCTTGTAATTACCTTTATTTGAATCTACACACTCTAGACGTATTTATTTTTATTTTTATGTGCATGGTTGTTTTACCTGTATGCATGTCTATGTGCCACACACATGGCTGGTACTCTTGGAGGCCAGAAAAGGCCACCTCTGGAACTGGAGTGACAGAATTGTTAGCCACCACGTGCATGCTGGGAATCAAATCTGTGTCTCCTGGAAGAGCAGCAAGTGCTCTTAACCACTGAGTCATCACGCACTTTAGATTAAATTTTTTCTTCTTAAATTAGGGATAAAATATTGGGCAGTAAAAAATTGATTAAAAACGGTCTTATAAACATTAATTACAAGCATTACCTGCTTTTAGAAGCTACTAAGATAAATAGGGTTTTGTTTTTCTTTTTTATAACTAGTTGTTTATAAATAGTGTTTGCTCAAAGGTCAGATAAAATTAAGTAATCATGGCTCTCGTCCTACAGATATGGTATTTATTATTCGTGCAGATCTGAGGAAGTCTGAGGCTCCTCAAGGAGAAAACGGACCAGGGCAAAAGGCATGGAGGAGATCAAACAGAATGAATCTCTCCAGAAGTGAAACTCACACAGAAGCAAAATGAAGATAAAGACAACAACCTATGCACTATCTGTTTCAGCCACATGTACAAAACAGGGAAAATTAGAATGGTGTGATAATAACATCATATTTTGAAATGGAACTTAAATAAATATAAAAAGCACAGTAGATTATTGGGCATAAAACCTGGGGTTTAGGTAATCCCAAAACCTGACATGAAAGCCAAATTCCTGGAGATGAGTCATTTAAAAATGAGGATTCAGAGGCCAAGCAGCTCAGTTGGTAAAACAGAGCCATGCACAAAGGCCCCGAGTTTAATCTCCAAAATCCCAGGACTTACAGAGGAAGAAGGGAACCAAAGAACTAAAGGGTTCTCAGTGACTTTTTATTTCAGTAATTTGACCGATCTTATAAATTTTACATAACATAAAGTCACCTCTCGAATTTATTCAGTCTTAAGAATTTTTTTCAGCTACTAGAATATTTTTGAAAACTTTCATGGTATTTTCTAAATGCCCAACACTTCTTTATTTTCTAACAGTTCCTTATTTATGATTCTTGCTCACTAATTATCCATGCAATGCTTGGATGCCTTCTTGAATCTTGTTGTTTTTCTCTTCAGATTTTAGTTAATGTTTTCAACCACTGGTAATACATTAGTAACTATTATGTATCCTGGACTGCTTTTATAAATTTTTAAATATTAACTTTTTGCTTTCTATTTTACATTTTCATCTAAAATTGATATCTGTGCAATGATACCAATTTTACAATTTAGCTGTATTTTGTCAGTTTTTACTTTGTTCAGTTTATGTTCAAGAAGTACTGCTCAGTTTCAGAACACCAGCATCGAGCCAGGCATGGTGGCACAGGCCAAATAGTTCAGCATGTGGGAGACAAAGGCGGGATGATGAGGAGTACAGGGTTATCCTCAGCTACTTAGCAAGTTTAATCCCAACATGGACTAGTAAGAATTTATCTCAACAAAAGAAAAAAACATTTAACATTTTTTAAAAATTGGCATTTTCAGTGGATTTTCCAGAATGGAAAAAATACTTTAAATACTATGTTACATAAGAATATAAATCAGATAACTATCCTATAACCAACATACCAAAAAGATCAGGAACATAGACTTTGTTACCTATTAAGGGGACAATTTGTCCTAGGAGTGCTACCATGTGGGTCCCCAGTGCAAGAGGATGTTTTCAGCTCTCATGTGACTGTTGAACTACAGGGGCTGATATGTAGAGACACTCCATATCGGAGGAGTAGGATAGGAGGGATAGGGGAGAGGGTGGGAGGGTGGATCCTGGAGGGGTGGAAAGAGGGCACTGTGATGGAGATGTAATTTGATGTAAAAAATAAACATTATATTAAAATTTTTTTAAAGAATATAAATCAGAACTAGAAAGATACCTCAGGAGTTAGGTACACTGGGTATTCTTCCAGAGGACACAAATCAATTCCTAGCAACCACATAGTTGCTAAAAGTCTATAACTCTAGTTCCTGGGAATCCAGTGCCCTCTTCTGCCCTCTATGGGTAAAAGCACACATAAAGTACACAGTCATACAAGCAAACCACCATACATATAAATTAAAATAATTTTTAAAAATAGAATGCAATTCAGATTCTGGCTTTTTGTGAGGGTTTCGCTCTGTTTTCTTTTCTTTTGTTTGGTTTTCTGTTTTAGAGAGAAAAGAACATGAAGTAGTGTTATGGAGGATCTCAGAGGAATTGAGAGGAAATATGATAAAAATATATTGTATGAAATCTTCAAAGAGTAAAAACACTTTTTAAATAATATGAGGTTCTCATTTTAGAACCTTAAAATTTTTATAATCAGAGCCATCAATGTAACTTTCATTCTATTAATTAATTAACATATTATCAGTGCTATCAACATTTCTTTTAAAAAAACGCACTCCTTCAGCTCAGCAGTCATATGAGGGCTAAGAGCTTCCTCTTACACTAGAGCCCACATGGCAGCTCCAACAGGGAAAAGTGTCTCATTGACAGGTAACAAAGTCTATATCGTGGTCCTTTCAGTCTGTTGGTTGTGGAATAGTTATCCTGTACAAAATGGCTAAAATCCAGTTATAAGTGAATACATGCCATGTGCATCTTTCTGGTTATGGGTTAGCTCACTCAAGATGAGCTTTTCTAGTTCCATTTATTTGGTAGCAAATTGCATGATTTCCTTGTTTCTGATGAATTTCTGATTTCCTTGTATTCCATTGTGTAGATGTACCACAGTTTTTTTTTTTTAATCCATTCCTCATTGAGGGACATCTGGGTTGTTTCCAGTTTCTAGCTATAACAAATAAGGCTGCTATGAACATAGATGATGAAACTTCCTTGTGGTTTGATTAGGAATCATTTGGATGTATACCCAGAATTGGTATGGCTGGGTCTTGAGGCAGAGCTATTCCAGGTTTTCTGAGATATCGCCAGACTGATTTCCATAGTGGTTGCACAAGTTTGCACTCCACCAGCAATCGAGGAGTGTTCCCCTTTCTCCACAGCCTCACCAGCATGTGCTGTCATTTGAGCTTTTGATCTTAGCCATTCTGACAAGTGTGAGATGAAATCTCAGAGTCATCTTGAGTCGCATTTCTCTGATGATTAAGGATGCTGGGTATTTTTTCAAGTGTCTCTCTGCCATTAGAGATTCGTCTTTTGTGAATTCTTGGTTTAGCTCTGTTCCTCATTTTTTGATTGGATTATTTGGTTTCTTGGTGTGTAATTTCTTTATTTCTTTATAAATTTTGGATATTAGTCATCTGTCTGGTGTGAGGTTGATGAAGATTTTTCCCAATCTGTAGGTTGCCATTTTGTTCTAATGACAGTCTCCTTTGCCTTATAGAAGCTTTCAGTTTCATGAGGTCCATTTATTGATCATTGGTCTTAGAGCCTGAGCTATTTGTGTTCTGTTCAGGAATGTGTCCCCTGTACCAATGAGTTCCAGGCTTTTTCTCACCTTCTCTTCTATTGGATTTAATGTGTCAGGCTTTATGTTAAGGTCTTTATCCACTTGGACTTAAGTTTTATGCTAATATGTTTGTTGATATATAGGGCACCCCACATCAAAGGTGTAGGATAGGTGGGAGAAGGGGAGGAGGGTGGGAGGGTGAGTGTGGGAGGGTGGAGGGAGAGGATTTGGATGGAGATGTAACTTGAAGTAATAAATAAACTTAAAAAAAAAGCAGATAGAGAATTCCATGTCAAAGTGAACACATGATGATAGGTTGAAAGGTTTCAAAACACACAATTCAAAATACAACTCTGGGGCTAAAGAAATGGCTCCACAGTTTGGAGTGTGCACTGCTCTTGCAGAAAACCCACTTGGTGGCCAACACCCATGTCATAGCTCAAAACCACCTATAACTCCAGTTCCAGGGTACCCAGTGCCCTCTTCTGGCCTCCATAGGCACGTACACTTGTATGTATGTACTCACACAGAGACACAGACACATAAACATAAATAAAATGATACTTTTAGAGATAAGATAAAGCCTCATGGGCTTCTCCTTGCTCACTTTGTCATGTCCACTTGCGATGTCCTTATTTGGTTCACAATTAGGCAATCATGTTGGTGAAACCTTATGAGTGGTGCTTCTGATATTACTAGGCGACACAATCTCATAGAAAACTCCCTGATCCTCTGCTCTTACAATCATTCTGCCCCTCTTTCTCAATGTTCACTGAGCCTTAGGTGTGTGTAGGGGGTTGAATTTGAAGAAGAGAGGGGAGTAGAATCTGGGAATGTTTGGAGGGAGGAGAGGAAATGGAGAAAATTTGTAATTATAGTATAATCTCAAAAACAAAATAAAAAATGAAATGAGATGAAGCTCATTTCTTGTTTCTACTAATTCAAGTATCATATATCTACTCTAATCTTTCAGAACTTTCTTCAAACCACCAGTGTCTTTTTTTTTTCTTTTTCAAGACATGGTTTCTCTGTGTATTCCTTGCTGTCCTGAACTCACAGAGATCCACCTGCCTCTAACTCCGGACCATACCTGGCATTTATAGACAGCTGTGCACTGCCATGTGGGTGCTGGGATTTGAACCTGGGTCCGTTGGAAGAGCGGCCAGTGTTCTTAACTGCTGAGCCATCTCTCCAGTCCCCCACCAGTGCCTTAAAATTATAAATGTTGCCCAGTATTCAACAATAAAACCACACAAAGAAGAATCTTGCAGATTGAAGCAGCAAAGCCACAATAAAGAAGTTGTTGGAGAAATTATTCAGGCTGGTGCCACACAGCCTTTTTTTCTAACATTTGTTCTATTACTTAAGAGACACTAAGTTTTGAATAGTTATTATTTCACAATATGAGAAAAAAAGGATAAAAAGTATTGTACTGAATCAATAGCATGTATGGAGAGACAGCTCACAGTATCCAACAAAGGATCTTCTCAGTATCTAATCTTCTTCAAGTAAAGCATATACATATGCTTTAATTTACAATGCTGTGTTGTCCTAATAAACACACTGCAGACTGAAATAGCATAAGTTGGCAATGTATATAACTTCTAAGATGAAGTCTTAATTAAGTCTATCTTAATTTTGCCAAGAACACTGATATTAACCTACAGTAGGGCAAAATTATCTAACACAAAGGCCATTGTACAATAAAATATTGAACAGCTTGTATAATTTATCAAACACAATATTTAAAGTTGTGGGGAACATGGACTATGCCTCCAGAGGAACTGGCATGGAACTGGTGAGGTGGAGGATATTCAAACTCCAAAAATCTCAAAACTTGACTCTGCCCAGCCCTCTCAGGCCTAGTGTAACAGCAGTGCCCAAACACCAAGAGAGAAGGAATGGACCATGGAACCACGGCTTCATCCCTCCTGGTGCCTCAGTGTCTGGAGTGATCTGTACACCAGCAGGGACAGAGTGGAACCTGCCTGGACATCCCAAGAAGAGAGGTAGAATCTGAAATAACAGAAAATGTGAAACAGAATAATTGTATGCATATGCATGCATAGTCAGGGTAAGTCACTAACAGACAAATCACTACATGATTTGAGCACTTATGGTGGGCACCCTGGGAGATAGAAATGTAAGCATGAGAAGATTTACTCATGGGCAGACAAGAAGCCCACTCATATTGGTTGTTGCTAGAGGAATGGAGTGGTGAAAACACATTCAGAACAGTTGTTTTTAAACACTCTCCTAAAACTTGGTGCTTACAATTAGGAGGCTAAAATCAAGAAAGTATTTTTATTGATTTAGGTTTGCTTGATCTTACTTGTGGGTTTGTTATAGACATTAAAAAAAAAAATAGAATTCAACAAAGCTGAAACAGACCAGGCTACGCTAGCTTCCTTCCTTTCCTCAAAGATTTTATCTTTGTTTACCTATGTTTTACATAGGTGATGATGAAAGGGTTATAAAACACACAATAACCCTTTATGAGAGAGATCCTATAAACCTTATATTCAGAGAAAGAGAAAATGGCTTCTATAATTGACCATACTTTATATATTCCATCCACTGGTGATCATATTTAGACTTCCTGATACATACGTAATCCTTAGCTACTAAATCATGTCAATCCAAGAAGGGATCCAACAAGAAATGAGCCTCAAACTCCATGTGAAGCCAGAGCATGGCATGAGAGAGCATCTGTGCTGTAGAAATGCTTTCTCTCACTCTTGCCTTGAAAGGACAGGATCCAGGAAGTGCTTTGTGCACGGCAGATGCCAGGTCCTTCTCTGACACCAGCTGATCCTGCTCCCGTTCATATAAAAAAGAAATACAAATGGCTTTGTAGTTCAATATGATTCCCAAACATCAGTCTACATGATCCATACACTAAAATCCCCATGGTGTCCAGTTCTAAACTCTTACTTTACACCATTTTAGCAGTCTTGTCTCCCAATTTCCATCACTTTCTGTCCATTTATTCCATCACCATGAAACTCCTGACCTGTTGTACATATCAATGATCATACAAGCATGATACAAGAATTCATCAAAGGCAAATAATTATGCCACACGTCAGGAACATTCAAAGCCACAAAGCTCAAATTATGGAAGCCTGCTTATATTCCAATTCTCAATACTTGTGATAAACTATGCCATTAACCATTACAGTAAGCTGAAATCATACCCTGACAACTCAACTTGAGGATGGCTGACGACCTGGTCACTTCCCAGGATGTTGGCCCAAATACATTTTCTGAGCATTTTCAGGTTGAGGGCTCAGTTATTCAAGCAGCGTTTGTCGGATGACCCTGCTTCTTTGTCTCATGTCTTGGGGTACAGCAACTGAGCCCACCAAGGAAACATCTGATGCAACAAGAAGATTCCAGTGAGAAAAAGAACAGTGGAACAGAGTGGCCATCCTTATAGCTCAACCACGGAAGCAGTTTTTCGTCTTTGTGCCTTACTCTGTTTTACACAAGCGAGTCACACAATCGCACTCAAGAAAAAAGATGCACAGCTGGTTGAGTCTCAGGACACAAAGATCCCTGGAGGCGAGGTGCAGAAGATGGCTGCTAGTGCGCTCTAGAGGTCTGGAGGACGCTCTGCCTGTCTCACCTGAAGGACGCCATGTTAAAGGCTTTACTGATAATAGTTGGGAAAGACTTGAAAACTCCATCAGTCTCTCTTGAACTTGTTTGTGGAGAAAGCAAAACTGAGATGTGTGCTCATGTTCTTTGAAGACAAGAAGAACTAACAAGGATAAGGGAACATAAACTTATTGAAAACATGATTTTATTTTATTATGTCACAGCATTCCACCTCTTAGAGCATTGTCGGGGGGGGGGGGGGGGGGGGGGGTGTTGCGTGTGTGTTGACTACATCTGAATCTCTTGGGTCATTAACAAAGTCAGTCATTCCATTCAGATAATTGTTCATTAGAGGCCAGGAAAAGCTATTCACTGTCTCTGACAATTAGACTTTGTATGCAAATTACCTAAAGACAATGTGATTAAAACCAGAGTTACTTGTTGGAAAATGCCCAGTAATTATTACTTTTGCACTTCAGTTTCCATAGTTACAAATCTGTGGCTGTTTGGAATGAACTGGTGCACAGGGAAGTCTTTGAGCGGGCTTATTCACTGTCAACAATTCTAGGACCACAATCAACAGGAACATCTAACTGGAAAAGTCTCTCTTCATAGTTAGCCTCCCATGCTTGCTATTATCATTCTCAAACTCCCTATAAAAGCCAATCATGTCTCACATTGGAAATATCAATGGGATCTCTGGCAATTTGAATGTTAACACAGGAAAAATATATTTCCAACAAATACCAATGTAAATTTTGATTCCCTCTGAAAGAGGGTGAATCTCTGTCTTCAGGTGTAGCTCATAAACAATACATCTTTTAGAGTGACATTGCCCAGTTATTCCTTCTAGATAAGAAAGTCTATTAGGCAATTCCTTTTTATTTTTATTGTTTTAATTGAAAAAATTTTCATAGTATCTATTTCCATCACAGTTTCCCCTCACTTAATCCTCCCACATCCTCCTGGCCTCCCTAAATACACAACTCCACACACTTTCTTTCTCTCTCCCTTTAGAAAACAAACTAAGAGTAATTACAAAATTAATAAATAAAAAAGAAAATAAAAAACACAAGAAACAAACAGCTTATACACATTTGGGTTTTCTCCGGAACCCATTCCCTATCCTGTGCCCTCTTGCTGGAACAAGCCCAAAAGAAACGCCTACCTTGGCCTACTTAATAAGCAGAAGTAGTAAGGAATTCTGGATCCAAATTCTCAGAGGTCTGCCATGGTGGTCATGGACTAGACCCCAGGTTCTGCCAGGATAACCTTGCTAAGAGATGGAAGCTTCACAAAGTCACTCCAAATTTACAGTCTTTGGTCTTGTTTGATCTGCATCTCCTGGAATTTTCTGGCATTTTGGAAGTTCACCTCATGATACAAAAATAAATACAAAACTTGATATTGTACAAACCTATCAAAAGATTTCAACAACACTTATAATTAGCATGTTACGTAGATCACAGACTCCAAGGACCTCTTAAGTCTCTTTCCCTGTCATCCCTCCTAAGCCTGGCAGGCTGGATTCTTTTAGTTCATCTGCTCTCAAGCCCTTCCTCAACTCACCATCTTGGGCTCATTGTATTCTGTTTGCACTCTTCTCCCTGACCCTCTGGCCCTTATTCCATCAGTGATGCCTTCCTCAAGTTCTCTGGCCACTTGGTATTAAGTTCCTTACTTTGTGGAAATCAATTTTATTCAGAACACTAACCTAAGTTACCTTAGGTAACTTAGTGAGGCATTGCTCAGTCAGCAAAATGTAAGTTCAGAGCCATTGCCAGCCTGTTCATAGCTCTACATCCTCACTGCCAGCGAAGCATGTGGTACATAGCTGTTGTTCCCAAACTATACAGTGAGTGGTTCATTTTTCAAAATTCTACTTCTGGAAGTTGAATATAATCGAGTATGTATGTCGAATATGAAAATTTCAAAGAGAAACTTTGGGTGGTGACTCTGAAAGGAACATGTTTATGGAAGGGCAAAACTAGACACAAAGTATCAGCTTGTTTATATGTTGAAACTCTCAAGAATACAGCTCTTACACAGGGAGAGAATACAGGTAGAGAGGCTGGAGCATATTTGCCTTATTTTCTTATAAAAGTTACCAGATATTATAAAACACATTCTTAGGAATTATTACTGTGATATAATCCAAGACTGGTATCTGCATGATGGTGCTGGACTCTTGGTATTTCTGAGAAAGAATTCAAGGAGCTAAGCAGCATGTGGAGTTGACAGAAATTCAATTTCACTCTATGGCAGGCCCTTGAATGGCACTAAATGCAACATATTTTAATTATGTTTAAATGACTTGGAGTATTTCTCTCACCGTCTAGCCCTTCCTGACAACTGAGGGAGGAAATGGAACATAGCAAGTGAAACTATAATGCTCTGAGTTCAGTGTCTGGCTTCACCAGCTATGACAGGAGACACTTGTGCCTGGGAAGTTGCTTTATTACATAATGCTTTCTTTGTGCACAAAGGAATTAGTAAAAGTCACATAAGGTAAAGAATGGAAAGCATTTTGCTAATTACAAATGAGCACATGGTAAGGAAACATAAGGTGGATTGCTCTTTTAGGAACAATGGGTAAAAATATCTTTTTATTTGTTGCATGTTCTGTGGTTTTTGTTCTCATTTGTTTCTTGCCTTCCGTCTTTCCTCTTTATTCCTTTCTTCTTTTTTCAGCCAGAATTATTCCAGCAATTCTTCATTCTGTAGCAAAGAGTGGCCTATAATTCACAGTGGTCTTCCTGCCCCAGCATCTGAAGTGCTGGAATTACAGGTATAAGTCAGCAGACAGAGCTTATCTGGCCCTTTCACATTTTAGCAAGCTATGTGTGCTTTAATACTGGCAGATTGCTTTAGAACCCTATAGAACCTATGAGGTGTTGACACAGAGATAGTCATTCCAACTTGTACCATTCTAAAATGGGACAGTTGCATTCATTCTGAATCCTCCTTATTTTATGAGGATAAGCATAACTTTGAGCATTGTATTAAACACTGCCTGAAGCACTACTGTTTTAACTCGTGTGTTTTCTGGCATTTTTTCTATATTTGGTTCCATCTTAACCAATCCAGGAGTTTCTACTTTTGTATTGAACTCTTTCTTGCTTGTGTCCTTTGTATAGTATACAGTGGACAACAGAGGCACGTGTGACTCAATTCTCAGCCTTTTTCTATTACTTTTCTAGAACATACAGAATCTTCTTGAAATTCTCTGCAAAGGGATTCTCTGGATGAAGATCAGACATGCTAAGCTAGCTGAATTTCTTAACCAATCCTGTCTAATGTTCCTCATACCTGTCTCCTTGCAACCATATACCTTGTAGTTGGGACATTGAGGACCTTGGATCACTGTACCATCAGGCTTCCTGTCACTTCCATTTTCCTTTTTTTCCTGGTCCATCTTCACTGCAGTAGAGCAGTGCATGATGGGTCTGTAGACCTGATATCTTTCCTGCTCTTGGCAAGAGGAAACCAACCAACCAACCAGGTCACCAGGAACACAGCTGACAAAGCCAATGATGATATTTGATCTAACAAAAACAGTTTATATGCATGTTGGGAGCCTGGTGGGTGACTGAAGAGACAGGCCAGCCAATTTTCTGTGGTACCATGGCTCACTCTGCCAGACAGAGGCTCTCTTGAGAATGCTGCTTCAATGGGAACTAATCATGAGGAATAGGAAGCAGACACTGAGAGACATAAACCAGCTCTAAAGCAGAAATCACACAAAGCATGGGAGTAGATAGCAGCAATCTTTAGTAACTACCCAAGGCAAAGAAACATTGGCAAATAACAGACAAACTTTTCTGGCAGTGGTATCCTGATGTGACAACTACAGAGCCTCCATAGGATGCCTAGTGTTGCTATCAAAGTAGAAACTATATGATTGTATCCCAAAGATATTCCATGCCTGAAGATTGCTTTATTTTCTATGCATCCACAAGAGACCCTTTCTGTTAGAGGTTACTGAGCATGCCTCCTGCATATTTGATGTTACCTTGTTATTGTAATAACCCCATTCCTTGTATATCAGTTTCAGCACCTGACACTGCCATGTTGCTTCACCTGCTATTAGAATCTTAGGATAAGTGGCTCCAATCTCATTTTCTCTGGTATTCACATGGAGTGGATTGATTCTCTCCCAAATCCTGGTCCTGTGGTTGGTTTCTCATCATTTTCTCATTGCTTCTTCCAAAGAGTTCTACTGCCAGCTGGCTTGCTGGACTCTACCTATCACCTGCTGCCAAGTTCTCTGAATTCTCATTCCACCCACCTGGAAGCAGGCCTTCCAGATGGCGGAGTGTGGGATCATCTGTTGGTGTCTCGCCAAGAGACGATCCAGTGTCTTCCTGCCGCCTTTTCTCTACCTTCCCGCACTGCCCACTGTGACCAGCCATGCTCCATTTCTGACTGGCCCTGGGTTGGCCTGTTACTGTCTTTCTGTGGACTGACTGTTACCATTAGTGTTCAAGAAGAAGTTCTCTTTGTCCTATGCTGGGTTATTTGCAGTAACTGTTTATCTGGTCCTTCACACACCTAATGAGTTACTGAGTTAGGTTTCAAGGGGACTTTGTGGGTGTGCTGATGTTGAAAAGTCATGAACAATACCAAACTTCTTAGACTTAGACAAGTTCTCAGTGTCCTGACAGTCTGACTCCTATCTGCTCATGTGAGCCCTCTGCCCCTGAATCAAAAAGCCTTGCTAACAAATTCCTAAATTTACTTCACATGTTCCTTCATGAGCATTGTTTTCTGCTAATTTATAGTGCACACCCCCTAGTCTCCTCCACTTACTAGAATCCTACACAAGTGTCATGTAATCCATTAACTCTATACATTAGATAGCCTTGGGTACTTACTACTTGCCAAACACAATATTAGTTAGAAGTCATTCAAGTAGGTATAGGATTTCTTGCTACCAAATATTTATAGTCTGAGCAAGAGAGCCACGCATTAAGCAAATAAATAAATCAACTAGAACATATTCAACTGGGAGGCCACGTAAAAGAGGAGGCTGCAAAGTCTACCTAATCCCTGGAGGAGACACAAAAAGAGCTTAAGGAAGGAGAGAAAGGAGAGACTCTTGACCTAGACCTTTACTTAATGATAAACAAATATTTGTTAAGTTATAGGAGTAGGGAGGTCACAGGAAAAAGTGAAGATCCATATCATGCTGCTACCCAAAGCAGGAAATGGCAGCAGGAAGGTCATGGTATAAGACAGAGTGGGAAACACAAAACAATCATTGTATCTTGGATACATGCAATGGCCTGGTCAGTCTTGAAGATTAGGGAGGTTTCCCAAATCTACTGTTGTAATTATCAGTTCTGCCACTCAAATGTAGGCATCACAATATTCTCATTCTTGCATTGTACCTGAAAGCTTTAAAATAATGTCCCTGCTTTTAAAATAATCATCTATTTTCCTCCTCACTTCAGTAATGTGGGAATCACCTACACTTAAAAGCAGTAACAGTTAATTCACTCAACAAACATTTATGCGTTATGGGTGCTGTCATGTGTCCCCTATCTTCCTTGAGGGCTCACACTTTGAGAATGTTGGCAGCTGATGACCCAATGTTAATACCTATCTAGAAACAGAACTCTCTGCAAGGAAGCTGTCTTTTCAGAAACAGTTAGCAGGACAACAAAGCAACCTATAGAACCAGTAAAAATACTCTGGAGAACAGTATCACCTTCTCAGGCCCAATCTCGCTTTCCTAACTTTTCATGGGGTTCATCCATGACTGACAAATTCCTCACTAAACTGCCTTCTTGCAAACCTCAAAGTCTTTGGGTTATTTCCCACAGAACCAAGACAACATTGTTTAATGTGAATCATGTTTCCAATAAGGAAATCTATGAAGTAAATTTCATTTATTAAAAACTATTAGGTAGGGACTGAAGAGATGGCTCACTGGTTAAGAGCACTGAATGCTGTTCCAAAGAACCCAGGTTCAATTACCAGTACCCACATGGCAGTTCACAGCCGTCTGTAATTGCTGGGCATGGTGGCGCACACCTATAATCCCAGCGCTTGGGAGGCAGAGGTGTTCTTCCCCAATATTGAGACCCCCAAAGACCATGCAGGAGCTAATTCTGATGCAAGCACACAGGGTTGTTTATTCAAGCTCGAGCAGGGACTCACAACACTCATCAACCCATCAGTTTGAGTTGAGAGCCCTGAGCTCAGAAAATGTAGGATTTTATAGGTTTTTGAACAAAGAAAGGGGCTTCCAACATAAGACTGGATGACATTTGGACAAACAAACCTGTCTATCCCTGATTGGCTCATTGTTGTTGCCATACCATTAACAGTCAGTTTGACCAACAGCA
>CAJQZJ010000442.1:93258-110794 GCA_907164525.1 Lophiomys imhausi | reverse complement strand
AAGTAATAAAGATATAATCAAATATGTCACAGATCTTTATATTGATTCTGTAAATCGAGGTTGTTTTTAACAAATAGTAATTTTGATTGTGATGCTCATCTTCAACTTGGAATAGAATAGGGGATGCTGTCGGAGCTGACATGTCTCAATACCAAAAAAAATCTTAAGTTAAGAAAACATCTTTGAATGCCATATTCTGCAGATATCTTGAGGTTTTTGAAAACTCCCTATCTATCTCTTATATTTAAATAGCAAATGTTGCTTGTCTCTTAGCAACTTGATTTCTGATTAGCTTAGAAAATAACTGTGATAGACTGTCATAGTACCAAACAAAATGACAAGCCTGAATGACTATTAGTTTGCAATTCTTAATTATCCTAAACAGTTTATGACAGTTGGTAGCAAAAGGCCGAAACTTCATATTTCATTTTTAAGCATTACTTGATACAATATCTTTTAAAAGCGTTACTGTTAATTTTGTATCAATATGCAAAGATCAATACCAATGTGGCCAAATATAATCTTAATTTTGTATCAATATACAAAGATCAATACCTATGTAGCTCAATACAATCTTAATTTTGCATCATTATACAAAGTCAATACCATTGTGGCCAAATATAATCTTAATTTTGTATCAATATACAAAGATAAATACCAATGTAGCACAATACAATCTTATTTTGCATTAATATACAAAGATCAATACAAATTTAGCCAAATATAATATTAATTTTGTATCAATATACAAAGGTATAAGGGCATATTCAATAATCCATCCTTTTTTCTTGATCTTTCCTATATTATGTCTATGTCCTATTTTTTCTCAAGTCTGTTCACTCCTATATAGGAGAGAAAGAAGGATACAGAAAAGAAAAAGAGAGAGAAGTCCCTGGGTCTAACCTCCAAAACCTATTTAACAAGACCATTTAATAGTTTGTAATCTCTTCCCCTAAATAACAAGATTTTGTATTATCCATCAAATGACCAAAAGGGGAAAACACCCTCCCCACCTTCTGGGGATGGGAAATTGCTTCTTAAAATGACTTCCTGCTGATTTGGGACGTAGTAAACCTGTTTGGGGCCCAAATAAGAATGGAAAATGGTTAAAAATGTTAGTAGAATCATCATTTGATGTTCAGTCCTTTTGTGCTCAGCTATTTAAATGTCCTAAGAAGTTTGTATATAGAAGCTGAACTTCAGGGCTTTACTGATGTTCTGGCTGGTGGAGTCTGTGGAGCTGAACAATCTTAATGATTTTGAGTTGTTGTGGTTGTAGACTTTTGAGGAAACAGCTATTGAGGAAGTCCGCAAGGTTGGGTCGTCTGGGCTACTTATCTTCTTTGGTGTCTGATCTGTTTTCTTCTGAGGTCTCCGTTATCCAGTTGTTCTTGGATTCCTTGGATGGATGCTTTAAATCTCCTGGAAAGATAAAAACAGAGCCCTGCCCTAATCCTAACTCTGGGACACTACCTTTTTTTGGAGGGGGGTCAGGTAATATTTTTCTTGGAGCAAATTTGGTTTTTTGACAATATAAAAAGTATTATCTTTCAACTTGGATTTAAAAAGAAATTATTTTGATATTTTGGAGCTAAACAAGCCTTTAAATATATATTTTGAGATCTCAAAGGATAATTTGTTTGAATTTCAACATGCCTTTTGTAAGTAGCTTTTAAACTTAAATCCTTCCAAATCCTATGTGCCTGTCTCTGCATTCTAAGTATTGGAATCAAAGACATGTAGTTCCCAACTGATGGGATTAATGATGTGCTCCTCCACCCCTGGATCAAAGTTTTTCTCTGTTTAGAGCTTGTTTTGTGTCAGTCTGATCTTGAGCTCTGAGATCTGCCTGTTTCTGTCTCTAGTGTGTTGGGATTAAGGGTGTATCCTTCTCAAATGATGGGATTAAGGGTGTGCACCATCACCACCCTGTTCCTTGTAACTCTAGAATTTACAAGACAACTAACTCTATAGTGATCCTCCTGTCTCTGCTGGAGTTAAAGGCATTGGCTAACACCACACATTTCATGTATTTTACCTTAGCTCCAAATTTTTTCAACTCTTGGAGGTTTAGAAAACCAGGTTGAACCGCAGTAACCTTTAATTTATTTACAGTATTTTAAACCTGTTACTTGCTTTTTAATGCCAAACCATGAAAATATCCTATATATCTACAAAAAAAAACTTTTAAGCTGCTATCAACTTTGTGTAGTCAATGTGGCTACCTGCAGTCTAACATTCTAATCTGAAATTAAGGCCATTCTCCTTTCATTCCAGTAAGGGAAGTATATCTTTGGTAAATTATAGTTTGAAATTTTTATATTGTATTTTTATTATATTCTTAAGCTTATTAACTCTTTTCTTAAAAAGTATTATTTTGTTTTCTCAAGTTACTTCTAGAACATACTTTCCTCCCTCCTCCCCTCCTGGCCCTTCCCTTCCTCTCTTCTTCCCTTCCTCCCTCCCTCCCTCCTTGTTCCTCTCCTTGATACTCTACTTCTCCTCAGATGAGGTGGGCCCTCACATATCATACTCCCTCAGATCTTCCATCATGTGAGGGCCAAGAGCTTCCACTTGTACTGGGGCTTGATATAGCACACCATCTAGGGTATGGTGTTCCACTAACCTGCGGCAGATTCCATGACTCACTGGTGGTTAAATTTTTCCTAAGATAGATATGCTAGGTTCCTATCTCTTTGGGGTGTGGGTTGTAGGATAGTTATCCTGTAATGTATGGTTAATATCCATTTATAAGGGAATAATTACCATGTTTATCTTCCTGAGACTATGTCAGCTCACCTAGGATGAGCTTTTCTATCTCCATCCATTTGGTTTCAAATTGCATGATTTCCGCATTTCTGATAGCTGTGTAGTATTCCATTGTGTAAATGTACCACAGGTTTTTTTTTTTTTATCCATTCTTCAGTTGAAGGACATCTGGGTTGTTTCCAGTTTTGACTATTACAAATAAAGCTGCTGGGCTGGAGAGATGGCTCAGCCATTAAAGGGTAGGCTCACAAACAAAAATACAAATAAAGCTGCTATGAACATTGTTGAGGTAATGTCCTTGTGGTTTCGTTTAGAATCTTTTGGATATATGCCCAAGAGGAGTATGGCTGGGTCTTGAGATAGAATTATTCTCAATTTCCTAAGATATCTCCAGATTGCTTTCCAAAGTGGTTGCACAAGTTTGCAGTCCCACCAGCAATGGGGGAGTGTTCCTCTTTCTCCACATCCTCGCCAGCATGTGCTATCATTTGTGTTTTTGATCTTAGCCATTCTGACAGGTGTGAGATGGAATCTCAGAGTTGTTTTAAGTTGCATTTCTCTGATGACCAAAGACGTTGAGCATTTCTTCAAATGCCTCCCCACCTTTAGAAATTTCTCTTCTGTGAATTCTTGTTTTAGCTCTGTACCCTATTTATTGATGGGGTTATTTGATTTTTGGTGTTTAATTTCTTCAGTTCTTTATATATTTTGGATATTAGCCCTCTGTCAGATGTTGGGTTGGTGAAGATCCTTTCCCACTCTGTAGGCTGCCGTTTTGTTCGAGGGACAGTGTCCTATGCCTTACAGAAGCTTTTCTATTTTATAAGGTCCCATTTATTTATTGTTTGTTTTAGTGCCTGAGCTATTGGTATTCTATTCAGGAAGTTGCTACCAGTGCCAATGAGATCTAGGCTTTTCCCCACTTTCTCTTCTATTAATGTTAGTGTGTTTGGATTTATGTTGAAGTCCTTGATCCACATAGACTTACGTTTTGTACAGGGTGGTAAGTATGGATCTATTTGCATTCTTCTACATGTTAACATCCAGTTAGACAAGCACCACTTGTTGAAGGTGCTTTCCTTTTTTCCTTGTATGTTTTTTGCTTCTTTGTCAAAAATTAAGTGACCATAGGTGTGTGGGTTAATTTCTGGGTCTTCAATTCGATTCCATTGGTCAACTGGTCTGTTTGTATCCCAGTACCATGCTGTTTTTATTACTATTGCCCTGTAGTACAGCTTGAAATCCAAGATGGTGATACCTCCAGATGCTCTCTTATTGTACATGATTGACTTAGCTATTCTTGGTCTTTTGTTATTCCATATGAACTTGAGAATTTTTTTTTCCAGATCTGTAAAAAATTGAGTTGGTATTTGGATAGGCATCACATTGAATCTGTATATTGCTTTTGGTGAGATGGCCATTTTTATTATGTTGATCCTACCTATCCATGAGCAAGGGAGATCTTTCCATCTTCTGATATCTTCTTCAGTTTCTTTCTTCAGGGACTTGAAGTTCTTATCATACAGGTCTTTCAATTGCTTGGTTAGAGTTACCCCCAGGTATTTTATATTATTTGTGGCTATTGTGAAGGGTGTTGTTTCCCTTATTTCTTTCTCAGCCCATTTATCTTTTGTGTAAAGAAGGGCTACTGATTTTTTGAATTGATTTTGTATCCAGCCGCCTTGCTGAAGGAGTTTACCAGCTGTAGGAGTTATCTGGTGGAATTTTTAGGGTCACTTATGTATACTATCATATCATCTGCAAATAGGGATACTTTGACTTTTTCCTTTCTAATTTGTATCCACTTGATCTCCTTTAGTTATATTATTTCTCTAGTTAAAACTTCAAGTACTATGTTGAAGTGTTATTGAGAGAGTTGGCAGCCTTTCCTTGTCCCTGATTTTAGAGGAAATACTTTCAGTTTCTCTCCATTTAGTTTGATGTTGGCTATTGGCTTGCTGTAAATTGCCTTTATTATGTTTAAGTATGGTCCTTGAATGCCTGATCTCTCTAAGACTTTTAACATGAAGGGGTGCTGTATTTTGTCAAAATCTTTTTCATTGTCCAATGAGATGATCATGTAGTTCTTTTCTTTCAGCTTGTTTATGTGGTGGATTACATTGCTGGATTTTCTAATTTTCAACCAACCCTGCATCCCTGGGATGAAGCCTACTTGATCCTGGTGTATGATACTTTTGATGTGATCTTGGATCTGGTGTGCAAATATGTTTATTAAGTATCTTTGCATCCATGTTCATAAGGGATATTTGTCTGAAATATTCTTTGTCCATTGGGTCTTTGTGAGGTTTAAGCATCAGGGTGACTGTGGCCTCATAGAATGTGTTTGGCAGTATTCCTTCTGTATCTATGTTGTGGAAGAGTTTGAAGAATATTGGTGTTAGCTCTTCTTTGAATGTCTGGTAGAATTCTTTGCTGAAACCTTCTGGCCCTGGGCTTTTTTTTAGGTTGGAAGACTTCTAATGACGTCTTCTATTTCCTTAAGGGTTATAGGACTGTTTAATTTGTTTACATGTTCTTGACTTAACCTTGGTAGATGGAATCTATCAAGAAAATTGTCAATTTCATTTAGATTTTCCAATTTTGTGGAGTACAAGTTTTTGAAGTAGGACCTAACGATTCATTGGATTTCCTCAATGTCTGTTGTTATTTCCCCCTTTTCTTTTCTTATTTTGTTGATTTGGGTATTTTCCCTCTGCTTTTTAGTTAGTTTAGCTAAGGGCTTGTCCATTTTGTTGATTTTCTCAAAGAACCAACTCTTGGTTTTGTTGATTCTTTGTATTGTTCTTTTTGCTTCTAAGTTATTGATTTCAGCCCTGAGTTTGATAATTTCCTCTAGTCTGCTCCTCTTGGGAGTGTTTGCTTCTTTTTCTTCTAGCTATTTCAGGTGTCCTTTTAGGTGGCTAGTGAAACTGTAATTATTAATTATTAAACACTTATTTATTAGTACTAATATTCAGTTATAACAAATATACTTACTTAATTACTATTCCTATAAATTCCTACAACCCCTATGAATGACTAAAATCCCTATGACCTAATCACTAAACCTATTGATAACTATTACAACTATTTTCATAACCTTTTAGGATACAGTCTCTGGGGCAGGTCCTCAGTCACCATTAACACAGTCTCTGTGGTAGACCCTTTAATGCATTTAGCAGTCTTTATTCTGGAATATCTGAGACGTAGATTCGTCAGGGTAAATTGGCTATGGTGGTTTCACCCTAAATAAGGCTTGAGGCTTTCGTCTCTCTGGGAGACCTCAGCCGCCTTAGGCCAACTTACTTCCTTTGTAGCAGCAACTCTGCCATTCTGCCTCAGTCTTTAAAGCTGGCCATGGTTCCATTCAGACCACTTTTTGGACAGATCAAACCCCTCTATTGCAAAAGCTGAGGCACAGGGTTTTGTCCTTGGTCTTTTGCTTTCTTGCTGAGGCTTTCTCTGCTCACCAGCTTCTTTCTGCCTCAGGGAGATCTGGCCATCAGTTCACCAGCACTTTTTCCAACAGAGGATACAAACTACTCATTGTCCTTTTTAGTGTGAGGACTCACTAGCATCGGAGCTCTCTAGCATGAGGCTCTCTGGCATGGAGCCCCTAGCACGCCCCCTCCCTGGCTCATCCACTTGTCCTTAAATAGGATCGCTCCTTGTTCCACCTGCTTCAGCTTAATTTGGGCTCTGCCCACTTAGCAGTTGAAAGCAATGCCAGGTCATAAAGTCTTTCCTTGTTTCACCTGTCTTCAACCTTGTTTTTCAGTCCATAGAGACTCCCTTCATTTCACATGACTTCATCCATAAGCTGATAAGCTAATTGCTCACAGCGAAGTTGATCTTCATGCCCCAGATTAAGAGACTATCAGGAACCTAGATATTTACTAAATCTAATTTACGTTAATCTATCTCCCTACATGGCTAGTATGGGAACTCTCCTGTTTCTTTTTCAAGACACTTAGTCCTATATACTTTCCTCTTAGCACTGCTTTCAATGTGTCCCATAAGTTTGGGTATGTTGTGCCTTCATTTTCATTGAGTTCTAAGAAGATTTTAATTTCTCTTTTTATTTCTTCCCTGACCCGGAGGTCATTGAGGAGAGAGTTGTTCAGTTTCCATGTTTTTGCAGGCTCTCTGTTGATTTTCATATTGTTGAAGTCTAGCTTTATTCCATGACGGTCTGATAAGTTACAAGGGTTATTTTTAATTTTCCTATATCTGTTGAGGCTTGCTTTGTGACCAACTATTTTGGAGAAGGTTCCGTGAGGTGCTGAGAAGAAAGTGTATTCTTTTGTTTTGGGGTGAAATGTTCTGTAGATATCAATTAGGTCCATTTGATTCATGACATCTGTGAGGTTCATTATTTCTCTGTTTGGTTTCTGCATTGCTGATCTGTCCAGTGGTGAGAGTGGTGAGTTGAAGTCTCCCACTATTAATGTGTGAGGTTCAATGTGGGATTGAACTTCGGTAGTGTTTCTTTAATGAATATGGGTGGTATTACATTTGGGGCATAGATGTTCAGTATTGAGATTTCATCTTGGTGGATTTTTCCTTTAATGAGTATGTAGTGTCCTTCCCCATCTCTTTTGATTAATGTTGGTTGAATGTCCAATTTGTTGCATACTAGAATTGCCACTCCAGCTTTTTTCTTGGGTCCATTTGCTTGGTATATCTTTTTCCAGCCCTTTACTTGGAGACAATGCCTATCTTTTTTGCTGAGGTGTGTTTCTTGTAAGCAGCAGAATGTGGCATTCTGTTTCCTCATACATTCTGCTAGCCTGTGTCTTTTTATTGGGGAATTGAGTCCATTGATGTTGAAAGATGTTAATGACCAGTGATTGTTACTTCCTGTCATCTTGATATTGGTGAAAATAGTGTGTGAGTGAGCTTCTTCTCTTCTTTTGGTTTTGCTGCAGGCATGCTATTTGTTTCCTGTGCTTTCTTGTGTGTAGTTGACCTCTTTGGGTTGGAGTTTTCCTTCCAACATCTTCTGTAGAGCTGGATTTGTACATCAGTATTGTTTGAATTTAGCTTTGTTATGGAATATCTTTTTTTCTCCATCTATGTTGATTGACAATTTTGCAGGGAATAGTAGTCTGGCCTGGCATTTGTGGATTTTTACAATCTGCAAGACATCTGTCCTGGTCCTTCTGGCTTTTAGCATCTCTGAAGAAAAGTCAGGTGTGATTCTGACAGGTTTGCCATTATATGTTACTTGACCCTTTTCCCTAGCAGCTTTTAATATTCTTTCTTTGTTCTGTTCATTTAGTGTTTTGATTATTATGTGGCAGGAAGATTTTCTTTTCTGGTCTAATCTATTTGGAGTTCTGTAAGACTCTTGTACAGTTATAGGCATCTCTTTTTTTAGATTTGGGAAATTCTCTTCAATGATTTTGTTGAAGTTATTTTCTGGTCCATGGAGGTGGGACTCTTCTCTTTCTTGTATTCCTATTATTCTGAGATTTCGTCTTTTCATTGTGTCCTTGATTTCCTGAAGGTTTTGTGTCAGGACTTTTTTAGATTTGACATTTTCTTTGACAGATGTATCAATTTCTTCAATTTTATCCTCTGAGCCTGAAATTCTTTCTTCCATCTCTTGTATTCTGTTGGTGATGCTAGTGTCTGTAGTTCCTATTCTTTTCGTAAGGTTTTCCAGTTCTATGGATGTCTTGGATTGGATTTTCTTCATTGCTTCAACTTCCCTTTTCAGGTCTTCCATTCCTTTAAGCACTTTATTCATTTCCATCATCTCCTTTGCAGTACTTTGTTGGTGTTCTCTGAGGTATTTGATTTCCTCCCATAGGCCTTCTATTATTAATATAAGTGTAAGATTAAGGTCATTTTCCTTTGTTTCAATCATGTTAGGATGTCCAGAGTTGTCTGTAGCATTATTGCTAGGATTTGGAGACATCATATTGTTTGTTTGTTTGTTTGTTTGTTTGTTTGTTTGTTTTTTATCATATTCTGGCCTTTTGTCATCTGATTGACCCTGGTGTTGTCTGTTTGTTTCTTTTGTCAGTTGACCTTGGTGCTCAGGAAAACTCCCTGCCCCAGGGGTTGGCTGGTCCTGAGAACCTGGTGTCTACCTCCAGATGGTGGGCCGGTTCCTATAATAGACTGGCTCTTGGAGAGGAGAGTGGCTGCTGCTCTCCTCAACTGGTTGTGACCCAATTGGACCAATATATAGGGGATTGGAGTCAGGAGGGGGCTATCCACTGAGGACCTGAGAGCTGGCAGGTCTTCTCAGAAAGGCAGGTAGAGTTGTGATTGGGCCTGTGTTCTCCCCTCACTGACACAGTTGATCTGATTCAGCAGCTAGGCTGACCATGCAGGCAGGGAGCTCTACCCAAGAAGGGTGACGGCCTCAGTGTGCCTGTTCCTGACTGCCTCAAATGCTTGGGTGCTAGGGTGAGTGACCCGCCCCAGTATTTGTGGAGAACACACAGTTGTGGGCTCTGTTTGCAGTCAGTCTTGGCTCCTAGTTGCTGTGCTGTGACTGGGATAGGTCTCTGCCACTCAGCTACAGTACACACTGTGCCGCCATGTTGGAAACTCTGGAAAAAAAATATCACTTACCTTTGCTCTTGTGGTCTGGCTGGTTTTCCCTCTTGGGTGTACAGGTCCACGTGCAGGCTGGGTATCAGGCAGACAGGCCTGACCACTGATCTGTGGCTGGAGCTGTGGGCTGAATCCACTCGTGGGCTAGATCTGCTCTAGCCAGAGCTCCTCTCCAAACTGGTGACTGAGCTGGCTGATCTCAGGAGAATATTCCCAGGAACTGCATGAGCTGTTTTACCTGGTGACCAGTCTCAGTGTTCACCATGGGAATTCAGACACATGGTTTGTGTTTCACAGTCGGCTAGGGGACCTCACATGCACTCCACAGTGACTAATCTCATTCATCTACTACTCAGATGCACTGCTCTATAGTCGGCACCATCTTGCATCTCCCCCATATTTTCAAAATTTATGTATGCAAAATTTACCACATGTCCATGTTAAGTAAAATTTTCTCAATACTCAAAATAAGTGGGAACTTACTTGTATAGATAAAACATATCACATGAAAATCCAGTTAACATCATGGCCATTTGTATACTTCCCCTAAGAGCGTTAGTGAGAAGATGGTATGTGCTCTCACCATTGTGTAAAGCCTACTGTTAGGTTTTCAGTAACTTTGGCAAACTCCAAACCATTATTTGGTCATTATTCCTGTTTTTTTGAGTATTTGTATCTATGCATGGTGTGTATGTATGTTTAAATGTGTATGGGCAGGTGTGGCAAGATATGTGAGCACATCTATGCACATGTATCTAGAAGTCAGAGGTTGACATTAGATGCCTTTGTCAATCACTTTCTTCTTTATGTATTGGAGCAGAAGGAATCTCTCATTTAAAGCCAGGACTGATCAATTCATCTAGTCTAGCTAGCCAGCTTGCCACAGAGATACTCTGTGTCAGCTTTCCATGCTGGAATTACAGGCACAGGCCACTATGTCCCTGGCATTTACAAAGGGACTAGGCATCTGAAGTCAGGTCCTCATGCTAGGGCAGTAAAGCTTTACCCAGCAAATCATCTCCCCAGTCCCATAAGCATATTTATTCCTACATATTAGCATACTCCCCAGAGTACTGTGGTTTTTCAAGGTCTGGAATTAAATAACAACGGTCCATTGGTTTCTTCTTTTTCACAATTGTGTTTACTACTTTGGGTGCATTTCAATTTCATATAAAATCTAGCAACAGTCTTTCATATTGGAAAAAATAATGTTGGGATTTTGATAGTAAGTAAATTGAATAAGCAGATTAGAAGAGTACAGTCTTTAAAATATTTTTTCTAATGCACCAGCAATTTGTTTGTGATTTCTTTCATTTTTTTCCAAAATATCTTATGGTTTTCAGTGGGGGAAAATGATCTTATATTCTTGTGTTTAAAATATTCTTAAAGGTTTCATTATTTATGCTACTGTTATAAATGAAATTATTTTTAAAATTTAATTATTAGACTCTTTTTACTGCCTATAAAAAGACAATTTTTCTGTAGTCCTACAAAATATATTTGAAATGCTAGAAGTAAACCAGTTAGCTCTTTGTGAACTTTCATTTTTTCAACAGCATTGTAGATATTAAATCAAAAGCACAAGCAAAAAAATAAATAAAGATAAATTGGACTTCATCAAATGAAAATCTTTAGTGTGTCAAAGGACATAATCAAGAAAATGAAAAGACAACACAGAGATTGGGTAAATATTTGTAAACCATGTGTCTGATAAGGGTCTAGAACCTACAGTACAGAAAAATTTCTCATAATTCAATAATAAAAAAGACAAAGAAACTCAAATTGGAAAAGAGAATAGATAGTGATCTAAAAGAGAGGTAGAAATAGCCAATGAAAATATGAAAAAAATATTTTGTATCCTTGGTTATTTAGGATGAGATAGTTCCCCAAACTCATCAGAAAGAGTATGTTTAAAAGAGGAGATGGACAATTAAAAGCAAAGAAGAATCTCATGTAAGGCAGTGTAAAATAGTATACTCACCATGAAGAACAGATTACCAGTTACTTTTGTATTGTATATACTTACAGTGTACAACACGATGTTTTTGATGGATCTGTACATACATGGCAAAGTAATTACTATAATGAAGAAAGTCAGTTATCATTTTGCTAGTATAGTACCCAAAATTATTCTATTATTTAAATTAACTCTTCAAGCTGTACATTATAATATACAGAATGTCTTTACAGGCTGGAGAAATGCCTCAGTAGGCAAAAGCATTTGCCACCAAGGCTGACAACCTGAGTCCAATTCCTGAAGCCCCTGTGGTAGAAGGAAAGAATTCCCACAACTTGACCTCTGACCTCAACATGTGTACCATGGTGTATATATATATCTTTAAAAAAATAATGTGTTCAAGGATTGATCCTCTGATGTTGATAGTACTGCAAGGGAACTGAAGAGTTTTTCAAAGTGAGGGTCTACTTGGAAGGAGCAGTTTACTAGGGCATGTCTTTAAAGAGTATGTTTTGTTCTTGGCTTTATCCTGCTTTTCTTTCTTTTTCTTTTCATTTTCCTTTAATTTTTCTTCTTTTTCTCCTTCTCTTCTCTCTCTTCTTCATATGCCTCCTTATCATTCTCTCTCTCTCCATACTGACAATATACTTAAACCAACTTATAACAATATTCTTAGTTTAATCTAGATTAATAATACTGTTTAAATCTAGTTTCTGTCTCATTGAATAAAATGTATGTGATAAAAAGAATGTGCTAACGCAGTGTGTTTAAAAGTAATATACATATGATTCATATATTCACATCTAGAGATTTGCCAAAAAGACCTAAAATTTATCTTTCCAAAAGCCTGTGTGTATATGTGTGTGTGTGTCTATTCATAATGATGATCCATTTTTACTTTAACAAAACTCCTTTAAAGTCCATAGTTATGAGGCTTTAGAGACAAAGATCCCTTCATGGCATAATTCACTCAGAGAACTCTAAGCAAATGTCAAAGACTCTGAGACCTGGCTTGCAGAAAACAGATAGAAGGCAAAATCTGAGTCAGAATAGGGCAGGACTGTACAAGATCAAAATACAGAGAGAGAGAGAGAGAAAACTGGCTTTATTACCATGTGAAAGTCTGAACACAATCATACCTAGCACCTTTGTGTTCTTTGGGTAAGTCTACCCAGAAAGGGGGGCAAAACAAACACACAGAGGCAAGCTTGGCACCACCTCCCATACAAGGGACTGCACAGACACAAGTGTGACAACATACCTGTGGTGAGATACTGCTTGTATTCAGGCTCCAGACCCATATAAGGGGCTGCACATAGGCAGTTACAATACTTATCCACACATGAAAGACCAAACATATAAGCCTGGAACTCTCTATGTCAATGTTTTGGTCGCCTTGAACCTATGCAGATCTTGTACAGGCAACCACAGTGACTGGAAAGACACAGTTTCACAGCACTCCTCCAGGACATCTGCTTCTTACAATCTCCCCAGCCTCCTTCTGTGACAGTCCCTGGGCCTTTGTGGGTAAGGAGTGTTATTAAATGTTCTGGTTAGGGTTAAGTGCCCCACAGTCACTTGTTCTTCCTACTTTGACCAATTGTAAGTCTCTGTATTAATTGCCATCCACTACAGAAAGATGCTTCTCTGATGAGAGATGAGAGCTCCACTAACTTAAGAGTGTAATGAATAAACGTATAGAATGCAGTTTGGTACAAAATCTCTTTTCAAAATAATCATAGTAGGTTCTCCCTGAGGCCTATGGTCTCCTCAGCCGTGTATTCTTGAGCAAGCTTATAGTACCAGACATGGGTTCCCACTTGTGCAGTAGGTCTCAAGTCCAATTAGAAAGCTGTTGGTTACCCCCATTGATATCCATCCTACAATTGCACCAATGGATATATCTTGTCCAGACAGTAATTATTGTAGATCACATATTTACAGTCAGTTAAGACTGTTGATGACTTTTTTTTTCTCTTAGCAGTCTGCAAAGCACCTTCCTGCACTATGCAGCTAGCCAGCAGGGAGGAAGCTCCAGGTTAGTACCGGCTTGATCTCTCCATCTCCTGTGAGTCTATTATCTGGTGTCTTCAGAAATGGGATCTTCCTGCAGAGTTCTCAAAAGTAATTATAGAATTGTATTGTTTTATTGTTTGGGGATTTCTGCAACATCTCTTGACCAGCATCTGGAAAAGGACAATCCCACACCTGGCTCTGGGCTTTTTGTTTGATCTAATATGGCCTCTAGGAAGAGTATTTTCCCTCTGTGTAGGTTAACTCTAATTAAATTCTGTTTTACACACACACACACACACACACACACACACACACACACACACACAGAGAAAGAGAGAGAGAGAGAGAGAGAGAGAGAGAGAGAGAGATTTAAGATTTATTTATTTGTATTTTATGTATGGGTGTTTTCCTGTGTGTGTGTGTGTCTGTGCCCCACATGCATGCCTTGTGATCACAGAGGCCAGAAGATGCTGTCAGATCCTCAGGAACTTTAGTCACAAATTGTTTTGACCTGCCAGGTGGGTGCTGGGAGTCAAACATGTATCCTCCAAAAGAGAAGCCAATGCTCAAAATCATGGAGTCATCTATCCAACACTTAGGAGGATTCTAAAATAGTAGGTTTCCATATGGCTTTTTCAAGCATCCTCGGTGTTCAGTACCATCATTAGAAATAAAGTGAAGGTTTAATGAGATGGAACAGAAGGTAAAAGTGATTTGCAGAAGGCTGGAAACCTGAGATAGATCCCAAGAAACCCCAGTGGCAGAAGAAAACTAATTCTTTTTTTTTTTTTAGTACTTTCTTTTTTTACATTTATTTATTTATTCAAGTTTACATCTCCATCAAAGTCCTCTCCCTTCTCCCCCTCCCAGTCCCACCATCCTACCCTCTTCCTCCTCACCTTCCTATCTGCTTTTTTTTTATTTAAGGTATATCTTCCCCCCCACAACAGCTTCCTCTTTTAGTCCAATAAAAGGCTCTTTTTCAGCTGGGTGTAGAGGTGCACGCCTTTAATTCCAGCACATGGGATGCAGAGGCAGGCGGATCTCTGTGACTTCAAGGCCAGCCTGGACTACAAAGCAAGTCCAGGACAGCCAAGGATGTACAGAGAAGTCTTGTCTTGAAAGAAAAAAACAAGGCTCCTTTTCTTATAATAATAAATACAATATAATACAATATAAGAATAATTAGACCACAATTATGAAAATTATAAGGTATAACATATATTCCCAATGTCCAGTCCATACATATTTGGCAACTGATATTAATATTCTATTATCTATCTATCTCAATGAGTTTAAAGTTCTATACCTAACTCAATTTCCATCCTAACTTGCACTACCAACTTAAAAACATCTTCTTAGACCGAGAACATCCTTTTAATTCCTAAACAACTTAAAATTTAACTTTGAGACTATAACTATCTAGTCTTCAACAACATCAGAGACCTGAGAAGGATAAATATATCTGACTAAACAGGAAGTGCAGAGCCAGCAGCTTCCAAAACTAAGAAATGACAGAAAACTGGGTGCCTGGACTATCCCCAATTTCTCTCAATGCATTGGAGCATCTATCTTCAGCCTTTTGGCCCAGTATCTGTGACAGACATTGATTGTAAAGCAGGGATTATGAAGGAATTCCCTACCCTGTCTTGGCAGAGGAGGCTGTCAACTTATCTGCTTCCAAGTTTTGTCCTTTTCAGACAGTATTCTGTCTACAGTTGAAGCAAGAGATTTTTCTTGCCCAGTGACAAGCTTGCCACTAATGCAGCCATCTCCAAATGGAGATTCTTTGATGCTCATCATCTGCTTGGAATAGAATGGGAGGAGAACCAACTCTTGAATGTCATCCTCTGACTTCTACACAAGTGTCATGGCATATGCATGCCTACATTAACACACATACATCATACATACACAAAAATAATAATTGTTTAAATAGGAAAAGAAACACCAGCTTCATCCACCTTCTACTTGAGCTGATTAGTAATAGGTACCTAGAAATAGGATTTTTCTCTGAATAAAAAAAGAATAAATCGTCAAGAAGAGAAAAAAGAATAATAGCAAGATAATAATATATAAGAGCTTAGCAGACTGAACATTGATTGCTTACAGGGAAGGGTTCAACATAACTGGTTGGGAAACAAAATTGATAGAAAAAATGCTCACTCTATATCTTCTTACAGATTTGGAATTTGAACAAAACCAATGACTTAACTATCATTCAAAATTAATGAGAATTTTTAAAACAGAGGGAAAAAGTTAACGACAGAGATAATGTGATAAATTATAATATTTTATAATAATATAGAAAATTTTTCTTACATAAGGAAATTTATGAAATAAAAAACAAACGTAATTGTTTTAAATGGGAATGAAAACTATTCTATAAATATATTTAGAGGAAACAAAGTTAAATCTATAATGATGAGTTAATATTTTATAAAGGGGGCCAGTAATATGGCTCAGTGAGTAATCATACTTACTGCCAAGTTCTAACAACTCAGGTTCTATCCCAGGAAGAATGGTGAAAGACAACTGACTTTTGTATCTTGTCCTCTGACCTCCATATGTGCTTTGTGGCATGTGCATGCATGCAGACATATGCACTAATAAATTAAATATATATATTTTATTTTAACATATATAATGATTTTATAAAGTAAAAATGAACATTAACCAAGACAAAAGCCCAGAAGCAGTGGTAAATATAATTGTTAAAATTAAAAAAAAATTTGTTTAAGCACATGAATGTCAATTGAAGAAACAAAGATGGTACAAAGCTCCTATAAACCAAGCTAAGTGTCATGGTGCTCACCGTTTATATCAGCACACTGGAAGGAGAGGAAGGAGGATGGCAGTTTGAGGCCTGCCTGACCTATAGAGTAAGACACTGTCTCAAAAAAAAAGCAAGATAAAACAAAACAAATAACTATGAAGAAAGTTATAAGAAATATGCATTAATAAAGCAAATTAGAGAGAATAAATTATATCCACATTGACAAGTCTTTGAGCATATGCATCACAATCTATAGCTGTTGATCCTAGAATGTATTACCACATTATGCAAATATATTCCTATTTTTTTTTTGTTTGCACATGGCATCTATTCACTTATAGTAGGATTTTAGCTATATCGTACAGGATATCTGTACTACAACCAACACACCAAAAGGAACATAGACATAAACTTTTTTTTTCCTTTTTCTTTTTCCTTTTTCTTTTTCCTCTCTTTTTTGTTGCTGTTCTTTGTTTTTGTGGGTTTGTGTGTTTGTTGGTCTTTTTTTAGTTTTCCCCCCGTAGCAAGGAGACACCATTCACTGGCAGTACTGCCTCGTAGGCCCCCGGTGTATGAAGAGGCTCTTGGCCCTCATATGACTCCTGATCTGTAGTGAGAGACTGTTATGCAGGGACACTCCACCCCAGAGGAACAAGACGGAAGGGTCAGGGAGTAGAGCATGGGAGGGTGGGGCTGGGAAGCTGGAAAAGAGGACAATATGATAAGGATGTAACCTGAAGCAACAAACAAATAAATTTATTAATTAATAAAAAAAGCAGGTAACAATGTTAAAACACTGTAAATAAAATAAAGGATACAGCCGTTCAACCTGGTTTTATAAACCTCCAAGTGTCGAAAAAACGTAGAGCTAAGGTAAAATACGTGAGAAATGTGGTGTTAACCCATGCCTTTAACTTCAGCAGAGACGGGAGGAGCACCATAGAGTTAGTGGTCTTATAAATTCTAGAGTTACACGGAACAGGGTGGTGAGGGTGCACATCCTTAATCCCATCATTCAAGAAGAGTACACCCTTAATCCCAATACACTAGAGACAGAAACAGGCAGATCTCAGAGCTCAAGGTCAGCCTGATACAAAACAAACTCTAAATAGAGAAAAACTTCGATCCAGGAGTGGTGGAACACATCTTTAATCCCTTCAGATGGGAACCACAGGTCTTTGATCCCAATAATTAGAATGCAGAGACACACACATGGGATTTGGAAGGACCTAAGTTTAAAAGCTACTTACAAAAGGCCTACTCAATACAAACAAATTGTCCTTTGAGATCTCAAAATATATACACTAAAGGTGGTTTAGCTCCAAAATAACAAAATAATTTCTTCTTTAACCCAGATTGAAAGATAACACTTTATATATTGTCAAAAAACCAAATTTGCTTCAGGAAAAATATTACCTAACCCCCCCCCCCAAAAAAAGAAAAGAGGG
>CAJQZJ010000442.1:70093-90357 GCA_907164525.1 Lophiomys imhausi | reverse complement strand
GCTAAACTAACTAAAAGGCAGAGGGAAAATACCCAAATCAACAAAATCAGAAAAAAAAGGGGGAAATAACAACAGACATTGAGGAAATCCAATGAATCGTTAGGTCCTATTCAAAAACTTGTACTCCACAAAATTGGAAAATAAATGAAATGGACAATTTTCTTGATAGATTCCACCTACCAAGGTTAAATCAAGAACATGTAAACAAATTGAACAGTCCTATAACCCTTAAGGAAATAGAAGACGTCATTAGAAGTCTTCCAACCTAAAAAAAGCCCAGGGCCAGAAGGTTTCAGCACAGAATTCTACCAGACATTCAAAGAAGAGCTAACACCAATATTCTTCAAACTCTTCCACAACATAGAAACAGAAGGAATACTGCCAAACACATTCTATGAGGCCACAGTCACCCTGATGCTTAAACCTCACAAAGACCCAACGGAGAAAGAATATTTCAGACAAATTTCCCTTATGAACATGGATGCAAAGATACTTAATAAACATATTTGCACACCGGATCCAAGATCACATCAAAAGTATCATACACCAGGATCAAGTAGGCTTCATCCCAGGGATGCAGGGTTGGTTGAAAAGTAGAAAATCCAGCAATGTAATCCACCACATAAACAAGCTGAAAGAGAAGAACTACATGATCATCTCATTGGACAATGAAAAAGATTTTGACAAAATACAGCACCCCTTCATGTTAAAAGTCTTAGAGAGATCAGGCATTCAAGGACCATACTTAAACATAATAAAGGCAATTTACAGCAAGCCAATAGCCAACATCAAACTAAATGGAGAGAAACTTAAAGCATTTCCTCTAAAATCAGGGACAAGGCAAGGCTGCCAACTCTCTCAATAACACTTCAACGTAGTACTTGAAGTTTTAACTAGAGAAATAAGACAACTAAAGGAGATCAAGCAGATACAAATTAGAAAGGAAAAAGTCAAAGTATCCCTATTTGCAGATGATATGATAGTATACATAAGTGACCCCAAAAATTCCACCAGAGAACTCCTACAGCTGGTAAACTCCTTCAGCAAGGCGGCTGGATACAAAATCAATTCAAAAAAATCAGTAGCCCTTCTTTACACAAAAGATAAATGGGCTGAGAAAGAAATAAGGGAATCAACACCCTTCACAATAGCCACAAATAATATAAAATACCTGGGGGTAACTCTAACCAAGCAAGTGAAAGACCTGTATGATAAGAACTTCAAGACCCTGAAGAAAGAAATTGAAGAAGATATCAGAAGATGGAAAGATCTCCCTTGCTCATGGATAGGTAGGATCAACATAATAAAAATGGCCATCTCACCAAAAGCAATATACAGATTCAATGTGATGCCTATCCAAATACCAACTCAATTTTTTACAGATCTGGAAAAAACAATTCTCAAGTTCATATGGAATAACAAAAGACCAAGAATAGCTAAATCAATCATGTACAATAAGAGAGCATCTGGAGGTATCACCATCTCGGATTTCAAGCTGTACTACAGGGCAATAGTAATAAAAACAGCATGGTACTGGGATAGAAACAGACCAGTTGACCAATGGAATCGAATTGAAGACCCAGAAATAAACCCACACACCTATGGTCACTTAATTTTTGACAAAGAAGCAAAAAACATGCAAGGAAAAAAGGAAAGCATCTTCAACAAGTGGTGCTTGTCTAACTGGATGTTAACATGTAGAAGAATGCAAATAGATCCATACTTATCACCCTGTACGAAACTTAAGTCTATGTGGATCAAGGACTTCAACATAAATCCGAACACACTAACATTAATAGAAGAGAAAGTGGGGAAAAGCCTTGATCTCATTGGCACTGGTAGCAACTTCCTGAATAGAACACCAATAGCTCAGGCACTAAAACAAACAATAAATAAATGGGACCTTATAAAATAGAAAAGCTTCTGTAAGGCATAGGACACTGTCCCTCGAACAAAACGGCAGCCTACAGAGTGGGAAAGGATCTTCACCAACCCAACATCTGACAGAGGGCTAATATCCAAAATATATAAAGAACTGAAGAAATTAAACACCAACAATCAAATAACCCCATCAATAAATAGGGTACAGAGCTAAAACAAGAGTTCACAGAAGAGAAATTTCTAAAGGTGGGGAGGCATTTGAAGAAATGCTCAACATCTTTGGTCATCAGGGAAATGCAACTTAAAACAACTCTGAGATTCCATCTCACACCTGTCAGAATGGCTAAGATCAAAAACACAAATGATAGCACATGCTGGCGAGGATGTGGAGAAAGAGGAACACTCCCCCATTGCTGGTGGGACTGCAAACTTGTGCAACCACTTTGGAAAGCAATCTGGAGATATCTTAGGAAACTGAGAATAATTCTATCTCAAGACCCAGCCATACTCCTCTTGGGCATATATCCAAAAGATTCTAAACGAAACCGCAAGGACATTACCTCAACAATGTTCATAGCAGCTTTATTTGTATTTTTGTTTGTGAGCCTACCCTTTAATGGCTGAGCCATCTCTCCAGCCCAGCAGCTTTATTTGTAATAGTCAAAACTGGAAACAACCCAGATGTCCTTCAACTGAAGAATGGATAAAAAAAAAAAAAAAACCTGTGGTACATTTACACAATGGAATACTACACAGCTATCAGAAATGCGGAAATCATGCAATTTGAAACAAAATGGATGGAGCTAGAAAAGCTCATCCTAGGTGAGCTGACATAGTCTCAGAAAGATAAACATGGTAATTATTCCCTTATAAATGGATATTAACCATACATTACAGGATAACTATACTACAACCCACACCCCAAAGAGATAGGAACCTAGCATATCTATCTTAGGAAAAATTTAACCACCAGTGAGTCATGGAATCTGCCGCAGGTTAGTGGAACACCATACCCTAGATGGTGTGCCATATCAAGCCCCAGTACAAGTGGAAGCTCTTGGCCCTCACATGATGGAAGATCTGAGGGAGTATGATATGTGAGGGCCCACCTCATCTGAGGAGAAGTAGAGTATCAAGGAGAGGAACAAGGAGGGAGGGAGGGAGGAAGGGAAGAAGAGAGGAAGGGAGGGGCCAGGAGGGGAGGAGGGAGGAAAGTATGTTCTAGAAGTAACTTGAGAAAACAAAATAATACTTTTTAAGAAAAGAGTTAATAAGCTTAAGAATATAATAAAAATACAATATAAAAATTTCAAACTATAATTTACCAAAGGTATACTTCCCTTACTGGCATGAAAGGAGAATGGCCTTGATTTCAGATTAGAATGTTAGACTGCAGGTAGCCACATTGACTACACAAAGTTGATAGCAGCTTAAACGTTTTTTTTTTGTAGATATATAGGATATTTTCATGGTTTGGCATTAAAAAGCAAGTAACAGGTTTAAAATACTGTAAATAAATTAAAGGTTACTGCGGTTCAACCTGGTTTTCTAAACCTCCAAGAGTTGAAAAAATTTGGAGCTAAGGTAAAATACATGAAATGTGTGGTGTTAGCCTATGCCTTTAACTCCAGCAGAGACAGGAGGATCACTATAGAGTTAGTTGTCTTATAAATTCTAGAGTTACAAGGAACAGGGTGGTGATGGTGCACACCCTTAATCCCATCATTTGAGGATACACCCTTAATCCCAACACACTAGAGACAGAAACTGGCAGATCTCAGAGCTCAAGGTCAGACTGACACAAAACAAGCTCTAAACAGAGAAAAACTTTGATCCAGGGGTGGAGGAGCACATCTTTAATCCCATCAGTTGGGAACTACATGTCTTTGATTCCAATACTTAGAATGCAGAGACAGGCACATAGGATTTGGAAGGATTTAAGTTTAAAAGCTACTTACAAAAGGCATGTTGAAATTCAAACAAATTATCCTTTGAGATCTCAAAATATATATTTAAAGGTTTGTTTAGCTCCAAAATATCAAAATAATTTCTTTTTAAATCCAAGTTGAAAGATAATACTTTTTATATTGTCAAAAAACCAAATTTGCTCCAGGAAAAATATTACCTGACCCCCCTCCAAAAAAAGGTAGTGTCCCAGAGTTAGGATTAGGGCAGGGCTCTGTTCTTATCTTTCCAGGAGATTTAAAGCATCCATCCAAGGAATCCAAGAACAACTGGACAACGGAGACCTCAGAAGAAAACAGATCAGACACCAAAGAAGATAAGTAGCCCAGACGACCCAACCTTGCGGACTTCCTCAATAGCTGTTTCCTCAAAAGTCTACAACCACAACAACTCAAAATCATTAAGATTGTTCAGCTCCACAGACTCCTCCAGCCAGAACATCAGTAAAGCCCTGAAGTTCAGCTTCTGTATACAAACTTCTTAGGACATTTAAATAGCTGAGCACAAAAGGACTGAACATCAAATGATGATTCTACTAAAATTTTTAACCATTTTCCATTCTTATTTGGGCCCCAAACAGGTTTACTACGTCCCAAATCAGCAGGAAGTCATTTTAAGAAGCAATTTCCCATCCCCAGAAGGTGGGGAGGGTGTTTTCCCCTTTTGGTCATTTGATGGATAATAGAAAATCTTGTTATTTAGGGGAAGAGATTACAAACTATTAAATGGTCTTGTTAAATAGGTTTTGGAGGTTAGACCCAGGGACTTCTCTCTCTTTTTCTTTTCTGTATCCTTCTTTCTCTCCTATATAGGAGTGAACAGACTTGAGAAAAAAATAGGACATAGACATAATATAGGAAAGATCAAGAAAAAAGGATGGATTATTGAATATGCCCTTATACCTTTGTATATTGATACAAAATTAATATTATATTTGGCTAAATTGGTATTGATCTTTGTATATTAATGCAAAATAAGATTGTATTGTGCTACATTGGTATTGATCTTTGTATATTGATACAAAATTAAGATTATATTTTGCCACAATGGTATTGACTCTTGTATAATGATGCAAAATTAAGATTGTATTGAGCTACATAGGTATTGATCTTTGTATATTGATATAAAATTAAGATTATATTTGGCCACATTGGTATTGATCTTTGCATATTGATACAAAATTAACAGTAACGCTTTTAAAAGATATTGTATCAAGTTATGCTTAAAAATGAAATGTGAAGTTTCGGCCTTTTGCTACCAACTGTCATAAACTGTTTAGGATAATTAAGAATTGCAAACTAATAGTCATTCAGGCTTGTCATTTTGTTTGGTACTATGACAGTCTATCACAGTTATTTTTTAAGCTAATCAGAAATCAAGTTGCTAAGAGACAAGCAACATTTGCTATTTAAATATAAGAGATAGATAGGGAGTTTTCAAAAACCTCAAGATATCTGCAGAATATGGCATTCAAAGATGTTTTCTTAACTTAAGATTTTTTATGGTATTGAGACATGTCAGCTCCGACAGCATCCCCTATTCTATTCCAAGTTGAAGATGAGCATCACAATCAAAATTACTATTTGTTAAAAACAACCTCGATTTACAGAATCAATATAAAGATCTGTGACATATTTGATTATATCTTTATTACTTATGTTCCCAACTTATTTTACATATGGTATGATGATAGAAAAATAAAGCTAATTCATATGCCAAAGAGGGGGGCGGGAATAAGATGAGCATCGAAGAATCACCAGTGGGAGATGGTTGAATTGATGGCAAGCCTATCTCTTGGCAAGAAAAACCCCTTGCTTCAACTGCAGACAGAATGCTGTCCAAAAAGGACAAAACTTGGAAGCAGGTAAGTCGACAGCCAGCTCTGCCAAGACAGGGTAGGCAACTCCTTCATAATTCCTGCTTTATAATCAATGTCTGTCAGAGAAACGGGGCCAAAAGGCTGAAGATTGATGCTGTCATGTATGGAGTGAAAATGGGAACTGTCCAGGCAGCCACTGGTATGTCATTTCTTAGTTTTGGTAGCTGTGGGCCCTGTACTTCCTATATAATCAGATATATTTACCCCTCTCAGGTCTCTGAGGTGGTTGAAGAATAGATAGCGAGAGTATCATAGTTAAATTTTGAGTTGTTTAGGAATCAAGAGGGTGTTCTAGATCTAAGAAGATGTTTTTAAAATTGTGATGCAAGTTATATGAAAGCTGAGTTAGATATAGAACTCATGGAGATGGTTAGATAGTAGAAGGTTAAAGTCAGGTGCCAAATACATATGGACTGGACATTGGGAATGTGTGCTAAGCCATATAACTCTCATAAGTGTGGCCTATTTATTTCTGTTGTTTTGTATTGTATTTATTGTTATAAGAGAAAGAACCATTTGTTGGACTGAAAGGGGGAGCGTTGAGGGAAAAAGATATACCTTAAACTTAAAAAAGGGGGGGGAAGAGGGTGGGGGGTTGAGGGGAAAGAGGGTGGGAGTGTGGGACTACAGGGGGGAGTAGGGAGGGGATCGTGATTGGGATGTAACTTGAAGAAATAAAAAATAAATTTTAAAAAGTATGTACATGGGCCAAAAAAATTTTTTTTGAAAATATGGGCTTAGTATGGTGGTGCACACCTTTCATCCTAATGCTCAGAAAATAGAGGCTGGTGGATCTCTGAGTTCCAGGCCAGTTTGGTCTACAGAGTGATTTCCAGGACAGTCGTAGCTGGTACATAGAGAAATTCTGTCTCGAAAAAAGGAAATTAAAAAAACTTGAAAATATTAGGATGATTGCATTTGTTATGTTTGGATGAAAACTGTCCACCCCTGACAAGCTCATGAGTTTGAATACTGGGTACCTAGCTATTTTCAGAGGTTGTAGAACATTTGGGAGATGGAGCCAAGCAGGAGAAAGTGGCTCTAGGAGAATAGGCCCTTAATGATTTTAGCTTACTTTTCCTATCCTGTCTTTATTTCTAGTCTGCAGAGAAGTGAGAAAATTACCTCTGGTTCTTGCTACCACACCCTTGAGTTGCTTCTTCACCCTGGCTTCACTGTTGTGATAAACCACACCCTTAAACTCTGAGATAAAATGAATCCTTCCACCCTGTAGTTTCTTCTTGTAAGGTATTTCATCACAGGGATGAGAAAAGTTAGTGATATAGTTCCTTAAATATAGGTTGATAATACTGTTCAATAATACTGACTTATTTTTAACATTTTCCTGTTTTTATTTTTGTGATTATAATGTAACTGCATTTTCCCTTCCATTTCCTCTCCCCAACCACTCCAATGCACCCTCCTTGTTCTTTTTTAAACCTATGTCCTCGGTTTTCATTAATTGTTGTTACATATACTCATGCATATATACATATATATTCCTAAATATAACCTGCTCGCTCTGAATAATGTAACTCATATGTATGTTTTCAGGACTGTCCATTTGGTATCGGACAACCAACTGATGTGCTCTTTCCTGAGGAAGACAATTTCTCCTAGTCTCTGCATTCAGTTGCCTGTAGTTAGTTCTGTGTATAGGCCTGAGGCCATGTGGGCTCTCTCCAGTTCACATTGGCATGTCTACCAGAGTTATCCTTGTTCAGTTCATGTTTAGACAGTCATGCTGGTGAGATTTTATGGGTGTTGCTTTTGACATTACTAAGAATCACAATCCCACAGAAAACTCCCTGACCAATCTTTCTGCCTCCTCTTCCACAATGTTCCCTGAGTCTTAGGTGAGGGAATGTTTGTGGATGTATCCATTGGGACTGGCCTGGTTTATTTTTGAATGCTGGATTTGCCTTGCAATAAGAAGATAAACACTAATATTTGCTAATATTTGTAAATATCATTTTATCTGTGTGAGTTACTGATTTTTACTTTTATTTCCTAATTACACACACACACACACACACACACACACACACACACACACACACACACGCACACACACATATATATATTTGGGAAAACTTCCTTTGTGCCCTAGAGTTTGTGTAGAATCACTACTTCACCATTACAAATGTCATTTCAATCATAAGTGAAAGCACCTTGGCCTGAGTTTTGCTTGTTGGAATGTTTTTAAACTACGAATTCATTCATTTATATTTTTAATTTTTTTTGGAAACAGTTCTCAGGTGTTCTGAACAGACTTCAAATTTACTATGTACCTCAGACTGGCATTGAACTCACGACCCACTTGACTAAGACTCTTGATTGCTATGATTACAGGCATATGTCATCACACCTGGCTAATTAAAAAATTCAATACAGAAATCCTCACTTTACAGTTTTAGGTTTGGCTTGTGTTTGTAACTAATTTCCTATATATTAACATGAGACATGCTCTGTCTAAGGAAGAACAATGTAAGTTTCTACTATTATCCAGTTCAACATAATTACTATTTCAATTCCACATTAAAAAAAAATAGTAGTTGACTTCTCAGAACTAAAACAGAAGTTTCTGGGGCTCTTTACAGTTAGTCCTAGAACCTGCCCAGCCTCACTTGAATTAATGTCTACTGATAATGACTGATGGGAAACACAGCCTAGCATCAAGTGTGAGCAAGAATGCCCCTCATTTCTCTACAATAATGAAACTTATCATGGAAAGTTGGGAGAATAGTTTATACTGGCTTAGAGATCACTTAGTCACCTGTATTTTATGCTTGCAGGTGAATTTCACAACCTGGGTTCTGTTTTGTACTTTCTCCCTACTTTGCTGTGATAAGCATTTGTCTAAAATGCTAGAAATGTTTTTGAGACTGCCTTGATGAAGTCTTGGGATTGTTCTTCTTTGTTCCCACAAATAACTTCTTATCAAGGGATAGTTAACTCAAAGCAGCTCCATCACAGTTCTGGTTTTTAAAATTAATTAATTGAAAAATTTGACAATTTCATGCAGGAGTACTATATTTATAGCATTTACACACTCCCTTCTCCTCTAACTCCTTCAATGTCCTCCACTCTGTCTCAAATTCATGACCTCTTCCTTAGTTATCACACACACACACACACACACACACACACACACACACACTGACACACACACACACACACACACACACACACTCACTCATTGAATCCATTTAGTGTTGCTCATATGCACGTGTGTTTGGAGCTGACAATTTGGGATTGCATAACCTATCAGGGTGCTAATCCCTGGGGAAGACTAATTCTCTCAGCAGGCATCAATTGCTTGTAGCTCTTCATCTAGAAGTGGGGCTTTGTAAGAGGTCCCCCATTCATGTTTGTATGTCAAATGGCATTGTCACACTATTGTATGGTTACCTAAATAAGACAATGTCTTATTTAGGTAACCATACTGTTGAGATTTCATGGGTACAACTTTCTTGTCATATATAAAAAACACTCTCATAGCAGATGTTCTGGTCCTCTGGCTCTTGCAATCTTTCTGGCCCTGATCTGCGATATTCCCTGGATCTTAGGTATAGGGGATGTGTTGCAGATTTACCAAAACCGCTGGGATACACCAGTGGCAGTTACAAGTAGAAAGGTTATAGCTCTAAGTGCTCATATTAAAAATCAAAAAGGCCAGGCATGGTGGCACACAAACTTTAATCCCAGCACTGGAGAGACAGATGTAGGTGGATTTCTGTGAGTTCCAGGCTAGTCTGCTCTACATAGTGAGTCCCAGAACAGCCAGGACTACACAGAGAAACCCTGTCTTTGGAAAACAATCAGAAAGATCTCAAACAAATAACCAACGATGCATCTAGAAGCTCTACAAAGGGGGGAATAAGCCAAACCTAAGCACAGCAAATGGCAAGAAATAAAGTTGGAACAGAAAATGGTGAAATAGAGAAAAGAACAATACATAGAATTAATTGAAGTCTTAGTTATTTGTAAAGATTAGCAAGATTGGTATGTAGAAAAAAATTAATTAAATTACATTGGGTGCCATTTGTAGAAATAATTAAATTGTTTAAGAGTATTTTGATTATTGTTAATTGTTTTGCGGCTGTTAATCTTTAATTCGCCATTATAAATGATCACACAGAGACCACATGGATTTTAACAAGCCTTGGCCTGGAATGTGCAATCCTAGCCCATCTAAGCTAGCTTTTAATTTTGTTACCCAAATATGATCCCATATATACATACGTCCCCTTGGACTGCCATTCTCCATGGTATGCTGATGTTCCTGGCCATGTGGAATGAGGATCTTTTCCCTAACCCGTGGTGTGTGCCTCCTTCTTCCTGCTCCTGGCTGGAATGCTTTAATCCTCTGTCTAAAGCACAGGCTTCCTGTTCTAATCTCAGGAAGTCCCACCTTTCTCTGTCTTTGCCCAATCTCAGGACTTGGCATTTTATTTAACCAATCAGAATCAATATAAGTAACAGACCGCAAACAGGACCAGTTAACATTTAGAATGCTAAATTTACCCCAACAATTCCCTCCTTTTGTCTAAAAATAAAGGCTAAATTTTTTAACTCATATAGTAAAAACAATAAGAACAAATATGAAACAATCAAGAAAACCATATATAAAAGTTATGCACATAAGGTTTAGCCTATCTGTATCAGGCAATCTTGAAGAAGAAAAAAATCATCTATCTTGGTGTTTCTAAAGTTCTGAACCTGAATAATTTCTTTCATATCCTATATTTATAAACCTAAAGATTTTATTTAGACTTGAAAATATCCTTTTAAATCCTAAACAACTCAAGTTCAATTGCTATTTTTTTAACTATTATGCCTTCAATCCCATCAAAGACATAAGAAGGGATAAAGTTATTATTTGAGTGAGTAGGAAGCATAGGAGAGCAGCTTCCAAAAGGAAATATGACAGTTTGTTGCCTAGACAGTCCCAAATATCTCTCAATATCATTGGAGCATCATCTTCAGCCTTCTGGCCAAGCATTTTTCACATACTAAATTGTGCAGCAGGAAATAAGGATTTTCCCATTCTGTCTCTGCAGAATCAGGACATCAACCTACCTGCATTTAAGCTCTGGTCCATCTTTGGACTGTATATAGTCTGTTGAGAGAGCAGGGGCATTTTTGCCCAATAGGAATTATCTCCTGATGGGAGATTTCTTTTTGAGGGATTATCTCCTGATTGGAGATTTCTTTTTGATGCTCATTGTCTTCTTCCAATTCAAATGGGAGCTGTCAGGAGCTGACTGTTTTAAGTCAAACAATTCTTAAAATAATAAAAACATCTTTAAATGCCATTTTCTCTATGCCTCTGTGGGTTTTGAAGACATCTATTGATTTATTTATAAATATATCTATCTTCTATCTATCTATGAACAAAAAAACTATATTTTAACCATTTATTATATGTTTAACCTATTAGGTCTATTTTGTGATAAATTGAGACTAGTATTTGACATGACCAGAAGCTTGACTGGCCAGCAATCATCCTGTATTATCCAGACTCCTAAATAGATTTCAATAGTAACCTGTAAAAGGATTGGAAGTAAACCTATACTATTAAATGATTTGTATAGGCACAATACCTTATATAAGTTAAAATATACATAATATGTGTCTAAATATAAAGTTCTATACCAATGAATCAAAATTTAACCTTATTTTTGTATCAATATATAAAATTCTACACCAATGTATCAAAAGATAACCTTATTTGAGAATAACAATAGTTTTGAGTTTCATAGCAGATTCAATAATCTATCATTATATCTTATCATTTCTATATTATACACATATATTCCCCCTCTTTTTCTTTTGAGTCTTTCCCTCCTATGTAAGAGAGGAAGAAGGATAGAGAAAAGAAAAAGAAATAGAAAAGTCCTTGAATCTAATCTCCTATATCTTGCTTAACAAGACCATTTAACAATTTGTAACCATTACCCCTAAACAACATTTATAACACATCAAATAACCAAAGAATCATCCACCCCACCTTTTGGGAATGGGACGTTACTCTCTTAAAACTTCTTCTTGGGATGTAGAAAACCTGTTTAGGGGCCCAAATAAAATGAAAAAAAAAATGGTTAAGCAAGTAAATTGTAACATTTGCTGTCCAGTCTCTATGTGCTCAGCAATTTGAATGTCCTGAGAAGTTTGTAGTTCAAAGCTGGACTTTGGTAGGAAAGTTCAGGGCTTTATTGATGTCCTGTCTGGAACAGTCTTTGAGGCAGGGCCATCTCTGCAAGCTGTTTGAATTTGTTCTGAATGCAGATTTTTGAGGAAACTGCTATTGAGGCAGTCTATGAGGCTGGATCATTTTGGTTACTTGTCTTGTCTTCTTTGCACTGTGGTCCTATTGTTCTGAAAATATATAATTTCTCACAAGTAACATATAGCTCTGCATTTACCAAAATGGCTTTTTGTAGATTAGGTTGGCCTCAAACTCAAAGGGAACCAATCTGTCTCTGTCTTTGTCTCCCATGTTTTGGGATCAAAGGTATGCATTTATATATATTTTTTCCTTTTCTCCTTTCTTTGGAGATTTAAATTCTATGTAGATATATCTATCCTTATTGAGAGAGGGTTTCTCTTTGTAGCTTGGGCGGTCTTGATTTGCTCTGTAGAGCTCTGTAGATTTAGACTGGCCTCGAACACACAAGGAACCTGTTTTTTCCTTGTCTCCCAAATTTTGAGATCAAGATATGAATCTAAATAATTGAATTACCATTATTAAACAATAAGATTAATTAAAACATTTTGTATTAGTTTGAGTTCCAATTCTCCCCCCATTCTTAAAGAGATTGGTGTAAAATAGGATGATATGCTGTTTTATGTTAGCTTTTCTTAACTCCTGGCTGTGGGAGGCATGCAGTTTGCAAGTTCTTCCCCAGCCTAACTCTGGGCCCTTACATTGTGTAACAGAATATATCTGTTTTTCTATCCTTCCCCCCCCCCCCCCGAGACTGGATTTCTCTGCCTATCCTTGTCCTGGACTCACTTTGTACACCAGGCTATCCTAGAACTCACAGAGATTAGCCTGCCTCTGCCTCCAAAGTTGTGGGATTAAAGGCATGCACCACCATACCTGGAGATTAACATATCTGTTTTAGGATCAAAATGCTTCTTGAAACCAGTTTTCCAGTGGGAGACTGGCTTGTGACCCCTTTCTCTTTGTATAAATTTAAGATTATGTGTATGTATCCATTAGATTAGTAAGAACATTATTAATCTTAACATCAAGGGGAAAAATGTGTCTTTTTTTAACTCTAGCCTGTTTTTAGCAAGCAGCCTTATCTTCTCAGCAGGGTTCCCACCCTGCCTTCATTGTGTAAACCAGACTGGTCTAGAATCCAGAGATCTGCCTGTTCCTTCCTCTAGTGTGATGGGATTAAGGGATTAAGGGTGTGTGTCAGTACCACCCTGCCCAAATATTTCACTTAAATCCCAGATTTTAGTAACTCTGTGACCCAGAGAGCAGCTTTGAACTGTAGTGACAATTTGAAATCTGTACAAAATCTTCAAAAATCTCTTATGTTTTAGCAATGTCAAACCAGAAAAATATCTTTTCTACCTCACGATATAGGAAAATCAAAGACATCTAAACAAAAATCAAGCAAAGAAACAACATTCCAAAAGCCTTGGCATGTCTAACCATGCCATCCCATGTTGTAATTAAAGTTTTGTTCATTATTCCTTAAAATCTAGTTGCGACTGTATTTCATTGGTGGACCCTTCCCAGAAAGCCCTGAGAAGCACCTCATAGCCAGGGAGCTATTAGCTCCAGCTGCCATCAATTTTGCCTTATTTATCAGGAAAGGCCTCCCTCCTTGCTTCATTATCATTGTTGACAATTTAGCATTCCACCTGTAAATTCTTTCTTTTAAGACTATCCTAGTCTGAACTTTCTCAAAAAAGATACACAGAACCACAATTGTCAGGGTAAAAATCATTTGCATGCTAAGAGGAACAAACTCAATTGGAATCCAAAAATATTGAGACATTATGAATTCCTCCATTTTTAATCTAGGCTATTAATTCCACTCTCAAATTCTGTTTAGAAGGCTGCCAGTTTTTTTAGTATGTAAAGAGAGCTAAGCCTTAGCTCTCAGCCTTTACTGCAAGGAAACAGCTTTTGTTAAGGTAGCCATGTCTTTGAAATGCATTTGAGTTTGGTTCCCTGCTCTTGGGCTAGGAAACCAGCTTTCACCAACGCCTTCTCACGCAGTAAGCATGGATTCTAATTGCTGTAGTTGGATGCCGTATGTAAAAAAAAATTATTAGTTAAATTACATTGGGTGCCATTTGTAGAAATAATTAATTAAATTGTTTAAAAGTATTTTGATTATTGTTAATTGTTTTGTGGCTGTTAATCTTTAATTCAGCCATTATAAATGATCACACAGAGACCACATGGATTTTAACAAGCCTTGGCCTGGAATGTGCAATCCTAGCCCATCTAAGCTAGCTCTTAATTCTATTACCCAAATATGACCCCATTTATACATACGTCCCCTTGGACTGCCATTCTCCATGGTATGCCGATGGTTCCTGGCCATGTGGAATGAGGTTCTTTTTCCTAACCCATGGTGTGTGCCTCCTTCTTCCTGCTCCTGGCTGGAATGCTTTAATCCTCTGTCTAAAGCACAGGCTTCCTGTTCTAATCTCAGGAAGTCCCACCTTTCTCTGTCTTTGCCCAATCTCAGGCCTCAGCATTTTATTTAACCAATCAGAATCAATATAAGTAACAGACAGCAAACAGGACCAGTTAACATTTAGAATGCTTACCCCAACATTGGTATGTTGCCCTCTCATTATCACTTGTTTCTAAAGCATTTTACTTTTCTATTGATTTACTATTCTGTTGATTTCTAACAATTCTAAATACATATCCTTATTCCCATATATAAGTGTAGCTCTTACTCATCAAACAAGTTTCTATGTGCAGGGGATGGACACTATTGCAGATATTCACTAGTCAAATACAGAGAGTAAGTGACTATAGGGTTCTGATTCTCAGTTGGTAAATCTGCAACACATCCCCTATACCTAGAACATTGAACAACCCTTAACCTAACTAATCGAGAGAGAGAGAGAGAGAGAGAACCCAAAACAGTAAACCAAGGCTGTCTGATTGTAATTAAGGCCAACTCAGTGGGAAAGAATTTATGCTTACTACTGTAAACCAAGCCAAATAGCTCTCTGCTGGAGAGGCCGTAGAGCCTAGAGAAAAATCTTCCACTGCCATTTCCTACCTCACTAGGAATAGAATAATCTGTTGATTGATTATTCAATGATCCTGTTTTTTCAAAGTGTGTTTTTTAGTCTCCAAGTAGTTTTATTTTATTGTGGTCTGGTGAAATGTAGGGAAATTATCTCATGTAAGTATATATGTATGTATGTAAGTATGTATGCATGTATTTTTAATTTTTTATGAATATGAGTGCAATGCCCATAGAGGCCAGAAGAGGGCACCAGATCTCTTGGGACTGGAATTAACACTAGTGAGCTGCCATGTGGATACTGGCTACGAGCCTGGGTCCTCTGGTTCTGGTCTTATTTTTATTTGTTAAAGCTTACTTTGTGGCCCATAATGAAGTCCATTTCAGGGAATGTCTCCTGCATTTCTGAGAAGAAAAAAAATGTTTCTTATTGGTTGTGTGGAATGTTCAAGTGATCTGTGACATAATTTAATATTAAGGCTTCTTCACTGAGTTTTAGTTTGGTAGACCTATTTAGATGTGAAAGAGGTAAGTAGAAGTCCCCTACTATTATTGCTTCCAGACTTATGCAGTTTTATACTTTGTATTCTTTAAAATGAGATTGGGGTCCTCCAAATTTGGTGCATATATATTTACAGTTGTTATGTCCTCTTGATGAATTGTTCTTTTGTCCATATGTTAGTGGCCCTTCTTACAGCTTCTTCCTAGTTTTGCTTAAAATATACTTTATCACTTTGTAAGATTTGAGAACTAGTTTGCTGTTTTCTTTGCAATGTTTGAGTCTCAGATTATGGATGTCTTTCCTAGCTTTGGGTGTCTCTTAGAGGCAGCAGGAATAGAATAATCTGTTGATTATTCAATGATCCTGTTTGTTCAATGTGTGGTTTTTAGTCTCCAAATAGCTTTATTTTATTGTGGTCTTGTGAAATGTAGGGAAATTATCTCATGTATGTATATATGTATGTATGTAAGTATGTATGCATTTATTTTTAATTTTTTATGAATATGAGTACAGTGCCCACAGAGTTGAGTTGAGTCATATTTTAAAAATCTAGATTGTTAGACCATGGTTTTAAAGCAAAGCCATTAGTATTCAAGATTAAAACTGAGCAGGGATTGCTATTTTTTATATATATATTTTTTTTGTTTGCTTGTTTGGTTAATTGGTGAATTACTTTCTTTCTCTACTGTTACTGCTGGATATTTTCTGTTAGAATTGATTGATTCCTCCCTCTGTTCTGCTCTGTTCATCTGTTGCTTTCATGGATTCTATTCTCCCTGTGTTGTGTGCAAAATTGTTTTTCTTCTTCCTCTGTGTATAGTATTCCTTTAAGAGAGGACAGTGATAGGGAAAAGAGAGGGAGGGTGGGACCTGGAGGGGAGAAGGGAGTCTTTGATCTAGATGTAACATGAAAAAATAAGTTAATAAAAAAAGAATTTTCTACAGTGCTGACTTTAGTGGTCATAAATTTCTTGAACTTGTGTTTATACTGTAATAGTCTTTTAAAATACCTTTGAGATAATATAATTATACAATTTTACTCATTTCTTTTCCCTTTTCCTCCCTATAACCACTCTCACGTATCCCATTGCTCTCATTTAAATTCATGTCCTCTTTTTATTTGATTTTTTATTATCTTAACTAAGATTCTTGCTCTCTCTTTTTCCCTCTCCCCATCTCTTTTTCTTTCTCTCTCTTCTCTCCCTTAAGTATATAGCTACAACCTGCTCAGTCTGTGTAATGTTACTCCTATTCATGTTTTCAGGGCTGACCATTTAGTATGTGATAACTAATTGGTGTGGTCTTCCCTGAGAAAGACAATTTCTCCATCTCTCAGCTTTTGTATGTTTCTCTGTGTGTGTTGGTCATGCTTGTGTACATGCTGGTTCACATATATGTGGGTGTGTATGTGTGGGGAGCATATGCACACATGTGCAGGATTGATGCTGATGTTGAATGCCTTCATTGATCACTCTCCAGTTTATTTATTGAGAAAGGGTGTCTTGCTGAATACAGAGCTCAACAATTCTGGTTATTCTAGCTAGAGAGCTTACCTTGAGGATTCTATCTCTGCTTCCTGAGTCATAGGATTGATCACAGGTGACCTACACTACTCCAAGCTTTTATGTGGGTTCTGGGAATCTAAACTCTGGTCCTCACACTTGCATGGCAAACACTTTATCCACTAAGCCATCTCCCCTGCCATGACATCTTTTCCCTCTGAGTATTGTGACATAGGCAGTTTGTGAAACTGTCACAATGGAATGTTGTCTCCTATTTTTGTGTCTCTGTGTGTTTCTTTGCTATTCTTTACACACCTATTGGGGTGTATGCATCCTCTAGTTTGTAATTATCTGCACTGCTTTCATTAGCTTTATTTTATATGATTTTTCATTGTGAGTTGTTTCCACTTGAATTCATGTTCATAGGAAACATTGACTGCAATGAAAACTATGGTAGGTTGACAAATGTCTCCATTTTGCCCTCTGTAAGTTCAGGAGACAGGAATACATTGTCCTGAGCAGGTAATATATATAGCATATTTACATAGTAATATGAAGGGGGGATGTGGTTTTGGATCAGAGGAAATATAATAGTGAGAAGGAAAATTAGAGATATAGAAAGAAAAGATATATATTATGTTTGGAGAAAAGTAGAGATAGGAACTTTCCCCAGAATAATTCAAGTTATAATATATTAATTGAACATTTAAAATAGAGAAGTGTATATATTTAGAGAAAAATTATAACAAATTGAAAAAGTTAAGGAAGTAAAAGGTTAAACTGGATATGTATTCATATAAATTAGAAAATAAAAGATTTAATCCCAGCAACCAGGAGGCAGAGGTAGACAGATCTTCATGAGTTTGAGGCCAGCCTGATCTACATAACAGCCAGGGCTACACAGAGAGACCTTGTCTCAATAGAAGAAGAAAAGGAAAAGAAAAAGAAAACAGCCCCAAAAGGTAAAAAATATATAAACACAAATTAATATGAAATTCAAATGTGCTTATATTTCTGTTTGTAGAATGCTTGCCTAGCATGTACAAAGCCACGGGTTTGATCATAACATCACATAAACTGGATGTAGTCACACACACACACACACACACACACACACACACACACACACACACACCACACACACACACCTATCACTTGCAATGTAGAAGCAGGAGGATCTAAAGTTCAATGCTAAGTTGTCAAGATGGTTCAGTGGGTAAAGATATTTGCTGCTGAGCCTGATTACTTGAGTTTGATCCCTGAGACCCACATGGTGGAAAGAACTGACTCCTGCATGTTGTTCTCTGACCTCTGTGTGTGTGTGTGGTGGTGGCATGGTTATATACCAACACAAATAAATATGATAACATTTTCAAGTTATTGAAAAGAGATGTAGAGTTAAAATGTAATAAGTTCTTAACTTTCTTCCAATATGAAAACATATTGAAGCAATAATTATGTAAGTGAAAATAAAAGAACATAATACAATTTTTGATAAGTCTTTTTAATATTTAAATTTTTGACAGTTTAATGCACATGTATAATGTATTTTGACCATATCCTTCTTCATTACCTTCTGCTCCCCTCTCAACTAGTTACCTTCTACTTTATGTACTTTTTTCTCACTCCACTAAATTGTTAGGATTGTTTGCATGAACTTGGTTTGGGGGTTACTTATTGGACCATGACAGTTTCCCAGTGATGTACAACTGAAGAAAAATGCCTCCCACTCTCCCAGCAACCACTAACTGCTAGTAGTTTCTCATGGAGGAATGTGGCCTTATGAGCCCCCTGACCATCCATTATGGAAGGTTAACAGGTCCAATCTTCTGCAGCTGTGGTGAGTTCATGAGTGCAACAACCATCCTATGTTGGGAAGACTGTGTTCCATACCATTCATCGCCTTCTTCTGGGTGTTACATTCTTTCTGCCCTGTCTTCTGAGTCTTAGAGGTGGTGTGTGGAGGAATTTTTGTGTGTGTGTTTATTTATTACTTCAAGTTACATCTCCATCACAGTGCCCTCTTTCTACCCCTCCCGGTTCCACCCTCATACCCTCTACCCCCTTTCCCTCCTATCCTACTCCTTCAGAGTGGGGTGCCCCTACATATCAGTCCATCCCCCCCCCCAGTTCAGCAGTCATATGAGGGCTAAGAGCTTCCTCATGTACTGGGGGTGTGGAAGAATTTTAATTCAGAACATGGCTGCTCTGGCAAGAGATCACATCAAAAGAACTTCTAGGTCTGTGTGATCAAGCTTGAATACAGACATGCCTTTAATCCCAGAAGACAAAGAGAAGCAAATCTCTGAGTCCAAGGCCAGCCTGGCATAGAGCAAGTTTCAGGTAAAGAGAAGCATAGGCCAAGGTGTGTTGGTACACACCTTTAATCCCAGCACTCAGGAGACAGGGGCAATCAGATCTCTGAGTTCTGTTCAGTCAATTCAGTTGAGTCAATGAGTTAAGAGGTAGTACAGTGGAGCTGAGTTTGTTGTAAGGGGAGTTAGATTAATATAAATTAGATTTAGTGAATATCTAGGGGCTTTTGATACAGTCTCTTAATACGGGGCAAGAAGATCAACTTGGCTGTGAGCACTTGGCATAGCAGCATATGGACTAAAAAACAAGGTTTATGGCCTGGGTTTGTTTTCAGATGCTAATAGCCTTACGAAGTGAGTGGAAGCCAGATTAAGTTGAAGCCAGGTGAAACAAGGAGAGACCCTATTTAAGGACAAAGTGGGTGGAGCCAGAGTTGCCATGCTAGAGTCTTCCCATGCTAGAGAGGAGTTGCAAGGCAGCTTTTATCATCTGATGGAGAAAATGTTTGTGCACTGAAAAACTGATTTCCAACAGACCTGAAAAATCATGGCCAGCTCTCCCTGAGGCAGAAAGAAGCTGGTGAGCAGAGAAGGCCTCAGCAAAGCACCAAAAGGCCAAGAACTAAACCCTGTGGCACAGCTTTTGCCTAGAGGGGTTTGACCAGTTCACACAGTGGCCTGAATGGAACTGTGGCCAGCATCAAAAACTGAGGCAGAGCAGCTGAGTGGCTACTATAAACTGAATAAGTTAACTTACGGACTGCTGAGGCCTTCCAGAGAGAAGAAAGCCTCAAGCCTCATTTAGATGAAGCTGCCATAGCTAATTTACCCTAAAGGACCTATGTCTGAGATATTCCTGACGAAAGACTGTTGACTAAGTTCCTTAAAGGATCTATTCCTGAGGTGTTCCTAACAACTGAGGAACTGCCCCAAAGACTGTGTTCCTGACAACTGAGGACCTGCCCCAGGGACTGTGTTCCT
>CAJQZJ010000442.1:43378-70083 GCA_907164525.1 Lophiomys imhausi | reverse complement strand
CCCAGGGACTGTGTTCCTGACAACTGAGGACCTGCCCCAGGGACTGTATCCTAAAAGTTTAGGATTAGTTGTTAGAAAGTAGTTGTTATAGTTATTAATAGGTTTAGTTTGTTAGGTAACAGGAGTTATAGTCATTCTTAGGGCTAGTAGTTAGGTAATTTTTTTATATTTGTTATAAGTGCATATAGTTATTAATAAAATATATTGGATAATTAAAAGAATCGTCTTCAGTTTGTGGCAGTTCAGTTCATGGAATTCAGAGGAAGTTTTACCAGAAGATTTTTACAGAGAGAGGTTGAAGAGAGAACAAGCTAGACACAGGTAAAGACAGAATGAGCCAGAGAATGCGAAAGAAAGAGCCAGAAGATTAGAACCTATTGCCAAAGTTAGTATGAGGCCAAGCAGAGCAATTGAGAAAAATTGAGAGAAACCAGATTGAATCAGTCAACTGAGAGAGGAGTTTGAGCCAGAACAGCTGAGATAAACTAGCCAGCCAGAGCTCAGAAAGAACTGGAAAGGGTGAGCTTATTCAGCAGTAAGTCTCAGAGGCTGAAAACATTCTAGGCTTAGATTAGATTGTATGGAGCCTAGAAGCTTCCAGGACTAGGCCTAGGTTAGAAAATGAAGGCAATAAGCCTCTGAGATAGCAACTAAATCAGGCAAATAAAAGTTACTACTTCAGTGGTGCTATTAATTTCTTATTTGGGGTTGAACACTCAGCATTAACTTATTTTTGTTTATTTGCTTGTTTCTGGAGACAGGGTTTCTCTGTGTAGTCCTGGCTATCCTGGAACTCACTCTGTAGACCAGGCTGGCCTTGAACTAAGAGATTCGCCTGCCTCTGCCTCCTGAATACTGGGATTAAAGGTGTGTGCCAAACTAACTTATTTTTAACACTTTTGGTTAGTTATGAATCTCTGTAGTAATCATTATTCTCTAGAAAATAAGGACCAAGGTTGACATCAGCAGTAATCTATAGGCATAAATGTGACTATTTTTTGTTTTTCTTTTTTTATGTTTATCTATTACTTCAGGTTACAGCTCCATCACAGTACAAATGTAACTATTTAGATCACAGTTTTACATGTACAACATGTCCATCTGGCAAAACAACAGTTGTAGCATTCCCCCTACTACCTATAGGCTTCTGACCAGATTTATATTACAGGACATGAGTTCCTTCTTTGAGAGCAGCCTCAACTCTAATGATAAAGTAATTGACTACTTTTACAACAGTCATGCCACTATTTTAGCAATGGACACATTTTTGCCTTGGAGTTTAGTTATGTAGCATGGAGGATACAAGGCTGCATATAACTATTTATTCCTCACAATGAGGTTTTTTTTGGTTTGTTTTTTTTTTTTAGTTAAAGATTTTGCAGTAACAATGTTTGGGAACTTATCAATAAACTGGGATACTATATAGCAGTGGTAGAAATACAAAGTTATGAGTTTACTATAACTACTTTGTAGAAAAAGGTTACATCACTTACTACAATGGAAAAAGGGATATGTCTACCATATGTAATTTAATCTATATATATTCCTTAAAACAGCCTTTAATTGTTAACAGTATAACTATTATTATTATTATATAATGGTTATCTTTTAAAATATATCTTTGAATAGTCTGGAATATCTTTCCAACAGGGGAAGAAAATATACAATTATATAAATTAATTAAGCAGACTATAATTTTATATGGTTATATCTGTAAGACATGTTGAAACAAGTACATAATAATATATAAAATGTTATTTCATTTACATAAAATTTAAAAAGGAGACCAAAATATTATACATTTTATGGTACACATATTATTATGTAAAATTATCCTTATGAAATGATTTGGCATATTGCTACTACATTTACAGGATATTTATCCCTAGGGTGCAGATAAAACTATTGGCATAACAGAAAGATGATAAAATATTTTATGCATAAAATTTTGTATGTATTTATTTCCTTAGATTTGTTTCTATTGCTATGATAAATGCCATGACCAAAAGCAACTTTGGGAAGGAAATGGTTTATTTACTTTACAGATTATACTCTATCACCAGGGAGGTCAAGGCAGGAACCTGGAGGCAGGATCTGATGCAGAGGGCATGGAAGAGTGATGCTACTGGCTTGCTTCCCATGACTTCTTACTCTGCTTTTTAATAATACTCCAATGAAAGAATGGGAAAGAGAGCTAAACTGAGAATTCACAAAGGAGGAATCTCTAATGGCAGTGAGACATGTGAAGAAATGCTCAACATCTTTAATCATCAGAGAAATGCAACTCAAGACAACTCTGAGGTTCCATCTCACATAGGTCAGAATGGCTAAGATCAAAAACTCAAATGACAGCACATGCTGTCTCTGTAGTCTCTAAGAGCCACAGCCTCTCTCTTTGCAATCTCCTCAGTCTGTCCTTTACTCTCAGAGTACTCACACCCCACACCTGGCTCTTTTGCTCAGCTGCGGGCCCATGGACCAATGTAGCCCCAGTCTGCTCTGCTCCTGCAGTGGGCCACAGCTCTCCTCAGCATCCACTTCAGTATTCTTGGGCTGGCTTGTGACAAGAGTGGCTTTTTCTTAGCCTCTTCCTCCACATCCTTAAGTAGGGCATTGTCTCTCTCTGGGTTTCTCATGGTAATTCAGCTTGCAGGCTCTTTCAAGGTCCTTGGCCACATCCTTCTTCAGGGTACTCTGTCTAAATCTCTGGGACCACGTCCCTCACCAGGGTGCTGTCCATCCGTGTACCTCTCATGTGGAATCAACTTTCCAATTTGGCTCCACCCACTTCAGCTCTGATCTTTCCAGTGACTTTCAAAATGAGGCAGCATTTGACAGCTGAAAGCAATGCCAAGCCAAAAGCTCTTTTTCTGTTTCCAAGGCTTTCTTTCTTATGTCCAGGACTATGTGCTCTCTGTCAGGTGTCAGGCTGATTTGCAGGCCCTTTAAGAGACTGTCCTTCATAAGCCCCCACATATTGACTACACTTCATTAAAGGATTTTAGTAGCAACCATGACAGAAACCAACATAGCCCACTCACTTTGGCTTGTTTTTATTTACTCACCAGTGAATTAGTATAATCAGAGTACTCACATGTATTTTTAATAGGCTTTCAAGGTAGGCTGTTGGATATACTTGGCTGTCAGCTTTTGTTGAATGGACACTTTTAGTGATAACTGATGGAAAAGTTAAGGTGGATAACAGTATTCTGGAAGCCTTTTTATCTAAGCATATTGTCCACATCACTGGAAGCCTTCATTTCCTCCTGATTCTCAGTGAGGTCTGTACTGAGGGACAAACTCGCTCATGAATTTACAGTTTACCCAAGAGAGACAATTTGTCAGAGTTCCGCACAGCCCACTGTCTATCCTTGAAAAAGGTTCATTCCTTTAACTTAATCACTACTTGCTTTTGTATCAGTGGCCTTCTTTAAAAAATAACATCACACTCCATTTCTGAAATCTTTGAATAAATGCATCAGATATTTTCCTTTAGAGTGTCAACACTGGATTCCTGGGGAGAAGTCACAAAAGACATTGACTGAAGAGATCAATTGTTCTGAAAGGCTTCCTGGGATTTTCCTTTCCTCATAGGATATCTCACCAATCAGTGCTGCCACTAACACACAGTAATATCCTACTTGCCCTTTAATTATCTGATTGCCAAATTTCTGATGCTGTAACTTTATTTGCCAGTAGAAAGCACATTCTCCAAACACATGGAGTGTCAAAAGATAAATGAAACCAGGGTATTATAAAGCTAGAAGACCTATGTGTGAAGGAGTCCTGCTTCAAGAATCACTAGTTCTTACTGTCAAGTTCCAAAGAAACCAGGGACAGGGAGCTAACTGTGGTGCCTATTATCATACCAAAATGAATTCTGACCACCAGGCTCACTCAGTACCTATGACTCCTCTCAGGACTTCTAACACTGACCTTACCCTAAACCTCTTCATCCCAGGGGCTTTGTTTCCCTTTTCCGAGGTTCTAATTCTTATAAAAACTTGCCATTCTGGCCGTGTGATCTCTTGGTTCTCTCGGCTCTATTCTTGGTCTTTGGAACCTCTCTTATTCCCCTTTCTCTCTCTCCCCTCTCTCTTGCTCTCCTGCCCTCTCTCTCCTCTCATGGCCCTGTTCAGGCCCTGAACTCTTCCAGATGCCTCTGGCTGTACTCACTTTCATATCTACAATAAAATCCTTCCTCTCAACCTGGTGTGGTGGCACATGCCTTTAATCCAAGTACTCAGGAGGAAGAGGCAGGTGGATCTCTGTGAGTCTGAGGCCAGCTTGGTCTATTAAGTGAGTCTAGGACAGCCATGGATACACAGAGAAACCCTATCACAACAAACAAACAAGCAAACAAACAAACATCCATCCTCTCAACAATATCTTGGGTCAGTCATGTCCTCATTTAATTCATTTACCTGTTTGTTCGGCTTTGAATTCTAAAAATATGAGGTTTTTGACTTAGGAGTTTCTATTTTTTAAACCTTTTTTTATATATAAGTACTTTATTTTTTTTCTTCAAGTTACATCTCAGTCACAAACCCTTCCCTATTCCCCCTTCCTGTCCCACCCTTCCACCCTCTTCCCAACCAACAGCTTCCCTTTTCAATCCAACAAATGGTTCTTTCTCTTATAACAGTAAATTCTATACAAAACAGCAGAATTAAATATGCCACATTTATGAGAGTGAAATGGCCCAGTATACCTTCCCAATGTCCAGTTCATACATATTTGGCCCCTGACTTTAACCTTCTACCTTCTAACCATCTCCATGAGTTTAAAGTTCTATAACTGACTTAGCTTTCATACTACCTTGCATCACTATTATAACCATCTTCTTAGATCTAGAACGCTCTCTTGATTCCTAAACAACTCAAAATTCAGCTATGAGACTCAAGCTGTCTATTCTTCAACCACCTCAGAGAGCTGAGAAGGATAAATATATCTGATTATATAGGAAGTGCAGGGCCTGCAGCTTCCAATACCAAGAAATGACAAACCAGTGACTACCTGGACAGTTCCCATTTTCTCTCCATACATTCCAGCATCAGTCTTCAGCCTTTTGGTCCTGTTTCTCTGACAGACATTTATTGTAGAGCAGGGATTGTGGAGGACTAACCTACCCTGTCTTGGCAGAGCTAGGCTGTTGACTTCCCTGCTACCAAGTTTTGTCCTTTTTAAACCTTTTATTGTTTTTTTTTATTTTGTGAATTTCAAATCATGCACCCTGTTCCTACTCATCTTCCACCTCCCCTCAGACCCACCTCCACCTTTGCAACATCTCCCAACAGAAAAAAAAAATGTCATTGTGAAAGCTGTAGTGTGTCTCAGGGTATCCTACAATATTCCATTTTGTCTACTCTTTCTTGCTTGCAAATCTTCATTACAATGACTCCTTGGTCTGGTACGAGGCCTCTGGCTTCTGCTATTTTGTCAACACTGGAGCCTCTCTGGGACTTCTTCAGATTTCTGTTGTTGCCCTGTGTCGTGAAGATACCATAATTTTGAGTCTGTGGAACTGTCCTCTTCATGCACTCCAGAAGTTCATCCATGGAGTATATATTGGGGTGGGCCAATTCAAAGCCCTAGTTCTGGGCCTGCAACCCCAGGGCCATTTCTACTGTGTTACCCAGGTAAGGTGCAGGATACCCACTCCCAAGTGCTGCAGCAGGTAAGGGGCTGGGCCAACTCCTCTCTTGACCCCATTAGGGCCAACTCTCTTGACTGCTACCTGTGGGGAGGGCAAAAGAGAGTGGAGGGCATCTCTCCCTCAAAAACACCAGTACAAAGCAGACAAAAGGCAGGGCTTTACCACACTCACACCCTTGGGACTGGCTCACCCACAACTCCCACATCCAGGACCAGCTATAGTGTGCTTCCCACGTGAGTTTCAGTGCCTATTTTCTCAAGTGCTGCAGTGTACGGGGGTGGGGGGGTGGGGGGTGGAGCAGAAACAGCTTTCCTGCTCTTGTGACCCCATCTGGGCTAGATCTCCTATCTGCAACTGGTGGTGAGGACAAAAGTTAGGAGAGGTGATCTCTCCCTTGCTATACCACTGAAAATCAGACAAAAGGCAGGGCTGGGTCTCCCACACTCACACCCTCGGAGCTGGCTCACCCATCACCCCCACATCCAGCACCAGCTGTACTGTGCTTCTCAGGTGCACGGCCTACTCAATGGTTATTTTGTTTTGTTTGTTTTTTGAGACAGTGTTTCTCTGTGTGTCCCTGGTTGTCCTGTCACTCTATATACCATGCTAGCCTTGAACTCCGAGATCCTTCTGCCTCTGCCTCCTGAATGCTGGTATTAAAGGCATGCACCACTGCACCCAGCAATTAAAGAGTGCTATGAACTGTCATGTGGGTGCTGAGACTTGAACTTGGGTCATTTGGAAGAGCAGCCAGTGCTTTCAACTGCTGGGCCATCTCTTTAGACCTAGAAGTTTCTTTATATAATTCTACTGTGTGTTCATTTCTATTTATCATGTGAAAATAACAATGGTACTTGGTTCTTTTTTGCTTCACTCCCGTACTTTCTTCATATATTACACAACCTCTTGAATGCATCTTAAGTGAAATATGATCAAAATTGACATAAGACAATGAGTTATAACCTTTACCCACTGATGGCTTATTATCACAATTTGCCTGCATTATTGACATCAGAAATTGCTTTTCTGAGGCTGGGGAGATGGCTCAGTGAGTAAAAGCACTTGATGCCAAGCCTGATAACGTGTGTTGAATTTCCAGGATTTGTATGGCAGAGAGAACTGATTCTTAAAGGTTGTTCCTGACTTCAGCACACACCCTCAAATAGATAGATAAATAAATAAATAAATAAACATAATAAATATTGTTTTTAAGAAGAAAGAAATAGCTTTTCCCCGAGGCAAAACAAATCCCTTATCTTAAGGGATGATTGCTTTTCCATCTTTCAGGCCACAGAGGAAAACCATATCTGGAAAGAACAGTACAAGCCCAGCATTTATATGTGTAAATGTCATCCCAGTTCTTCCATGGCCAGGCTATTCTTGTTGAAAACATATTCTGAATGATAAAACAATGTACAGTTCCCAAATCCAGCCAAACAACACTTTAAGAACTAATGCTATGTCATGAGCAGACCACATTTCTGATTTACATATTGGGAGATTTTCACAATGTGTCTTTGAAATACACTTTTTCATATTAAGAGTTCAGAATAGGGAAGAAGTGTATGCTCCAAAGCTGATGAAAGCTTATACCAGGGGGAGTGCAATATTTATTTTCAGTGTTAGCTGATACTTCAACTTTCAACTTTGCAGACTGAGGATACCTTCAGGTGCCAGGCTCAGATAGACCTAAGCCACTAGCAGATCACTCTGCTGCTGAGACTGAATTTTGGCTGTTGATTCCTTTTTCAGTGATTTCTAGCTTTGTGCATGTCTTGATGTTGAGAAAAAATAAAATGAGAAATGAATAATGTCCCTTTCCACAGTATGCAACAGAGAATGATGCCCAGGGTTTTGATAAAGTATCTCATGGCTGCAATAAAACTGTAAGGAAATAACTATGTCTCATTTAAGCCAACTATTTCTACTTTCTCAATATCATTAATACTGTTAGGAAATCATTGGAACTAAACATTTCTCAGAATTGCATAAGAAGTGACATAAGTCTATAAGTTATTTTCTTGGGAGGTTTTTTTGTGCCTCAGAAAATTTAACGATATCTAGTTTCAGCTTCTAATAATGACCAAATATTGAGATTGATCTTTATTTTCTTTATTTTTCAGATGGTGTAGGCTTTTTTCTTCATTATTTTGAACTGGCATGTATCTTACTGTCATTTCTCGTTAGTGTACAAAACAATAGGCTGTCTTATGATAGTTTCCTACATGTATGTTATTGTACACAACTCATCTTCACCAGCACCCATTACTCTGGCTCTTCCACTATTCTCATTCTTCCCCTAAATAGTCTACCTTTCATGTCTTTGCTTTCATATCATACACACAATTTATAAAACTTCATGTCAGAGTGTTTTTTTTTAAATATTTGTATTACTTCAGGTTACATCTCCATCACAAGTGCCCTCTTTCTACCCCTCCCAGTCCTGCCCTCCCACCCTCTACCCCCATCCCTTCCATCCCACTCCTCTGGAGTGGAGTGTCCCTACATATCAGTCCCCCACCCCAGTTCAGCAGTTATATGAGGGCCAAGAGCCTTCTCATACACTACAAAGCAGAACCACTAGGGCAAAGAGTCTCATTGACAGGAAACAAAGTCGATGTCCATGTTCCCTTTGGTGCATTGGTTGTAGTATAGTTATTCTGTACTAGATGGATAAAATCCGATTATAAGTGAATAGATGCCATGTGCATCCTTCTGAGTCTGGGTTAGCTCACTCAGGATGAGCTTCTCTAGTTCCATCCATTTGGCTACAATTTGCATGATTTTGTTGTTTCTTTTTTTTTTTGCTTTTCTTTTTTTTTAATAATTTATTTTTTATTTCTTCAAGTTACATCTCAATCACAATCCCCTCCCTACTCCCCCCTCCAGTCCCACCCTTCCACCCTCCTCCCCCTCAGCCCCACCATCCTCTTCCCTTCTTTTTTTTTTTTTTTTTTTAGTTTAAGGTATTTATTTTTCCCCCCAACTGCTCTCCCTTTCAGTCCAAATAATGGTTCTTTTTCTTATAACTATAAATACAATACAAAACAACAGAAGTAAATAGGCCACGATTATAAGAGTTATATGGCTTAGCATACATTCCCAATGTCCAGTCCATATGTATTTGGCACCTGACTTTAACATTTTACTATCTAACCATCTCCATGACTTTAAAGTTCTATATCTAACTCAGCTTTCATACTAACTTGCCTCATAATTTTAAAAATATCTTCTTAGATCCAGAACACCCTCTTGATTCCTAAACAACTAGGCCTATTTTAAGGATAAATGTTTTGACTGTGTATGCTCAGCGTTTATGGAGACCACAAGAGGGCATCAGATCACTTTGAACTGGAGTTAGGGACAGTTGTGCTACTATGTGAGTTCTGGGAGCTGAGCCTAGGTCCTCTATAGGAGCAGTCAGTGTTGTTAATCACTGAACAATGTCTTCAGCCCATGAGGGAAGTTCTTTCACATAGTTGAATGTATCTTCTATTTTTCTTTCAAATTTCCTCTTCTAAAAGCAAAGCATTCCAATTTCTTTATTGCCAGTAGTAATATAATTCCAGCTGAATTTCAGGTACCTGCAGGTGGGAGTACCACATCCCACCGGAAACCCTGACCTGAGTACCCAGTTGGGACACAACAGGAAGGGGTGAGCTCTGGGAGACCCACTGAGAACCAGCTCCCAACACAAGGCCCCATCCAGTCTGTGAAGAGCTACAGATTACCAAGTTTATATGGCCTCTACATCAAATCTCCTTCTTGGCACCAAGTCCAGAAGACACCAGGAACAAACAGCTAAGAACAACCAGATGGCTAAAGGCCAACGAAAGAACAGAACTGACAAAAGTCAGGGAAATATGACTCCAACAAAATTCAGCTATGCTAGTACAGGAAGCCCTGAGCATTCCTCCACAGCTGAAATACATGAAAATGATGACAAATCTACACTTAGGAAAATGATATAGACCTTAAAAGAAGAAAATAAATCCCTGAAAGAATTTAAAGACTCTACATTTTACAAATGAAAGCAATGGAGAATTACATTAGAGACCTCCAAGCTTACTCAGTCAAACAAGAGTAGGAAAGAGACAAGGCTATGAAAGATTTGCAGGGAAAGACAACCAAATTGGAGCAGGAAGTGCATAATACCAAAACTGTTGCAATCCTGGTTACCTACACAGGTCATTAGAATTCATTATTCTAATGAATTCTAAAGAATAATACTGTGTTATTCTTCAAAAACATTTTATTAGAGTATATTGATTTTATAAAGTAAGGTGTGTTTCATTATTACATTCATTAGTACCTGCATATATTGTACATTGATCATATTTACCCTACCATTACCCTCCCCCTTTTCTTTCCCTTATAGATTATCCATAGTCCTCTTTTTATTTTTATGTCATTTTTACCCCTTAGAATGTACATATGTTGCATATACTTGTCTTGGTGGAAGTGGAATTTTTTTTTACTTTACATGATATTTCCACCCATTTTCCTGAAAATGGCATAATCTAGTTCCAATTAATGGCCAAATAAAACATCTCTTTATATGGATATCACATGATTCCATTCATTTATCTGTTGGTGTAAATAGTGCTTCAGTTAACATGGGTATGCAAGTATCTCTGCTGACTTCAAAGTTTTTGGGTATACAGCCAAAATCATATAGCTGGACCATGTAATTTTACCTTTGTGTTATTTGAGAGGGGGAGGGAGAGACCTACATCATTATTTCCATAGTGGCCAGACTAAGTACTAAGTACCACCCAACAGCAGTGTCTAAGGGTTCCTTAATGACACTTGCTGTCTTTTGAGTTCTTAGTGACAGCTATTGCACCCTCACTTTAGTATTGTTTTGACTTACCTTTCTCTTATGGTCAAAGATGTTGAGCCTTTTCCCCCATGTATTTATTGCCCACTTGTTTTCAGAACTATCCTATGCATTTGCCCATTTATTGATTAGATTAGTTGCTCTGATGGTATTTGACCTTTTTAAAACATAATTTTTGTATATTCTAGCTATTAAACTATCGTTACATGAATAGTTGGCAATTTTCTTTCATTTTGTACCCTGTCTCTTCACTCTGTTGATTTTTTGATGTTTATTTATTCAAGTTACATTTCTATCACAGTCTCCTTCCCCCCCCCCTCCTGGTCCCACTTTCCCACCCTCTCCCCCACTCCTACCTACCCTACTCCTCCAGTGTGAGGTGCTGCTACATATCAGCCCCCCTCAGTTCATCAGTCATATGAAGGCTAAGAGCTTCCTCTTGCCATGGGGGCCTAGATGGCATCTCCACTAGGGAAAAATGTCCCACTAACAGGTAACAAAATCTATGTTCCTACTCCTTTCAGTCTGTTCATTGTAGATAGTTATCCTGTACTATATGGCTAAAATGCCACTCTGTTGATTATTGCATTGTGCTGTGCATATGCTTTTTAAATTTAAATTAAATTTATTTAAATTTCATTTTAAATTAAATTTAAAAATTTTAAATCATAGCTATTAGTTCTTGTTCTTATTTCCTGAGCAATTGGATCCGTAATCTGAAAGTCATTACCTACAACTACAGTTTTGGTTTGAGGCATGGTTTCTGCATCTAGCTAAGGCTGGTCTTGAACTTTTAAATTTTTTGCTTCATCCTCTCAAGTTAGGGATCTTTGATATGAACCACCATGGCCAACAACAAGTCTTTTACTCCCATTTTCAGTTGGGGTCAGAAGAAAGAATTTGCTTTTGTGTAGCTGTATTTATCCTATCTCCCCATTCTCACTGCCCCCTACAACCTCCTGTTCTTCCTTTCACTGCTAGAAGACAAATTACATTTCCTAGGTGTATAAAGGTAAGTATTTGAACATATTAGGAAAGTGTTCTCTCATTGTGCTACATCTCCAGCTCTTTATACATAAATTTTGAAGTGTTTTGTTAGATGACAACCCTTGTGGTGGCTTAAATGTCCCCTATAGGCTCAGGTATTTGAATACTTGATTCCTAGTTGGTGGTTTTGGGAAGTAATGAAGAAGTGTAGCTTGTTGGGGTAAGTACATCACTGGGGGTTGACTTTGAGAGTTTAGAACTCCACAATCTGGCTGTCTCGTTTTTCAGTTTGCCTGGTCAGAGTCCCCACTTGCAGCAATCATTTGCTTCTTTTTACACAGTTTGTAGGGACTCTCGAGCATCTTCCAACTTTTTGTTCTCCTGTACATGAAATCCTTGTGTCTACCAGGATTTACTAGCTGAAGTTCATGAGCCTCTCCTTTCCTCCTGGAGAAAATATTTCAATTTTCATTGAGTGTGGCAATTTGGAGGAGCATGCCATATAGCAGTCCCCCAGCATTTTGTCCTGTCTCCCGGGACTGTAAGCCCAAATAAACCGTTTCTCCTATAAGTTGCTTTGCTCATGGTATTTTATTACAGCAACAGAGAAGAAACTACTCCTGTCTTCAATGAATTTTTAGCTGATTCTTGTACAGCCCTTAGAGAGCACAATCCATTTGCACTCTTTGTCATGTCATCTTCTAGTTTCTCAGTACTATTTGTTTAAGAGGAATGTCATTGTTCTAGATGTGGGCTTATCAAAGCGCTGGAACAGGACAATCAGCCTTTTATTCTGAATGCTGTAGATCTAATTAGTGTAGTCTAGGTTTTTTTTGGAGTTTTATTTTTAGTAGTATTACATTTATATTCTTTTCTATTAATTTGTAATCAACTGACATATTCAGAACTTCTGAAACCCATGTTACTGTTGCTCTTGTCCCACTAATCTTGTGACTGTTCCTGACCCTGTTTGGTGTGTGTGCTTTTGCTATACTTAGGGCTTTTATCATTACACTAATTATCCTTTGAAACAGGATAAAGTGTTAGTTTTACTTTGCAAACTTACAGAGAATTATAATAAATTGTCCAAGGTCATACAGCCAGAAAATACTGGATCAAGAATTTAGCTCTAATTTGTCTGAAATTTCCTGTTTGAATATTGAAAGTTATGAACCAGGAAACCTCTCATTCCTTATTGATCTGAGATGATTGGATATACTGTCAAGATTTGAACTTAGTGTATTTGTTTTTAAAACTCAGGTTCTTAATCATTATGTGTTGTTGCTTCCCTCTAATGATAATTGTATTCAAATATTGAATCTATTGTTGTATGATTTTATGCCTTCCCATGTCATTTAATGTTTTCCTATGTGCCTGGGTAGACTGAAGTTCCAAAAGTGTTATGAATTGTTGGATAAACCTTTAATCCGAGCACTTTGGAGGCAGAAGCTGATGGATCTCTGCGAGTTAGAGGCCAGCCTGGTCTACAAAGCTAGTTTTAGATGAGCCAGAGGTACATAGTAAAACACTGTCTCAAAAATTGTAAATATTTGAAGATATAGACAGGTGTAATCTAATTTAAAATTGTACAATTAAGTGTATACATGAATCAAAACATCCAAGTTATCACCAAATATGTATATTATTTTTGTTTTTGTTTATTAGTTAGAAATAAACTGGAATAAAAAGCATATAGAGACTTTAAAAAATTTTAAGGATATAGTCTGGTAAATGGGCATAGTATTAAACTCAATTCTTGTTGAGTTTATGATTTATTGTTATACCCATAGATTAGTGCATCTTTCAGTGTTCAGAGAACAAGAGATTATGGAGCTTTCAGGTCCAAATGGGAAAATCCACCATAAACTTTCATCCCAAGGCACAGGTATCATTGCAGAAGCAGGGGTGGATAAATTTTAAGGGTCAGAGGTCATGGATGACTACACATAACCACATTTTCTGGATGCAGCATGGCAATTGCATGTATGATTTTGTAATAGGAGTTGAGACAGCATGCATAAGACCTACACAAGCACAAGTCAGGCAAAATCCTAGCATTGAGAGGGGAGGTAGGCATGGTGTCCATTTGTAGCTATTGGCAATTGATAGTTGCTAGGAGAGGAAGAGTCATTTTTATTTAAGGGTGTTGTCCCTGGTGGGTTGACCATGCTTCTCAGGATTGTCACACATCCAGGAGTTCATGGATAGTATCAACTGTACTTGATGAATTAAAAAAGAGGACACAAAGTTGAATGTGTAGGGAAGTAGGGAAGTAGACCTGGGGAAAAGGGGGTGAATTTGATCAAATAGATTGTATGAAGTTCTTAAAGAACTAATAAAAAGCAAAGTTATCAAAAATTACAAGGGTGTTATTTCATTCAGTAATGAAGGTACTTTCTAACAAATGAATTCTATTCAAATATAGAATTGATTGCCTGAAAGGGTTGTACTTGTGCCTTGTATTATTTTAAAATTGAGTTTAAGATGAAAAATATACTCTTGTTAACTTTTAATATTTGCTTCAGCACATTGCTGAATATTGTTTGCAGTTAAGATTTTGTCATTTTAGACATACCTTTTAATTTTTAATTCAGTTAATTCTTAATAAGCTTTTTACTCCTTCACCCAAGTTATTGGCATAAGTGATATGTCTGATTATTTATTTATAACACCTCTAAAAACTTGCAGAATTTAAAAATACTAAAGTATTTAAGTTATAAGGTTAAAACAAGTATAGAATTTATTAAATATTAAAAAATTAAGGTTATTTTGCAAGGAAGTAAAATAATGTTTGCCAGGTAGTAATCTCTCACTGGGTTTTACTTATTTGAACACTAAAATTTAGGATGCATAAAAGAATAGTTGTTTCTTAAATTATCTTCCAATATACATTTTCTTGAGTGTTCTAAAAGTAAGAAATACATAGTCCTTGATCTTAGACGATTCTTTTACATTTCTGGATGATATTTGAAATCAGACAACATAATTGAACTATAGCATTGACAAAGGGGCATTGATTTATCTCAGGCCATATTTTTTAAAGTAAATTTAACATTCAAGTATATATATATATATATATGTATGTATGTATCGTCTAACCGGGTTCACAATGGTTCTGAGTCCCAAACCCAGGGCTTTGTGTATACTGGGGAAGTAGTCTACCAATTGAGCAACAATCCCAGCTGCAAAGTTAACCTTCAAACACATTAAAGTTATTTAAACGCTACTAGGTAACATCTTTTACTGGAGGTTTGGAGGCTGATAAAGTTTTGTTACCCTTTGAATATAAATAACATAATGATGCTACAACAGAACTACATTGCCTGCATTCAAATCTGATTCCTATCAGTTATTACTTGCTGGCCTTGGGAAATATACCTCACGTTTCTCTTCAAGAGTTTTGTCACTTGTAAATTATGGCTGCTGCTGCTGCTGCTGCTGTTGATAAAAAGCATTTCACATCAAAGGACAATTGTAAGGATTAAATAAACTGTCTGATCAAAAAATCATTCTCAGAGTCAGCTGCATATTGCAATCACCTGGTGATCTTAAGCACCGCTCATGCTTGGATGGAAAAAACCCACAGATATACTGATTTAATTTGTTTCCAGTGAGACCTGGTCATCTGGAATTTTATAGCTTTCCAGATGATTCTAATTTGCAGTCAAGGTTAAAAGCTCCTGATCTAAAGTAATTATAAAAGCACCTGGTAAATATTAAGCACTTGGTAGCTGTTAATTATTATCATAAGTCTCAGACGTTCAGGTAGTAGTTTTCTTGATTTTGATAAAAGAGTATTAAAAGGTCATGTGTAAAATGAGTTACAGTCACATATTCTTGGTAACTTCCCTTTCTTTTGAGAATAATAGTCTTACAATTTTGTTTTGCTCTATTTACACATTTTGTTCCCCATCTAGTCTACTTTTTTTCCAGGCTGGCAGTCAGAGGCAAACTGTAATCCAATAATACTGACGCAATTGATTCAGAAGTGTGCAATTTGTTCCAGATTTACTTCATAAAATGTCTTTTAAAAGTATTAAATTCAAAAGTTTTTCCCTTGACCCCTTCTGATTTATACAGCTAGCACTACCTAACTGATTTATAGGGCAATCAACATCCCCATCCTAGAGAGTCCATGTGGAAGGTCTTGATAACCTTCCACCTACCACAACATTAAAGCTGTTTGATTACTATCTTCTTATTTTATTTTCAAAGAATACATAGAGATTAAAGGATTTTCAAAATACAATCAGATCTTTAAAAACACCATGGTTTTTAGAGGATGATAAAAATACTAAATTATATTTATCTTATTAAGAAGATAACTCATAACACAGAAAGGGGAGGTTTTTGGTGAGTGAGTCCATGGTGTTCCTCTTGTAGTTGATTAAACTTAGCATCTGACCATCTGCTAACAAATTATCATCTTACAGGTAGAAAGAAAAATGTTTGAATATCTTTCAAGTGTGGAGATTTGTTTTAGAAAGCACTGGCCTCTTCTAAACAGTTTAGCTGATGCGAATGCTCAGAGGAAAAACTTACACATTAGGATTTTTGTTCTAAAGTTCAGTTTACGCGAGCCACATTGCAAACATAAAATCTTATGCTTTATAATATATTACAAGGCCCATAACACATCTAAAAAGTTGAATTATGAGTTTATGAGGCTCACTTGAAATTACAGCTGAAGAAGGTTCACTGAGAAGACCTAACATTGGCTATTTCATTGAAGTGGAAGTTTGCTATGAGTAGGCAGTTCTTTCATGGTTTGAGTTCCTGGGGGTTTTAAAATCTCAGTTTCCTGCAAAGGGGTAGAAATGACTAGAGATTCAACTAGATGAAGTGAGTCATCCTAAATTTGTGATAACTCAGTGATGCACATTCTCTATAGATGCCTAGAGCCCTTTTGCATTCATGCCAAGTCAGACCGTGGGACTGGAAAAGAATCAATATATATTTTAAACTTGAAGGATGATTTTTCAGTAAACATCAGTGGTAGGGGGAAAAGTAGAATTACATATTATCCAGGAATAAACTCTCATCATGAGATAAAATGTCTACTTTAATTTCTACAAGGGCAGAGCCTTGTAAACCAGTGTTAGGCCTCCAGGCTACAATGGACTCATTAGTCTCCAATCTTTAGTGTGTTAATTTAATTACCTTTAAACTCACTTCGTGATCATTTAACCCCTATCTTCACATTAATTTGTATGGATTTAAAGAAAGAGAATTTCCAGATGCTTCAGATACATTATATTTCTTGACCCCCGGTTTTTTTTTTTAAAGGAAGTCATGTATCTGAAAAATTTCAAATGGTTCATAAAAAATAATCAGAAAAAGAGAGAGGTAGTAAATGTGTGTTCGCTGAATAATTCTTTCAAGTTTTATGTATCTTTGTAAATCTCAAAGTAATAAAGGTTAGAAAAGAAGTGAGGGAATTCTAGATAGGAGAATTTTACCCTGATAATTGTGTTCCAAACCCCAGAACATTTCTTTTATAAAGTCCTTTGAGAATCAGTCTGTTGTATCTGTTCTGAGATCTATCTTGTCTCCAGCTTTAAAAATTTGAGGCAGTAATTACCTATTTTCAAATTCATCTTCCTGTTCATTATTTTATTCTTTGGGTACTAATATTTAGCAAGAACCATGCTGGGTATACAGTGATAATCACCCTGACATAAATCCCTATTTCACTGTATACTGATTTGTATAAAGTACCATTTACCTTGGCTTCTTAGAGTTTTCTAAAATTTCATTTAGTTTTATGGTTATGGGTGTTTTAGCTGCATGTATGTCTGTGAATATGTGTTGCCCACAGAGTCAACAAGAGGACATGGGAATCCCCAGAACTGGAGTTACTAATGGCCATGAGCCACTATGTGAGTGATGGGACTCAAACCTGGGATCTTTAAAAGAGCAGCCAGTGTTCTTAAGTGCTGAGACATCTCTCCAGCCCTCAGCTTTATTTCTTAAAAATAATGGCACCATTTTTAATTCCCAAGTGAACTATGTACTTCTTTACTCCAGTGCTTCGAGTGACATGACACTGGTGTTCTAATTACCTTAGGACAGTCTTCATCCCATCTCTTCTGGTTGGAATTCTGACCATCTTCAGTAGAGACTAAATATACTTTCTATATAATCCACCTTGATATCTCACACTCAAAAGTGATTTCTCCCTCTCTTACTTGAAACCAGTGATTTTTACTTACTATGCATCACTAGCTGTTTTGTTGTTCAGCTTGGAGAAGCATCACAGATTGCTTCATATGATCCTCTAGCTTTGAAAATATTTTCAGCCCATTGTGAGCCCTAGAGAAAAGGCACACTTTCACTTTTATTCATTGCCAAATCATTCCTATTAACAAACCTGGTGCATATATGCTTTCTTAATTGAATTCAGAGAGTTGCAGACTAGTCCTGTGTTTATACCCTTAAGATCTTTTCTCTCACATTAAGGTGGAATTCTTTTTGGCATTTATACATTATCTAATTTGGGGTGCCAGAGAATGCTCTTTCTAAGTCCTTGTCTATTTTACAATGCTCTTTTAAGCCTTATTTATCCTACTCTTTCAAGTTGAAGGCCATTCATTCTCTTTGATGGAAAACGAAGAAGAAAAATAAAGTGGAGTCGCTTTGGTCACTTCTTTGTCATCTGCTATTATTTGAGCCAAACAGTCACCTTTCCCATTTTTGTTCTGTTTGTGCCAAGTGTGGCCAAAAACTAAAGAAATCTTTTGTAGTCTTTAATATGCTGAGAAACCTTAGCTCACACAGACATTTAGCTTTATGGGTACTGTGTGTGCACATGTGGCTGCCATTCTTTAATTTTTTGTCCTTGGCTTATGGGATGTTCATTCTTTGTTTTATACAAGTCCTTTCTGAATCAGGCAGTCAACAATGTGATTACATTACTTTGCTCCTCTAATATCTTGTCTGACAAGCACAAATCCACTTATAAAGACAAAATTGTGATCAAAGAGCAAGTCTTATGGGGCCAAGCACATTTGGGTTCAGACTAATACTTTGCCTCTTAGAGTTTCTTCAGCTTTCAAACTGGGATAAGACAATGTATTTACTAAGGCAGTAACTATGATTATGAGCTATACTGAACATAAAGGGTGGATATAGTGCCCAACACATAACAAACATTAATTATTTAGAAATAGTGATTAAAAACTTGAGATTTTTAAAGTAAAAAAAATATTGCTTTTATCATCTTTAAAATTTTATTTCTTATTTATGTTATGTGTGCATGCCTATATGAGTTTATGAGTTTACCAGGAGTGTGAAGGAGATTTTAGAGGCAAGAAGATGTCTGATCTTCTGGAACTGGGTTACAGATAGTTGTGAGCTGTCGTGGGTGCTAGAAAGTGAACTTAGGTCCTCTGCAAGAGTAGTAAGCAAGGATTCTTTACTGCAGAGCCATCTCTCCAGCTCTGAGATATTGTCTCACTGAAGACTATAATTTCTGCAAAAGTGAGTAATTATGTATCAGAGAAATGCAGCCCAAACTGTCAAAATTACACCACTTTAAATTCTGCACTTCAATAACTCAAGTTAATATATAAACATCATACATTCTTTGTTTTTTTCTGTTGTAGAAGTTATAAATAATTCATATTTTCCTCAATATTTGGCTTATCATGACCACTTAATAAGCCTTAGATAGCATTATTGAAGAGATTTGTAAAAGAGACCACCACCTTTGAGGCTTAAAGAATACTGATGCTGAAGCTTCAACCAGCAAAGTATTTTAGATATGGGAGTAATGTGGGCTTGATTCCAATGTCTTACAGTCAACCATACTCAGCTATGAAATCATAAATCTTCATTCTTCCTTTGATAAAATTTTAGTAGCTAGTTTGCTGATTCACAACAAACACATATTTGATTACTTATTTTCTCTTATGTATGGTATTTCATAGTTCTCAAAACTTGTATTGTGAGGTACATGAAGACAATTGGACTTATATATGTTGAAATGTACGTGTGCATTTAACTAGCAAGTTGACTTTGAGTAGTGTTTTGATTTCACTTTCAACACAGGGCAAAAGAAAGGAGGGGCCTCTTAAAAATTCTGTTGTTGAATTCCTTACATGACTTCATTGTATTCTCTCTCTTTTTTTACATTTATTTATTACTTCAAGTTAAGTCTCCATTACCGTCTCTTCCCACCCTCCCACCCTCTACCCCCTCTCCCACCCCTCCCATTCCTCTGATGTGGTGTGCCTCCGTTTATCAACCCCTCTCAGTTCGTTAGTCACATGAGGTCTAAGAGCTTCCTCTTGCACAGGAGGCATACATGACTGTTCCACTAGGGTGGAGTGTCCCACTAACAGGTAACCAAGTCCATGTTCCTGCTCTATTGGGTCTATTGACTGTAGGATGGTTATCCTGTACTATATGGCTAAAATCCAGTTATAAGTGAATATATGCCATGTGAATCTTTCTGAGTCTGAGTTAGCTCACTCATGATGAGCTTTTCTAGTTCCATCCATTTGGTTGCAAATTGCATGATTTCCTTCTTTCTGATAGCTAAGTAGTATTCCATTGTGTAAATGCACCACAGTTTTTTTTTCCATTCTTCGGTTGAAGGACATCTATTTTCAGTGAATTAGGTAGCTAAGCATTGTAGAGGTTAACTAACCTTAAAATTTTTTTCATTGTGAATGAATGATGAATTGAAAATATGAATAACCTTCTCACCTATTCCAGAAATCCTATAGCTATATAATTTTCCTCTACAAATACCTAGTTATTTTTTTGTGTCGCACTAATTTTTTCTGTGAAGTTGTTTACGTGTTTAGGTGTCTTTTCCAGAGAAGATAATATTTTAGGACAATGTTAAGGAGGCTTTATTAAATATGATTCTAGATACATCTGACTTATTAGTACTGGCAAGCAAGTACTAATAAAGTTGCATTACAGTGAAACTATAGTATGGGACACAAAATATGTTGCTATCAATTGCAAAAATAAATGATGCAAATATAAATGGACATATGCCTCACAAATGTTTCATATTATTAGAAATGAATAGCAAGTGCCAAATATTGCAGCCCACTTGAATACTATTAACCAAATGTCACAGTGTACAGATGATACTCATTCAAAATTATGTTCTTGAAAATAAGACAGGTACTTAAAGTTACTTAGATCTTATGTTGTTTAAGTTTCTTGGATCTTAGAAATAATTAGAAACAATGTAAAAATTAGTTCTATTTTGTTCTTTTATAGCATCGAGTTTTGTTGCTGGAGATTTTAATATCACCATGTTGAGTATGTGAAGCTCCCCCTATATAATCTGTTCACCCTTAATAATGAGGCTTGTGGCATGGCATCAAGTCAATCAATAAGTGAACTCAATAATTTTATCTTTTCTTCCTATTTATGCTACAGGAGGTAAAGACGAGAAAACACATAGCCACAAACACTCCTAGTTGTTCTCAAAGAAGCAGTTACTTTTTCCAACATAATATTTTTTATTTTATTTGAGAATTTCACACAATGCGCCCCCATCATACTCGCTTCCCATTCCTCCCATATCTACCCTCCCATGCTTCTGCCCTCCCCTACAAAAAAATACACCAACTCCAATTTGTGTTCCCCATCCAGTCACTGGAGCATGATCAAATCCCCAGGGGCGAGCCCCTTAAAGACAACTGAGTCCTCCTTACCCCCAACCCAGCCAGTAGCCATCACCTGTGAAATGCTACACTTCAGCATCTTTGTCACGATTTTTGACGAACCTCTTCAATGGTTTCTTGCCTAGACTGTTTCTTTCTTTTCTTTTTTGGGGGGAGAGGTGTGGAGGGTTATCACAGAATCTTTCAACATCTCTTATTCTCAACTATGGGTCTGCATTCATCAATACCACTGCAAAATAATATTTGTTGCTCATAACAGCCGGCAGCAGCACTGATTGTTGACTTCCACATGTTTTCCAGTGGCTTCAGGAACATTGACATGGCCTTCAGCAGCAGTATGAACACAGACCTCAGTGGCAGCACAGACCTCAGACATCAACATGTCCTCTGGCGGTAATACAGACCATGAACCATGGACATCCACATGGACTCTAGGAGGAACAGGGACCACAGACACCAACATGGCCTCAGGAAGCAACACAGACTGTAGACACCAACATGGCCTCAGCAGAGAAGCAACTGTTTAAAAAAACAAAACAAAAACAACCAGGGCTAGAGGGATGGCTCAGTGGTTAAGAATACTAGCTGTTCTTCCAAAGGATGTGGGTTTAAATTCCATCACCCATATGGTAGTTCACAGCTGTTTGTTATTGCCAGGCATGGTGGCGTACACCTTTAATCCCAGCACTAGGGAGACAGAGGTAGGCAGAACTCTGTGAGTTCAAGACCAACCTGGTCTACAGAGTTCCAGGATAGCCATGACTACATAGAGAAACCCTGTCTTAAAACAAAATCAAAGAACAAAACAAAACAAAAACCCAAGATATTGCCATGGATCTCTGTTTTTCATTGTCCAAATTTGATTGCTATATTCTTTAAAGTTAATTGAGGAAGCTAGGGGAGTCTCTTGGCTTCGCAATGTACACTGCTTGTTTCAGCAAGTGTAAGAAGCATTCATCATGTATGGAATGCATAGGACTCCAAGGGAATGATTGTTAAATACAAGTGAAGAGTTTACACTCCCAGGCTATGCCTCTGGTAGAGTAGCATATCTCCCAACTTCCTTCTCTTCTCATCACAAATTCAGCTCCTGAGACATTAAAACATTTGAAGTACTACACAATGCAGTGGAAAATTAGTAACAATCTCATAGTAGTAATACTACAAGACACTCCATTATGAATCAAATAAAAACTCATTTCGGTATAGGTGGAAGTGTAGTATGGCTCATTTTAGGGATTATGTTTACAGAAGGGGATGAGAAAAATAGTAAATAATCAAGAAAGTAACTCTCCAGAGCATCTGTGAGAAATGATAGATAATTTTTCAAATGGAGTTTAATTTTTTTTTACATGTGTGTATATGTCTGTGTGTATGTGTGTGATCCATGATGCATATGGACATCTGAGGACAACATGTCAGCTCTTTCCTTCCATCATGTGGATTACAGTGATTGAACTCAGGTTCAGAGATTGAAGTTCATACATGACAGCAAGTGTCTTTATACATCAAACCATGATGTTGACTGCCCACCCCAAGAAAACCCCAAGGGTCTTAATCCTATTTTGAGTTTAATAGGGCAGATAAAGGCAAAAGGATCATCCACAATGACCAAGTGAGCTTCATTTCAGGTATGCAAGCACTAAATGCACTATATACATTAATAGACTGGAGAACAAAAATCACATGATCAATCTAATAGAAGCAGAAAAGTCTTTAAACAAAATCCAATATCTGTTCATGATAAAAGCCTAGAAAAAACTAGAAATAGAAAGAATAGACCCCAATATAATAAAGACTATATATATGTATATGATATCTCATAGCCAATTTTATACTGTGGGAAAAATCAAGAGGTTTTCCACTAAAGTCAGAAGTAAGACAAAGTAGTCCACATCTACATACCTAGTCATTATAGTCCTTGAAGTATTAGCTAAAGCAATAAGATGAATTGTATAAAAGGAATTCAAGTAAGAAAGAAAAGAGTCAAATTATTCCCATTTGCACATGGTATGTACATAAAAACCCTCAAAACTGATAAATAACTTTTAACTAAGTATCTGGATACAAAATGAACACACAAACATCAATAGCTTTTCTACTTATGAATAGAAAATATTATGGGGAAGAAATCAAGAAAAGAACACCATTCAAAATGTCTTAAAAATACTCTATAATAAACCTATCAAAAGAAGTGAAATATCTTGATAATAAAACATGTAAATACAGAGAAAATTATATAAGAAGACACTGGGTGGGTTGATAGAGAGAAGGGTCTCCTTTTCTGAGGAGGAAAAAGGGGGAGAGAGTGAGAGGGTGTGAACAGGTGGAGAGGAGGAAGGGGGCTCCAATTGGGATGTAAAATGAATAAATAAATTATAAAAAAAGAAGACACAGGAAGGTGGAGAGTCTCCATCATATTCAAGGATCAGCAGAATTAATATAGTAAAAATGTTTTTATTCCTCAAAGTGATATACAGTTTCAGTACAATTCCTGTAAAAATTCCAATGATAATCCTCATAGAGATAGAAAAAAGAATGTAAAATTCATGTGGATACTCAGAAGAGCCCAGATAGCCATAGTAATTCTAAGCAAAATAAACAATGTTTGAGGTATTACCTTACCCAACTTGCATTTATACCAGAAATATAGCCATAGGAACAAAAACAGCATGGTACTGGGACAGAAGTAGACACATTAGATCAAGAAATAGGAGACCCAGAAAGAAACTGGCACAGCCAAAGTCACCTAACTTTTGCATAAGGAAAATATATGATATATGATATATATTTACAATGTAATTTGTTCATCCATAAAATAATTATTTTTGTTTAGTGTAAAATGAATAGAACAGGATGTCATTGTACTAAACAAAGCAAACTTGACTCAGAAAGACAAATATTGCATGTTTCTCCCTTATTTGTAGATTCTAGATTTTATATAGATACATAATACCATTTTTATGTATATGACATAAGATCAGATGTGAGACTAGAGAGAAGAAAAGAGACATATGAAAATGGGAGAGATTATCTGAAAGGATGTGAGGGACTGAATATGATCAGTGATGAGATATTTTAAGGAAAATGTCTTATGAGATCCATCACTATGTACATGAATATATACAGAATAATAATTTTTAAAAAAGACAAAATAACTGACCAAATACAAGGATATCTATTTGACTGGGTCTTGAAACAGAAAACGGATGCTAATAGTCCAAGTGTTGACATGTCACAGAGTTGAAAAAAAAGCAAAAGAGCCAGAAGGAAAGAAAACACCCAAACAACTTCAGAACCATCAGACAACCCAAAAAACCTCCACCACCAAAAAACAGAAAAGATGCTAAAATATTGAAGAGGTGAAAATTGAAATATAGCCTGAGATCTCATATTGTATCTGCTGTTTTTCACACTTTCTATATCAAACAAAATCTTTAAGCTCTTGGCTACAACCTATCAAGAGTTATATTGAAGGATTCCAAACTGCTCCCAGCTATAATTTCCTGACTATCTGCCTTATAAATTGGTAAGGATTTGATGAAAACCATGATCTTTCAAATAAGAAAACAACAAGTGCTTGCACAAATGTTAAATGTTTATAGAAATCACAATGTTCAGTTTTGATCCCTTTTTAGAATTCATAAGTACATCTGAACTTGTATTTTGAAAGGTATGAAGAAAAGACTGTTAATGTTTTCAATGAAAGGAAACAATAATGGGACTATGCTGTAGCTCAGTAGTATATAGTTTTTGTCTAACATGTACAAGGTTTTGGTGGTCCTCTTTAATGTTAGCAAGTGTGTATAATTGCTGATTTCCAAGTAACTCCATGCTCAGAAGGGCAATGCAAATTCCATTAGTGAGGCATGTCTTCCAAAAGGGTGAGTATGATTCTATATATGGCTACAACAAAATAAAAACCAATATTCAAGTGTCCTAGGATAGTAGGCTATTCCTTGAGGACGTTCTGTACTGAATAAGCCATATTCTCTCTGTTATGTGTCAGTCAAAGCATGGTAGTCAGAGTGTCATTCCTTTACACAAAAATCTCAGTTGTTCTTTTGAAAGGTGATACTATATAATCCATCTAAAATAAACATTCTGAGGTCAAAAATTATGAATGCTGTTTTCTTCTATGAGATTCATGTGACATATTTTTCCTTGAATTGTCCTTTTTATCTTCTGAATTTCACATCATGCACCCTGTTCCCACTCATCTCCCACCTCCCCTCAGACCTTGACCCTTCTCCCAACACCCTCTACCGCCCTCTACCATTGAAACCTCTCCCAACATAAAAAAACAAAAACAAAACAAAAAAACAACCGAACAAACAAACAAACAAACAAAAAACCCAACTCATTGTGGACACTGTAATGTATCTCATTGTTCCATAATATTCCATTTTGTCTACATTTTTTGCTTGCAAATGTTCATTATAATAATTCCTTGATCTGGTATGAGGCCTCTGGGTTCTGCTACTGGAACCTCACTGGGACTCTTCTTAGATATTCTTCTATTTCCCTGTGTTATGGAGTTCCTGTAGTTTTGGGTCTGTGGAACTGGCCTCTTCATGCACTCCAGGCATTCTTCCATTGGGTATATGGTGGTGTGGGCCAACTCAAATCCCCGGTTCTGGGTCTGCAATCCCCACATCCAGGGCCACTTCTACTCTGCTACCCAGGTAAGGTGCAGGGCCTGCTCTCATGAGTGCTGTAGCAGGTGAGGGGCTGGACCAGTTCTCTTCCTCTCATGAACCCATCAGGGCCAAATTTCCAACCTGCTACCTGTGTCGACGGCATCAGAGAGTGGAGGGGATCTTTCCCTAGACAACACCATGGCAAAACAGACAAAAGGCAGGGCTGGCTCCCCCACATGGACTCCCTCAAGACTGGCTCACTTAGAACCCCCACATCCAGGGCCAGGCAGGGTTCCCCTAGTCTCTGGCTTGCTTCCTGTCCTGGGAGCCCATCTGGTGCTTGCCTGATGCTAGACTAATGGTCATCACAGGCTGGCTCCCTGTCAGGTCCCATAGCACCAAACTGGTATTGGTCTCTGGTTTGATTTTTTTCCCAGGAATGTTAGATTACTCTTCATTCAGACATTCATAGGTCAGAACATTGAATGTATACATAGCCTCTCTACTCTCTGCCACCTACTGATGCACATGTGACACAACAGCCACATCTGCAATGCCTCTAGGGGCAGGGGCATATTCTTAAATTGAGACTCTGAGTTCTATGCAGATTCTGACCCAGAATCTTATACTTGCTATTATTCTTGGAATTCATTTCACAGATTTCTTTATTAAAAGCCACTCAAGCTAGTGTTAAAGCACATTTTAAAAATTTAACATGCAAAATAGCTTGTAATATGAGGCAACTTGATCTTTGCCCTACATAGTGTTACTCTCCTTTAAAAAAATTATGAGGCAAGTTAGTATGAAAGCTGAGTTAGATATAGAACTTTAAATTCATGGAGATGGTTAGATAGTAGAATGTTAAAGTCAGGTGCCAAATACATATGGACTGGACATTGGGAATGTATGCTAAGCCATATAACTCTTATAAT
>CAJQZJ010000442.1:13208-43368 GCA_907164525.1 Lophiomys imhausi | reverse complement strand
TGGACTGGACATTGGGAATGTATGCTAAGCCATATAACTCTTATAATTGTGGCCTATTTATTTCTGTTGTTTTGTATTGTATTTATAGTTATAAGAAAAAGAACCATTTTTTGGACTGAAAGGGAGAGCTGTTGGGGGGAAAAAGAAATACCTTAAACTAAAAAAAAAAAAAAAGGAAAGAGGATGGGGGGGTTGAGGGGGAGGAGGGTGGAAGGGTGGGACTGGAGGGGGAGTAGGTGATTGAGATGTAACTTGAAGAAATAAAAAATAAATTATTAAAAAAAACTTATAGAGACCAATGAGAAAAACTAAACCACAGATTATTACACCCCTTTAGGTATAGTAAAGGCAGGTCTACAAGATATGTTTAGAAATATGACTATACATATTAAAAGACCAGAGATCTCAAATAATTCAATAACGTATTTCAAATTGCTAGAAAACAAGTTAAACTTCAAAGAGGAAGAAATAATAAGAATTGGTAGAAATCAATAAAATGGAAATTAAAAGAATAATACAAAAATTGATGAAAAAAGTTGAAAAGATGAATCAGGCAGACAAATGCTTAACCAAACTAAGAAAAAAATGAAACAAAAAATTAATCAAACTAGAGATTACAGAGATAAAACAACAGATACAGTGAAATTTAGAGGATCATTAGAGAATATTTTAAAACCTTACATGACAATATATTGAAAACAACCTTACAAAAAAAAAGTAAAAATCTAGACCCATGTGATCTACCAAAATTGAACAACTTGGGCATAAGGAACTGGAGTGCAGCTGTGATAATGAGTAGTATCACAACTAGGATAAACCTGAGACTAGGCTCACTGCTAAATCCTACCAGACCCAGAGAAGAACAAAAATCAGTGCATCTCTACTTACAATTTCCTTGATGAATGTAAATGCAAAAATATTTTTTATTTTTTGAAATTAAAATGTATTCTCTCCCTTTTCTTTCTTCCTTCCAAATAACTCCCATGCACACCTCCTTTGCTCTCTCTTAAATATATGCCTTACTTTTCTTTGTTATTATATATAGATTCTTAAGTATATAAATATATTTGATAAAATATTTATTAATTAGGTTAACAAACATTCAAAAGATCACAAAGTACAATCAAGTTGATTTTAACCCAGGGATGCACAAATGTTTCAACATATGTAAATCAGAAAATATATTATAATACACCAATTTAGCCAAGGGTAGAAATCATATAATCACTTTGACATATAGAGAAAAGGCTGTTTAAAAAGTAAATTATCTCTTCTTAAAAGTGCCCTAAGAAACTAGCAATAGGAGAATCACAAATCAAAGTAATAGAAGAAATATATGAGATTCTAACTGGAAGGAACAAGAGAGGGTAATGGGGTGTGTGTGAATATGAACAAAGTGCATATTATACATGTATGAAGATGTCGTATTACAACTCATAAACATGTTTGCTCATTAAAACAATAAAATAATAAAATTAAATATAAACAAAATAAATATAAGATTCAAAAAATATGAAAAATGGCCAACATACCTAGATACCAATGAAATTTATATCAAAGTACTTTGAGATTCTATGTCATGCCAGTCAGAATGGCTATCATTCAAAAGTAACAAATGTAGTTTGCATGTGAAGGCAATATATACATGGAAAGAACCTTTATATCCTATTGGTGTTATTGCAAGTTAGTATAGTCAATATGGAAATCAACAGGTTCATCAAAAAAACTAAAATTAGATCTACCATATCACCTTGCCATTCCACTCCTAGTTATGTACCTAAGGGATTCTATGTCAGAGACCCAAAGAGATGTCTGCACATCCATTTTTCTTTGCTATTTATAATAGCCAAGATACAGAACTTGCCTAGATGTCTATCAACAGATGAATGGATAGAGATAGCATAGTATATACTCATAAGGATATTTTATTCAGATATAAAGAATTAATGTTAAATTTTAAGGAAAAGGAATGGAAATGAATATCAATAGATTGAGCATAATGAGATAGATGTACAAAGACAATTATTACCTACTTTCTATTATAAAGCAGACCTAGAAAAAGAAAAAAAGGCAGGAAAGCAGAAGGGGAAATATTTCGCAGGAAATGTGGAATACCAGCAGGAGGAAGACAGACAACAGTAGGTAAGCTATGGGTCAGAGTATTAAAAATACAGGAAAATTGAAAGGAGAACATTTCACATCTGCAACCTAGTTTTATGCATTATGAAAATAAAGAACAATGAACCAAAGCTAGAGCCAGCAGAAGGGACTAAATCTACTGCAGAACAGAGATAAAATATTGAACATGAGAATAAGAGAAAATAAAACTAAGTGTGGATTGCTTGAGAAAAAATGTAATTCATATCCTTACGCTAGATTTTCAAAGAAGTAGAACACTCAAATAATTAAGGGCAGAAATGAAAGTCAGCAATAAAAACAAATTTAAGTGAGTACAATAAAACAAGTGCATTTACCAATGAATTGGACAATTTAGTTGAAATGGAAAACTTTTTATTCCTCCATTTATTTATTTCTTCAAGTTACATCTCAATCACATTCCCCTCCCTCCTCTCCCTCCCGGTCCCACTCTCCTATGCTCTTCCCCATGTTTCCTCTCTCTCCTATCCACTTTTTTTTCTTTTTTTCTTTAAGGTGTATCTTTTTTCCCTTAACAGCTTCTCCTTTTAGTCCAATAAAAGGCTCTTTCTTTCTTTCTATGTTTATTTGTTACTTCAATTACATCTCCATCACAGTCCCCTCTCTCAGGCTCTTTTTCTTAAAACAATAATATAATATAAAACAATAAGACCAATTAGGCAACAATAATGAAAATTATAAGGTATAGCATACATTCCCAATGTCCAGTCAATATGTATTTGACAACTGATAATAATATTCTATTATCTATCTATCTTGTTGAGTTTAAAGTTCTATACATAACTGTTTCCATAGTAACTTGCATTACCAACTTAGGAACATCTTAGATCTAGAACATCCTTTCAATTCCTAAATAACTTAAAACTTAATGGTGAGACTATAACTATCTAGTCTTCAACCACATCAGAGATCTGAGAAGGATAAGTATATCTGAATAAACAGGAAGTACAGAGCACGCAGCTTCCAAAACTAAGAAATGACAGACAATTGGCTTAGAAACACACATACTATAGAGGGTGAATTATGAAGAAACAGAAAATAGAAACAAACTTGTAAATAGAATGGATATGAAGAAGCAACCCAAGTCCCCCAAGAACGAAAAACTGTGGACCAAGTGTTGCCTCACTGTGAATAATATTAAATATTCAATGAAGTGCTGTGAGTTCTTCTCAGACTCTTTCAAATATATGAAGTGTAGGGGGAAATTTTTCATAAACCATTCTATGATGTCAATTATCTGAATATCCAAGGCACATAGATACAGGAAACAAACAAAACAAAACAACAACAACAAACTCCAGTCTAACATCCTTTATATGCAGTGCTAAAAAATACTATTAATAGAATTGTACAAACAATTTAAAGATTCTACACTATGACCAATATATTTGTTGGGTTTACTCCTGGATTTTAAGTATATGAGAATCAGTCAATCAATGAAAGAAAGTGATGTGACCATCTCAATTTATACAGAAAAAAATATTTGACTAAACTCAATACCCTTTTATGATTTAAAGTTAAGAAATATTGTGGAGCATCACATGGTACGATGTAAACAAGTACAATTTTTATGTATATGCTACAAAAATTCATTGAAAACCTCATGAAAATCTGAAGAAAATAATCTTGACATCAATAACGCACACTATTTTCAGATTACATATAATATCATACTCAAACATGGATGTTTGAAAACTTTTCCTGCAAGATCATTTCCATAAAGTGCTTTTAGGCATAGTATTTTATCATAGGAACAAAAATACCTAATTGAGACATCGAAGTAAAAAGTATGTATACACACACAGAGAGACACATGCACAACTTTTATACTCACTGTCTAAGCAAAAATTCTTGGACAGATTATAAAAAAAAAACATCTAGGACTGGGTAAAGTACATTAGCCTCCAACAGTAGTTTGTTTATTTTTTCATTTTTGAGAGAGAATTTCATATATTCCTGGCTAACCTTGAACTCATTATCCAGCCGAAGCTGTGTTTGAATCCCTATTACCCTGCCTTCATCTCCCAAATTCTCGAATTGCAGGGATGTGTCACAAAACTAGGAGTAATTTCACCATACTGACAAGAACAAAGAAACTTTTCCCTCCAAATCGTATTATTTTGAGATTAAAATCACCTGCCATAGAAAGAAACAATATGATAATGAAATCAAATTTAAGATGTATTAATAATTCTCAATCTCATCTAAGATCTGTTTTATTCTATTTTCTACTCTTCTTTTTTTTTTTTTTCTGAAACCAAGTCTCATGTAGCCTAGGTTGGCATTGGTCTTGTTTTGTAGGCAAGGATGACATTGAACTCCTGATCCTTCTGCCTCCACCATATAGGGGCTAGGAGTATGTGTATGCCAACACACCTGGAAATAATTATGTGTATGTCAACACACCTGGAAGTAATCATATTAATTTTTTCCTGTTGCTTGGGATTTACTGAGGCCTTGTGCATACTAGGCAATCATTTTATTCCTAAATTTAATTCACAGCCACTCACCTGACTTGTTCGTAAAACCTAGCAAGCTGGTTCTAAAATGCATATCACATTGCAAGTGGTCAGAATAGTAAATCAGTATTTAATTACAAAATAAGAAGACTCATATCATTTTTAGGCATGTCACCTAAATATAAACAATAACAAATAGATGAATTTGACTTCATTAAAAAAACCGTTTTTCAAAAAATGTTTTTATGTGTATGAGTGCTTTGCTGCATGAATATTGGTGCACTACATGTGAGCAAGGCCTGTAGAGGTCAGAAGAAGGCATCCCATGGAACTGGTGCTATGGAAGGTTGTGAGCCACCATGTGGGTCCTAAGAATGAAATCTTGGTCCTCTGGAAGAGGAGCCCTTGATCTTAAGCAATGTACCATTTCTCCAGTCCCCACATCATGCATTTTAAAGAAAATGGCTCAATTGTACAGCATTTGAATTCTATCTCCAAAAAGGATGATTAAGAAACGAAAGCTGAGCCAAGTATGGCAGTGTACCTCTGTAATCCCAGTAGGAGGCTGAGATAGGAGGATTGTGAATCCTTGGATTAATAGTGAATTCTAGACAAGTGTGAGCTACATTGCAAGACACCCCCTGAAAAAGAAGTAAAAAGCAAATCAAACAAAAACTCAAAGCAAAGAAAAAGAAAAAAAAATGGCAGGAAAGTTGTGTTTGTAATGGGAAAATGGTCAGGTTCTTCTGTATGTGTTATGTTTTGGTTCCTGGACTCCATGTTAATTAACTGAAATGTAAACTTGTCTTAGGAATTTAAAAACATGGCTAGAGCTAAAGTGTGGTCTTAAATGAATGACTTCTGAGTAACAGATGGGCTATTGAAAGAAAGATGGAATCTACTGAGTGAATGAAGTAAGGCAAAAAGGTTTTAAGAACCAACTCTTAGGAGTTCCTTGTTCTTAGAAAGTAAGAAAAGGAGGAAAAAAGAGAAACAACACAGGGAAGTAGAAATGCTATAATAAAAGAACCATGTTGAATTTGAGGATTATAATCCAGGTACAATAAAGAATACACTTACAATCCCAGTACTTGGGAGTTGGAGGCAGAATGATCAAGAGTTCAAAGTCATCCTCAGCTAAATATGAAGTTTGAGACCATCCTAGTATGAATGCTATTGTGTCTCAAAATGAGAAAGAGGAGAAGGACAAAGAAGATGATGAGGAGGAGGAAGAGGTGGCATCAAGCCAGGAAAAATTAGAAGAGAAATTTAATGTTTAGAGAAGATCATAAAACCAGTTGTCCACTGGTTCTGAAAGAATAATTTTGAATTACTGGTCAACCGCATTCAGAAATTTTATGTTTATAGTGTTATTCTAAGGTAAGTACTACCTCATTTTTACTATTCCCTATTTCATCGTAGTTTTCTAAATGTTATGTGATGTGTTAGAAATTTTGTCCAATTATGAAACCAATAAAATTCTCACATACTAATAATTCTCCAACTGAAATCTGTAACAGTTATTGATTCCTCAGGGCCTCATGACTTTAAAGTGTCTAGTGACAGATCATGCAGACAGCTCTCAATTGTAGATGTAACTGATGCTGTCCTTCTCCCTGTGAGACAGCATGGCCCCTGCCACCAGTCCTTTAAGATTCTCTCCATAAAGCAATGAAAGTGTCACAGAGGGAAAAGGCAGATTGTCAAATAATTTCTGCATTGCATTCACATTAAAGTCCTGTAATTATCTCTATGTTTATTTCTGGAAATAAACCTTAGCCTCTTCTATTGAGTTTTAGATGTTGTCCTGTGAGTCTGAAACAGGAAAGATTTTAGAGATGAGTTCTGTTCTGTGGACAAAGTGTATACTTCTGACACTCAGGATTCACCATTCACCTTTTTCCAACTTCCCAAAAATATAGATCCACATTTCTAAATCAAACTATAGAATCCAGGTCTTTAAATCCCTTTTTTTTTTTTTTTTTTTTTTTTTTTTTGCCACAACAGAAGTTGATACTGAAGGGAAGGCAGCTGTTCACACACAGTCTGTATATTGTAATTTTGATTCTAGGCATCAGATCTGGTTCTATTGGCACATCTAATCAGTTGAGTCATTAGGATCAATGCCATGTCCATTCTTGAGTTTCTTTCATAATTGTTTGTGTTCTGAATGATGAGATTTTACATTGCTTTAGGGCCAAGAACCATCATTTTGATTGCAAATAAAGTAGCATACATTCCTCTCAGATGGAAGAAGTTGTGTAATGGACATGTGTGGATTGTTCCCTTAATGCCATTCTGGACCATGCACTGCCCAGAAGGGATTAGACTTCAGGATATAGCTAATCAGAAGAGATACGCAAACCATTCCCTAGCTGAATATATTGCAAAATCTAAAAATGAAAGATAGAGACTAATTATTGCCAAAGCTATTCTATCTTGACTGCTTTCAGTATTTCAGAGACCTTAGCATTAATAATGAGATACTATTGTCTTGATTGAATTAATTAGAAACTTGAAACAAGTGGATCAGACACTTGATCCAGAATAATACAACTAATAAGTGATAGATGTGGAATCTGAGTCTTAACCCTTCTTCCTTTAAGTCTATTTTATTGCCTGTCATAACAAGTATGACTTGTAAATTTTGGTACTTTCTAACAATGTGTTATATATCCTGCTTTATATTATTTTCTGGGTGTAGGTGTAACTTGTTCAGGAGGAATTGATCCATTCTAAAGGATGCCAAAGGGATGAAGATATATTCTAATTCATATAAAGCAGAGTTGGAAATTTTAGGTTTATCTTACACTAACTCTATTTTTTAGGAATGTGCAAAGACGTTCCTGTTACCAGACTGTTTCAATGCCTAGCACTGTAAATCTAAATGTCTTAGTTTTTTTGTTCAAAAATTGCAGCATAATTGAAGGATTGAAATGTTTACCCAATGAGCTATTCTTTCTCAGTGTTCTAAAAAGTCCTGATATATTTTTAGTTTACCAAATTAATGCATAGACTCCCAAGAGAATCTCAGGCCTGAAAGATACCTTAACAAATGCAAGAGGGCCAAAGAAACTCTTGCAACTCAGTCTTCAAGGCACATTAATTGTTAAGATCTCTATTCTTCAGTATCTGTAGTCCTCATATAAATATATATTTCTATGATTCTTCTTATTTTAATTATGCTCAAACAAGACAGGATCCAAGACGTTTCTCAGTGAATTTATTTCATTTTATTTGTGAGGAAACTGAAGCCCCAAGTAAGGGAATAAGTTGTGGAAGTTCATACTTTTCTGTTGAATTATCCCCTGGAGTGTTTCCTTCCAGTATAACACCAGGAGCAAAGCATAAAACATGTTAAGGGAACATTTACTTCTAGCCATGAAATCTGAGAATGTTCACTCTCTGCTTCTCCTAAGGGGAAAACAAAGGTAGAAGAATCAGTGTTGTCTGTTCTCTCTCTCTCTCTCTGAGTGTGTGTGTGTGTGTGTGTGTGTGTGTGTGTGTGTGTGTGTGTCTGTAGCACGCATGTTAGAGACTGTAAAAGTTTAACCACTATTAGTTTGTATAAAAAAATGCCATGGACTTTTGACTTATATTTAAAAATTACTTTCTGCCAAGAAAGTTTTGGCCCATAGCAAGTAGGAGATTGGATCATTCTTGCTCCAGAGCCACCAACAATGCATAGCTGTCACAGTTACTAATGCATACTTTAGGGTCTGGAAGGCTGGAATTCTTTTTCATGGACGTATCCTGGATTTGCTTAGAAGAAAACACACACTTCCAAATACCTTCCACATCTGGATCCCACACTGTGAGACTTGGCAGTATGACTGCTTTAAAAACGTTGCAGTCTTGTTAGATAACCTGCCAGAATATGTTGAAATGATACATAGTTTGGAATATTCCACATATGGGTAAGTATGTAAGTCCTTCAGTGCTGTTTTTCTTGTCCTTAATCTGTCAGGGATGTGTGTATTTTCTAAACACACAATCAAAAATTATAGCAACATAGTGCAGAGCTCGCATATTTGTTCATCTTTATTTTAATATTTTTTCCTGGGAAAGTGCCATTTAAAAGGTACATTGTTTAGTACAATCCTTTTATGTTCAGTCCTTCTGTTCTCAGCTGTTTAGATGTCCTAAGGAGTTTGTAGGCAGAAGCTGACCTTCCAGGCTTTACTGAGGTTCTGGCTGGGGCAGTGTGTGGAGCTGAACGATCTTAGCGATTTTGAGTTGTTGTGGTTGTAGACTTTTAATGGAAACAGCTATTGCGGGAGTCTGCAAGGCTGAATCATCTGGGCCACTCGTCTTCTTTTGGTGTCTGATTCTGTTTTCTGCTGAGGTTTCCGTTGTCCAGTTGTCCCTGGGTTCCTTGAATGGATGCTTTGATTCTCCTGGAAAGATAAGAACAGAGCCCTGCCCTAATCCTCACTCAGGGACAATCACCCTCTTTTTTTTGGGGGGGGGGTAGGCAATATTTCTCCTGAAGCAAATTTGGTTTTTTGACAATATATAAAGTGTTATCTTTCAATCTGGTTTAAAGAAGAAATTATTTTGTTATTTTGGAGCTAAACCAGCTTTAGTGTATATATTTTGAGATCTCGAAGGACAATTTGTTTGTATTGAGTGGGCCTTTTGTAAGTAGCTTTTAAACTTAGGTCCTTCCAAGTCCTATGTGTGTGTCTCTGCATTCTAATTATTGGAAACAGGACCAAAAGGCTGAAGACTGATGCTGGAATGTATGGAGAGAAAACGGGAACTGTCCAGGTAGTCACTGGTTTGTCATTTCTTAGTATTGGAAGCTGCAGGCCCTGCACTTCCTATATAATCAGATATATTTATCCTTCTCAGCTCTCTGAGGTGGTTGAAGAATAGACAGCTTGAGTCTCATAGCTACATTTTGAGTTGTTTAGGAATCAAGAGGGCATTCTAGATCTAAGAAGATGGTTATAATAGTGATGCAAGTTAGTATGAAAGCTAAGTCAGTTATAGAACTTTAAACTCATGGAGATGGTTAGAAGGTAGAAGGTTGAAATCAGGGGCCAAATATGTATAAACTGGACATTGGGAAGGTATACTGGGCCATTTAACTCTCATAAATGTGGCATATTTAATTCTGCTGTTTTGTACAGAATTTACTGTTATAAGAGAAAGAACCATTTGTTGGATTGAAAAGGGAAGCTGTTGAGGGGGAAGAGGGTGGAAGGGTGGGACAGGAAGGGGGAATAGGGAAGGGTTTGTGACTGAGATGTAACTTGAAGAAAAAAAATAAAGGACTTATATAAAATTTAAAAAAAGGTACATTGTTTAATGTACTAGCCAAGTTGCCTGGAAAATCTTGCACACAGACACTTCTCTAATTGTTGTGCATTTTCTCTATGTGGAACTCTTTACATAATTGCAATTACATTGTCCACTGGGAATTGTTGGGGTTTAGTAGTCAAAAATTCCTGGAGTGCAGTGTTGAGGATTTTGATGGTTTCATCAGAATGACTATCATGACACTAGTGATTTAGTGTGTTAATGTGAATAGGAGAGAACAGTAAAGAAGGTCATGTTTGAAACATGATTAAAAATTAATTGTTTCCCTTTTCATGCAGGGTCTTACCTGTCAACATGGCAAATCATTAAATAAAACTGAAAATTATTTTTCCTTTCATTTTTCTTCTATCCCAGACTGCTACTCCTTAGAGTCTGTTATTCTTACAAGTTTCTTTCAGAAAGGTGCTGATTCTTTGGAAGGCATTTCTGTATGGAGATTTTGCATCACAATACATAGATTTTTCAGCACCACGTATTGCTTCAGAGGGTAAAGTTTAATTAATGTGTATTTTGTAACAGTTTAAAAAAGTAACATGAGGTCAGTGGGATGACTGGCTCAGCAGACAAAGGCTGAAACCCTGCCGATGACCTGCATCTGACCCCAGAACTAGAGACTGAGCTAGTTCTGAGGAATGTAAGTAAATAAAAGGACTGATATCCCAAATTGGAAGAAAAAGACTGCTCTCACATTTGCAAGGCACATCCATATTTAAATTCTGACTGACTCCTGTTATTAGGGGAAGAGATTACAAGCTGATAAATGGTCCTGTTTAATGGGTTTTGGAGGTTAAACCCAGGGACTTCCTACTTTTCCTTTTCTGTATCCTTCTTCCTTTCCTATGTAGGAGTGCATAGGCTTGAGAAAAATGAGACATAGACATAGCACAGGAAGGTCCAAGAAGAAGGGGCAGATTATTGAATATGCCCTTATACCTTTGTATATTGATACAAAATTAGTAGTATATTTGGCTGAAGTGGTATTGACCATTGTTTATTGTGCAAAAATAAGATTGTATTGGATTACATCGGTATTGATCTTTGTATATTGATACAAAATTAAGATTACAGTTGGCCACAATGGTATTGACCCTTGTATATGGACGTAATATTAAGATTATATGAAGCCGGGCGTGGTGGCTCACGCCTTTAATCCCAGCACTTGGGAGGCAGAGGCAGGCGGATCTCTGTGAGTTCGAGGCCAGCCTGGTCTACAAAGCGAGTCCAGGACAGCCAGGGCTGTTACACAGAGAAACCCTGTCTCAAAAAACCAAAAAAAAAATAAAAATATTATATTGGGCTACATAGGCATTGATCTTTGTATATTGATACATAATTAAGAGTATATTTAACCACAATTGAATAGATCTTTGTATATTGATACAAAATTAAAGGTAACGCTTCCTAATGGTATCATACCTAGAGATACTTAAAAATAAAATGTGAAGCTCTGGCCTCTTGATACCAACCGTCTAAAACTGTCTAGGATAGTTAAGTAAAACAAACTCCTAGTCAGGCAAACATGTCAACTTTGTTATCTACTATGACAGTCTACCACAGATATTCTCTTAACTACTCAGTAATCAAGTTGTTAAAAGACAAGCAACATTTGCTTATCTAAATACAAGAGATGGATAGGGCATCTTCAAACACCCCAAGAGATCTGCAGAATATGGCATTCAAAGATGTTATCTTAAATTAAATTTTCTTTTTTTTTGATATCGAGACATATCAGCTCCTGACAGCAACCCCTATTCTACTCCAAGTAGAAGATAAGCATCGAAGAATCTCCAGTGTGAGATGGTTGAATTAGTGGCAAGCCTTTCTCTTGGCATGAAAAAAAACCCCTTGCTCCAACTGCAGACAGACTGCTGTCCAAAAAGGACAAAACTTGGTAGCAGGGAAGTCGACAGCCTAGCTCTGCCAAGACAGGGTAGGTAGTCCTTCATAATCCCTGCTCTACAACAAATGTCTGCCAGAGAAATAGGACCCAAAGGCTGAAGACTGATGCAGGAATGTATGGAGAGAAAATGGGAACTATATAGGCAGTCACTGGTATGTCATTTCTTAGTTTTGGAAGCTGCAGGCCCTGCACTTCCTATATAAGCAGATATATTTATCCTTCTCAGCTCTCTGAGGTGGTTGAAGAATAGACAGCTAGAGTCTCATAGTTAAATTTTGAGTTGTGTAGGAATCAAGAGGGTGTTATAGATCTAAGAAGATACTCTTAAAATTGTGTTGCAAGTTAGTATGAATGTTGAGTCAGACATAGACCTTTAAACTCATAGAGATGGTTAGATAGTAGAATGTTAAAGTCAGGGGCCAAATATGTATAAATTGGACATTGGGAAGGTATACTGGGCCATTTAATTCTCATAAATGTGGCATATTTATATCTGTTGTTTTGTATAATATTTACTGTTATAAGAGAAGGAACCATCTGTTGGACTGAAAGGGGAAACTGCTGGGGGGAAGAGGGTGGAAGGGCGGGATAGGAAGGGGGAATAGGGAAGGGTTTGTGACTGAGATGTAACTTGAAGAAAAAAAATAAAGTATTTAAAAAAAAAAGAAAAAGGGAAAGCCCATTACTCAGAAAAAAAAAAAAAGATACAAGGAGAAAAACAACTTCACAAAGTTGTTCTCTGACCTCCACGTGCCCACTGCTCCACGTGTTGTGGCCACATAACACTCTTTCATTCATCCTCCCATAATAACATACAAACAAATAAATATGTAAAATAAAATATCAATTAATATGATATATCTGAACTATTGAGTTATACATTTAAATGATTGTGCTATGATATATCAATACTGACAAAGTTGGATGAATAGCTACCGTGTTGTTACTTAAAGATATTCTTTGTCCTCTTTCCCTGTTTGTTCCTATTTGTCTTTCACTCTTGTCTTGATTTTGTGGCTTCAGCTATTTTATCTAATTACTATTTGCTCACTTTTCTTAGCATATTTGTCACTACCTTTTAAAATAAATAAATAAACAAACAAACAAACAAAAAATCAAACATGTTTTAGTGATTGCTCCAAAATTTGCAAATATGTGTACAACTCACCCAAGTCCATTTGTGTTTTGAGAAAGGTTTTGATATGTAGTTCAGGCTGGTCTTGCATTCATGATCCACCTGGTTCACCTCCCAAATGCTGAAATTACAAACATACATCATTATTTTTGTCTATCCAGGTCCAGTTATACTGAACATTATACCACTTTTGCATAATGCAGGTTTCCTGAGTCATAAGACATTTAAAATTCCTCTCCTATCACTGTTGTTATTCATTTCACTTACACTCAAGTGTACATAAACAAAAATAATCAAATTGGTTTTATTGTTTTATAAAATCTTGAATTGTTTAATAATGATAATAATAATAATAATAAATAACCATTTTACCTTCATTTACTCCTTTCCCAAACCTCTTTCTTTCTGTAGATATAAGCATCATTATTTTCCTCTTGTCTGAAACACGACATTTCTTGCATAGCAGACCTTCTGCCAGAAAATTTCTTCCACTTTTGCATATATGCAGAAGTCTTTATATTGCCTTTGCTTTTGAGAGTGTGTAGAGGTGCACATGTATGCAGATGCATGTGCATGTAGAGAGCAGAGATTGACGTTGTGTGTCTTCCTTAATTGTTCTCCATCTTACTATTTGAGACAGCATAACCTCACTGAACTTGGAGCTTGTTGATTGGCTAGAAAGGCTTGACAGCAAACCTTAGGAATACTCCTACCTCTGCCTCCCCAGTGCTGGATTATAAGCAAATGTGAATATATTTCTGGTTTTTACATTGACCTTGGGTATTCACACTCAGATTGCTTGTGTAACAAGCACTTATCAACTAAGCCATTTCCTCAGCATCCTCATTTGGCTTTGAAGATGTTTTTGCAAGGTGCAGAATTCTAGACTAGCATTTTTTTCTTTCCATTCTTCAACTACTTTTGTGTTTTTGCATGTTTTCTGAGTTGTAGTTAAAAATGATTTTTGTTTGTTTTTGAGACAGGGTCTCATTATGGGTACACAGGCTGTCATGGAGACATAGTTCTGCTTTTGCTGCTTCAGTCCTGGGATTAAATGATAGCATTCTTTTTTTACGTTTATTTATTACTTCAAGTTGCATCTCCATCACAGTGTACTCTTTCCACCCTTCTGGGTCCCTCCCTCGCACCCTCTTCCTCCTCTCCCACCTATCCTACTCCTCAAGAGTGTAGTGTCCCTACATAACAGTCCCCAGCCCCAGTTCAGCAGTCATATGAGGGCCAAGAGCTTCCTCTTGCACTGGGGACATACATGGCAGCACCACTAGGGCAATGTGCCCCACTAACAGGTAACAAAGTCTATGTTCCTGTTCCTTTTGGTGTGTTGGTTGTAGGATAGTTATTATGTACTACATGGCTAAAATCCAATTATAAGTGAATAGTTGCCAATGTGCATCTTTCTGAGTGTGGGTTAGCTCACTCAGGATGAGCTTTTCTAGTTCCATCTATTTGGCTGCAAATTGCGTTATTTCTGGGCATGGTGTTGCATGCCTTTAATCTCAGCACTCCGGGGGCAGAGGCAGGTGGATCTCTTGTGAGTTCAAGGCCAGCCTTGTCTACAAAGTGAGTCCAGGACAGCCAGGACTATTACACAGAGAAACCTGTCTCGAAAAACCAAAAAAAAAAAAAAAAAAAGAAAGAAAGAAAGAAAAAAGAAAAAAGAAAAAAAGAAAAAGAAAAAATAAAAAGAACCCACCCCCAAAAAAGAAATGATAGTGTTCTTATCTTTAGTCTTCTATACGCATGATGTTTTTGTTTCCATTGTGTCTTTCAAGAGTTTGCCTTTATTATTATTTTATTTTTTGAAGTTTTTAGAATGTAGTTGTAGTACCATTTGGAGACGTATCCCATTTAATGTTCTATGACCCTTGTGGATCTGACATTAATTTAGGGAAGTTCTTGTACCTTATTGTTTCCTGTATTTCTTGTGTTTCTTCCTCTTGAAAAGAATTTATTTTCTTATTTATTCATATGTATCTTTATGTATCTATGCAAGTATGTCACATGCATACAGTGGGCATGGAAGCCAGAAGAGAAGATTGGATTTGTCTGGAACTGAAGCTACAGGTAGTTGGGAGACAACTGATGTGGGTGCTGGTAATCAAACTTGGAAAACTGCCATCTCATTTCTCCAGCTCTTCTGTTTCTTTCTTTCTTTCCCTTTTCCTTTTTTGGCATTTGCTCTTTTGTTCCTTGGTTGTTCCTCATTACTTCTCAGTCTTGGAAGTTTCTGTTGTGGTATCCTCAAACTCTAAGATTCTTTCCTCAACTATGTCCAGTCTTCTAATAAACCCATAAAAGCCTGTTGCTCTTCTCTTTGTCTTTCTGTCTCTCTCTGTCTCTGTCTTTCTGTGTCTGTCTCTCTTTCACTCTCTCCTTCCTTTCCCCTTTCTCGTTCTTTTTGCTTATCTGTTATGACAATTTTTGTTTCTCTCATTCTTGCATTTTGTCTGTGTACCAAGTCCTTACCATATTAACCATTGTACAAATCCCTAGTCAGATCATGCCAACCTAACTGCTACATATAAATTTGCTTCTGATGCTTACATCCTCTCCTCAATGTATTGTCATCTGTTTAGCACATCTTTTGGTTGTGGAAAGGTAAGCATAGTATAGTGGGTAAAAGGCAATGTGCTGTAAAAGACCTTCAATGAAATACTGACAAAATGTGGAGATGCTGTCATATGATGTGTCGGGAGCCGCAATCACCATTATAAGATGGTGCCGGCTTCCTGCTTCCTGGTTCTTCACGGAGGTGCTGTGCCGGTGTGCGCATGCGCAAGGCGCGTTTCTTGGCACTGCGATCTCATGCTAATTAGGTGATTCCGTATGAGCCAATGAGGGTTCGACAAGTCTCCCTATGTGCTATATAAGCGGCCGCTTGCCGGAGCTCGGGGTCCCTCTCCACCATGCTATCTAAAAAAGCTGTTCAATAAATGCTGTCAGAAGAATCCTGATTGTGTGGCGCTTTCCTTATCGGCGAGGCGGGCGCGACAATGATGTAGTTGTTTAATCAGGTCTTAATCTTTTATTGAGCATCTGCCACCTTGTAAACTACATAAGCATTTCTCAGTTTTATCCATCTTTTGATAATGGGACTGTGTAACTAGGAGGTGCTGTTGTTGGTTTTGGCCCCTTCTGCAAGTCAGTTAGGCTGTGTGATGAAACTCTAGGGTAGAGTGTGAGAATTTAGTTTTTAACAAGAAAAGCAGTCTGTGCTGTGTTTTATTATGATTTATTTCCTTCTGCCTTTTCCATAAGTAAAGTGTATTCTTAAATATTCATTGAGGGACCTTTCTAGATAAACGATTGGAGCAAAGGGTTGTAGAAATCATTGCTAAAGTTTCCTTTTGAAAAATTAAAGTGTTACTATAATTATATTTTTGAGACAAAGTTTCTCTTTGTAGCCTGATTTCCTGGAACTCACTCTATAGACTAGTTTGGCCTTGAACTCAGAGCTGCCTGCCTCTGCCTCCCCAGGGGTGGGATTAAAGGTGTGTAACACCACTGCCCACCAAACCTTCCTTAATAAAACTGATTTTCCTCAATTTACCTTCTCAACAGCATTGTCTTTGTGTGCCCATTCCCAAATTATATATATATGTATATATTATACATATAAAATATATATTTTAACATTTACTTATTTCTTTAAGTTACATCTCATTCATAGTCCCCTTCTACCTCCTTCCCTGTCCCAGGTCCTACCCTCCTACCCTCTTCCACTTCATTTTTTTCAAATACTTTTTATCAAATTAATCATATTATTAAACATATAAAAATATCTTTAATAGTGTAGTGGCTAACAAATAATATCTTGTTATAATTTTGACTTGTTTGCCAATAAGAAGTGAATAGGATCATTTTATGTTTAGTTGACATTTAATTTTTTTTTTAATTTTATTGTCATATCACCCCCAAGTTTTGTTTTAACACTATTTTAGCATTTCCTCTATTTTATTATTATCACTACTACTAATATTGCTATTATTATTATTATTTCTAGTGATTTTTAGAAGTTTTTGTATTAAGAACTTATTTTTTACTAATTGTATTTTCATATTATTTACTATTTGTTTGTTTGTTTTTTTGAGATAGGGTTTCTCTGTGTAATATCCCTGGCTGTCCTGGACTCACTTTGTAGACCAGGTTGGTTGCTAATTCACATAGATCCGTCTGCCTCTGCCTCCAAAGGGCTGGGATTAAAGGCATGCACCACCATCACCGCCCGAGTGTTTATTAGATTTTTTCTTTTTAATTTCTTTTTTATTTCTTCAAGTTACATCTCAATCGCAATCCCCTTCCTACTCCCCACTCCAGTCCCATCCTCCCACCTTCTTCCCCCTCAAACCCCAATCCCTTCCTTTTTTTTTTTAAAGTTTAAGGTATATCTTTTTCCCCCCAACAGATTTTAAAACATGTTGTTTACAAAGCAATAGATTTTATTGTGGCATTCTTATACATAATTGTTCTTGGAGAAAACTGTCATATACATTACTTATATTCATTTTCTCAAACTATTCTTTTTTTTTTTGTAAGTACGTAATTTTTTTTTTCAAGTTACATCTCAGTCGCAAACCCTTCCCTATTCCCCCTTCCTGTCCCTCCCTTACACCCTCTTCCCCCCCCAACAGCTTCTCTTTTCATTCCAACAAATGGTTCTTTCTCTTATAACAGTAAATTCCATACAAAACAGCAGAATTAAATATGCCACATTTATGAGAGTTAAATGGCCCAGTATACCTTCCCAATGTCCAGTTCATACATATTTGGCCCCTGACTTTAACCTTCTACCTTCTATCCATCTCCATGAGTTTAAAGTTCTATAACTGACTTAGTTTTCATACTAACTTGCATCACTATTATAACCATCTTCTTAGATCTAGAACGCCCTCTTGATTCCTACACAACTCAAAATTTAGCTATGAGACTCAAAGCTGTCTATTCTTCAACCACCTCAGAGAGCTGAGAGGGATAAATATATCTGATTGTATAGGAAGTGCAGGGCCTGCAGCTTCCAATACTAAGAAATGACAAATCAGTGACTACCTGGACAGTTCCCATTTTCTCTCCATACATTCTAGCATCAGTCTTCAGGTTTTTGGTCCTGTTTCTCTGACAGACATTTATTGTAGAGCAGGGATTGTGAAGGACTAACCTACCCTGTCTTGGCAGAGCTAGGCTGTCAACTTCCCTGCTACCAAGTTTTATCCTTTTTGGACAGCAGTCTGTCTGCAGTTGAAGCAAGGAGTTTTTACATGCCAAGAGATAGGCTTGCCACTAATTCAACCATCTCACACTGGAGATTCTTCGATGCTTATCTTCCACTTGGAGTAGAATAGGGGGTGCTGTCAGGCGCTGATCTGTCTCGATATCAAAAAAAAAAGAAAATCTTAATTTAAGATAACATCTTTGAATGCCATATTCTGCAGATCTCTTGGGGTTTTTGAAGATGCCCTATCCATCTCTTGTATTTAGATAAGCAAATGTTGCTTGTCTCTTAACAACTTGATTACTGAGTAGCTTAGAGAATATCTGTGATAGACTGTCTTAGTAGCTAACAAGATGACATGCATGCATGACTAGGAGTTTGTTTTTCTTAACTATCCTAAACAGTTTAAGACGGTTGGTATCAAGAGGCCAGAGCTTCACATTTCATTTTTAAGTATCTCTAGGTATGATACCATTAGGAAGCGTTACCTTAAATTTTGTATCAATATACAAAGATCTATTCAAATGTGGCTAAATATACTCTTAATTTTGTATCAATATACAAAGATCAATGCCTATGCGGCCCAATACAATCTTAATATTGCGTCCATATACAAGGGTCAATACCATTGTGGCCAACTATAATCTTAATTTTGTATCAATATACAAATATCAATACTGACGTAGACCAATACAATCTTATTTTTGCACAATAAACATTGGTCAATACCACTTTAGCCAAATATACTATTAATTTTGTATCAATATACAAGGGTATAAGGGCATATTCAATAATGTGACCTTTCTTCTTGATCCTTCCTGTGCTGTCTATGTCTCGATTTTTCTCAAGTCCGTGCATTCCTACATAGGAGATAAAGAAGGATACAGAAAAGGGAAAGAAGGAATACCCTAGGTCTAACCTCCAAAACCCATTAAACAGGACCATTTAACAACTTGTAATCTCTTCCCCTAAATAACAGAGTTTTCAGTTGTACTTCAAATAACCGAAAAAAGGGGGGGCGGAGAAACACCCTCCCCACCCTCTGGGTATGGGACGTCGCTCTCTTAAAATGACTTCCTGCTGATTTGGGTCGTAGTAAACCTATTTGGGGCCCAAACCAAAATGGAAAAATGGTTAAAAATGTTAATACAATCCTTTTATGTTCAGTCCTTCTGTTCTCAGCTGTTTAGATGTCCTAAGGAGTTTGTAGGCAGAAGCTGAACTTCCAGGCTTTACTGAGGTTCTGGCTGGGGCATTGTGTAGAGCTGAACGGTCTTAGCGATATTGAGTTATTGTGGTTGTAGGCTTTTGATGGAGACATCTATTGAGGGAGTCTGTCAGGCTGAATCATCCGGGTCACTCGTCTTCTTTTGGTGTCTGATTCTGTTTTCTGCTGAGGTTTCCGTTGTCCAGTTGTCCCTGGGTTCCTTGAATGGATGCTTTGATTCTCCTGGAAAGATAAGAACAGAGCCCTGCCCTATTCCTCACTCAGGGACAATCGCCCTCTTTTTTTTTGGGGGGGGTAGGTAATATTTCTCCTAAAGCAAATTTGGTTTTTGACAATATATAAAGTGTTATCTTTCAATCTGGTTTAAAGAAGAAATTCTTTTGTTATTTTGGAGCTAAACCAGCTTTAGTGTATATATTTTGAGGTCTCGAAGGACAATTTGTTTGTGTTGTGTGGGCCTTTTGTAAGTAGCTTTTAAACTTAGGTCCTTCCAAATGCTATGTGTGTGTCTCTGCATTCTAATTATTGGGATCCGAGACCTGTGGTTCCCATCTGAAGGGATTAAAGATGTGTTCCATCACTCCTGGATCGAAGTTTTTCTTTATTTAGAGTTTGTTTTGTATCAGGCTGACCTTGAGCTCTGAGATATGCCTGTTTCTGTCTCTAGTGTGTTGGAGTTAAGGGTGTATTCTTCTTGAATGATGGGATTAAGGGTGTGTACCCTCACCACCCTTTTCCATGTAACTCTAGAATTTATAAGTCCACTAACTCTATGGTGCTCCTCCCGTCTCTGCTGAAGTTAAAGGCATGGGTTAACACCACATTTCTCCTGTATTTTACCTTAGCTCTACATTTTTTCGACACTTGGAGGTTCATAAAACCAGGTTGAACGGCTGTGTCCTTTATTTTATTTACAGTGTTTTAACGTTGTTACCTGCTTTTTTTAATTAGTAAATTTATTTGTTTGTTGCTACAGTTTACATCCTTGACATATTGTCCTCTTTTCCTGATTCCCAGCACCACCCTCGCATGCTCTACTCCCTGACCCTTCCATCTTGATCCTCTGGGGTGGAGTGTCCTTGCATGCCAGTCTCTCACCACAGATCAGGAGTCATATGAGGGCTGAGGGCCTCTTCATACACCGGGGGCCTACGAGGCAGTACTGCCAGTGAAAGGTGTCTCCTTGCTATGGGGGGCAAACTAAAAAAAAAAAAAACAACAGACACACAAACCCACAATAACGAAGAACAACAACAAAAAAAGAGAGGAAAAAGAAAGGGAAAAAAGAGGGAAAGGAAAAAGAAAAAGAAATGAAAAGAAAAAAGAAATTTATGTCCATGTTCCTTTTGGTGTGTTGGTTGTAGTACAGATATCCTGTACGATATAGCTAAAGTCCTACTATAAGTGAATAGATGCCATGTGCATCCTTCTGAGTCTGGGTGAGCTCACTCAGGATGAGCTTCTCTAGATCCATCCATTTGGTTGCAAATTGCATGATTTCATTGTTTCTTATAGCTGAGTAATATTCCATTGTATAGATGTACCACAGTTTTTTAATCCATTCTTCAGTTGAGGGACATCTGGGTTGTTTCCAGTTTCTAGCTGTTACAAATAAGGCTGCTATGAACATAGATGAGGAGTCTTCCCTATGTCTCCGTGAGGTGTCCTTTGGGTGTATACCCAGAAGTGGTATGGCTGGGTCCTGAGGCAAAGTTATTCCAAGGTTTCTAAGATATCTCCAGACAGACCTCCATAGTGGTTGCACAAGTCTGCACTCCCACCAGCAATGGAGGAGGGTTCCCCTTTCTCCACACCCTCGCCAGCATGTGCTGTCATTTGAGCTCTTTATCTTAGCCATTCTGACAGGTGTGAGATGGAATCTCAGGGTCGTCTTGAGTTGCATTTCTCTGATAATTAAGGATGTTGAGCATTTCTTCAGGTGACTCTCGGCCATTAGGGATTCCTCCTTTGTGAATTCTCTATTTAGCTCCGTCTCCCATTTTTTGATTGGATTATTTGGTTTCTTGGCATTTAGTTTCTTGAGTTCTTTGTAGATTTTAGATAATAGCCCTCTATCAGATGTGGGGTTGGTGAAGATTTTCTCCCAGTCTGTAGGCTGCCGTTTTGTTCGAATGACAGTGTCTTTTGCCTTACAGAAGCTTTTCAGTTTCATGAGGTCCCATTTATTGATTGTTGATCTCAGGTCCTGAGCTGTTGGTGTTCTGTTCAGGAAGTTGTCACCTATGCCAATGAGTTCGAGGGTTTCTCCTACTTTTTCTTTTATTATCTTTAGTGTGGCCGGCCTTATGTTAAGGTCTTTGATCCACTTGGAATTAAGTTTTGTACAAGGTGATAGGTATGGGTCTAATTTCATTCTTTTACAAGTGGACATCCAGTTGGACCAGCACCATTTGTTGAAGATGCTGTCCTTCTTCCATTGTGCGGTTTTGGCTTCTTTGTCAAAGATTAGTTGGCCATAGGTGTGTGGATACATGTTTGGGTCTTCAATTCGATTCCATTGATCCACTGGTCTGTTTCTATACCAGTACCATGCTGTTTTTATTATTATTGCTCTGTAGTACAGCTTGAAATCTGGGATGGTGATACCTCCAGATGCTTTTTTATTGTACAGGATTGATTTAGCTATTCTGGGCTTTTTGTTGTTCCATATGAAGTTGAGTATAGCTTTTTCCAAGTCTATAAAGAATTGTGTTGGTATTTTGATAGGAATTGCATTAAATCTATATATTGCTTTTGGTAGAATAGCCATTTTTATTATGTTGATCATACCTATCCATGAGCATGGGAGATCTTTCCATCTTCTAAATGCCTCTTCCATTTCTTTCTTCAGGGGCTTGAAGTTCTTGTTATATAGGTCCTTTACTTGCTTGGTTAGAGTTACCCCCAGGTATTTTATATTGTTTGTGGCTATTGTGAAGGGGGTTGTTTCCCTTATTTCTTTTTCGGTATGCTTGTTTGTTTTATAAAGAAGGGCTTCTGATTTTTTTGAGTTAATTTTGTATCCAGCCACCTTGCTGAAGTTGTTTATCAGCTGTAAGAGTTCTTTGGTGGAGTTTTTGGGGTCACTTATGTATACTAACATATCATCTGCGAATAGGGATAATTTGACTTCTTCATTTCCAATGTTTATCCCTTTGATTTCCTTTAGTTGTCTTATTGCTCTAGCAAGAACTTCAAGTACTATATTGAAGAGATATGGTGAAAGTGGACATCCTTGTCTTGTCCCTGAGTTTAGAGGAAATGCTTCAAGCTTCTCTCCATTTAATTTGATGTATTCATTTTCTCAAACTCTTCTTTTATTCTCCCTCTCTCTTCTTTTTTGAGACAGGGTCTCTCTCTGTAGCCTTGGCTGGCCTGCAGCTCACTGTGTAGACCAGGTGTGCCTCAAACTCATTGTGATCCATTTGTGGCTTCCTCCTGAGTGCTAGAATTAAATGCATGCACCACTACAATTGGCTAGCCTGTTATTTTCATTTTACCTATTAACAGCATTTTATTGCCATGCAGAATTTCAGAAATTTTTAAGTCTTTTGAATAATAACTTTTTGCATTATACTTAAGAAGGTGTTTGGTTAGTCCTTTCCTATTAATATTGTAGTTTTGAATACATCTAGGATGTCTTTTCTTACCAAATGTAAGTTAGTGGTCCAATTTGATTTACTATTATCTCTCCAAGTGTTTGAATAGCAGGCCCAATTTTTGTTTATATTTTAATTAGATATTTAAACATTTCTACCAATTTTGACAGCTTTTCAGGAGTCCTATTTTATCAAATTTGTAAGGTAATATTGAAAACTGTTTATTTTTCAATTAATTTTTAACGTTTATTTTTATATGTGTCAATGTTTTACCTGTACCCATGCATGTGTACCACATATGTGCCTGATGTCACAGAATCCAGAAGAGGTCACCAGATACCCCTGGAACTAAAGTTACAGCTGGTTATGCCACTTGGAACTGAACCTGGCTCCTCTACAAAAACAGGAAGCATATTTACTGCCATTTCTCCAGAGCTAGATTGTCCAGTTTGTTATATTACTATTATATGTTATACTATGGTGCCTTTCCTAATGCATTTTCTTGTTTCTGTTGAATTATCATTCCAATAGCAATTATGACTAGCCCAGTAACTGAGTTTTGTTAAGCCGGGTCACATTGTTTTTCAAAAGTGTAGCAGTTGTTAATCTCATCATCGATTAGTAAAACACCATCAGTTTGGTCTGTAACTTTTGAAGTATGAAGTTGAAAACCGGAAAAGAATCCTGCTTTCATGGATAGTTATTTGATTATTAAAAAGTGTGACTTTTTTGTATTTATTTATCCCTTTCATTTGTTGAAAAGACCAAATCTGGCTTCAACTTCTAGGCCTGCTATGTATTATCTATTCCACTTTGGTCTTTCAGCTGAAAAAAAGTGCATAATACTACCTGCTGTGTAAATTCATTTAGATGATTCTACATGTGGCGTGCAAAATGTCTAACTTAAGGATGGGGGAAGAGAGACAGAGGAGATGGCTCAGTGGGTAAAATGTTTGTTGCACAATTATGATACTTACTAGGCATAAGACCTTGGTTAACTCACTCCTCAGTTAGTTTTGAGTTTCAGTTTCTACATAAAAATCACCACATTTCTGTACCCTCTATTTTGCTTTTGTTTTTTAAAATAAAGATTAGAGAAGAAAATGTGACAGCATTTCAAAAACACTAATATAAAGTGTTTGTACTGTTATTGTTATGATGAAGGAAAATGGATCTTTAGAATCAATATAACAAATTGCTCACCCATAAGACTCCTGTCCCTTTCTTGATGCCCTTACTTCTGAAATGTTGTTGGTGTTTACTGTGGTTTCCATAGAGAACTTTCTGAGTCAGTGGTGATTTCCAAAGGAGGAGGGAAGCAAGTTTGTAATTTGGATATGGAATATTTCTGGGGAAAGAACACATACACAAAAAAACATTTTAAGACACAGGAAAGAAAAGTTTGCCTGTATTTATGGAAAATAGCATAATGGGCTAAGGCAGTGTGAAGAGAGATCTGTAATTCCGGGATCTTTGCAAGTCAAGATCATAGAAGCCTTTGATGTCTTAAAACAAGGGAATGGAAAGCACATGGTAATGAATAATTATCACAGCAACATATCCATAAAGGAGAATGAATTCAGTTAAACTGATCCAAGATGGTGAAGCATGGACACTAAGAATGTCACTTCTTGAGACAAGCGGATGTGAATTATAATGTTACCTCTGCCATTGATTATTAGTCCAAGTGTCCCAATTTCCTATAAAGTGATACGCCTAAAAAATTGTAGCCTGAAAGTGTGTTATGAAGCTTAAATGACACACAATGGTCTGTAAGCCCTGCCTTTTAGTCTTTAATAGGGAACATACCACAAAACTGCTTCTCTTAACACAGTAATTGTTAGTGTCACTGATATCTCAAGTAACACAATTCAATGTGATATACAAGTGTAATAAAGTAACTATAATGCCACCTTTAAAAAGTGAACCATAACACACCACCTGGTGGGATCAGCATATGAAATATTCCAGGCATTCTGCTCCCCTCAGGAGTTCAGTGAGTGAGGGTTTAGCCTGGTCTCTAGCTCAGTGAGATCAGCACTTGGGAAGCTTGGCCCACCCCTCACTGTGCTGTTACCAAATCTAGTTTCAACTCAACCACATCACAGAGAAATCAACAACAATCCTCTCCAGAACTGAGGATGACTCAGGTGCAGCTCCAGGAATCTTGATGAGATCCCCCAACTACTTAAAAACTTAAAAACAGAGTGCATACAGAAACAGGGTTAATATTTTTGTTTGTATGTTGGTTGGTCTGCATTTCTTGGTTCTATTTAATTCAATTTTGTGTCTGTGTTCTTTCCCCCAAATGTTTTTTATTTAGTTTCTCTTTCTAGTTGTCATTTTAAAAAGATAGCCATTTGTACATTTATTGTTAAGCCACTGGGTTTTAACCTTTATCTCACCAGACTTGCCTTTTAAGACTCACTTTTCTACATCCACGAAAATATTTTCTTCCACATTTCTATTAATCATCTCCACACTACCTCTTATACCTCCAACTTATATACCTTCTTTTTCATCCATATTATATCCCATCTTTCCTCTTTCTCCCATTCCTTCTTCTTTTCACAATTCATAGCCACTGCTTTGAAGTTCAAGGTCATTCTTAACTGTATAGTGAGCTCAACGCCACCTTGAGATAGAAGAGACCCTGTCTCAAAAGATTATTTGCATTGTGCCAAGTAGTTCATAATATACTATTTTAAATAATACCATTTGGAAACTGAATGACTACAATCCAATTTTACTATTGAGCTTATGGGTAAAATACTCTAAAAGTTTCATAGTGCAAGTAAAGCTGTGTGCCACACAACTGGCAGGCTTATTTAGTTGAAGAGTTTCAGATTGCATTCCATTAGATGACTTTAAGTACACTTTTAATTATTAGTATATTAGAGCTCAGTGACATGTTTGCTGTGGCAGGTGTCATTATTTTGAACCTAGGAATGATAATAACAGTGAAACCATGCCACAAAATCATGAACTCCATATTAGTTTCAGAAAGATCATAGTTGGTGCAATTTTGAATGGAGAGTTGTCAAATACTGAGGTATAAATTGGAATGAGTATCTTCCATTTTGTCCTTTGTTTCAAAGGAATAAACAGCACTCCCAATTTAAAAGTCCAATTATTTTTTGTTTAATCATTTTATTTTTTGAGAACTTCATACATGAGTACTGTATCTACACCACTCCCATCCTTTTGCTCCCACTCCAACTCCTTGATACTATTCTTCTATAGTGGTTTGAATAAAAATGGTCCCCAAAGGCTCATAGGAAGTGACACTATTAGATGTGGCCTTCTTAGAGTAGGTGTGGCATTGTTGGAGGAAGTTTGTGACTGGGGGTTTGTTTTGAGATTTCAAATGCTTAAGCCAGTCCCAGTGGATCTCTCTCTCTCTCTGCTGCCTGCCCATTGAGATGTAGAATTCTTAATTACCTCTCCAGCATCACATCCATCTGCATGCCGCCATGCTGACAATGAACTAAACCTCTGAATTGTAAGTCAGTCCCAATTAAATGCTTCACTTTATAAGAGTTGCTGCAGTCATGGTGTCTCCTCATAAGCAATAAAACCCTAACTAAGACACCACCCCAAGTTCATGATCTTTTCTTTATTATTGTTTTATACATATATAAAATACATATATATATAAAATACATGTACATACACATATATAACTCATTGGATTCATGTAGCTTTGCTTATATGTATATGAACCAATTTTTAAAAGAGTACTCATTTAGCAGATATCTATTGCACTTCTCTTTTGTATTAGGTTTTACTCTAGAACCTATGTATGATACATTCACATATTAAAGAATAAAAAATTCCCCGCTACCAAGTTTTGTCCTTTTTGGACAGCAGTCTGTCTGCAGTTGGTGCAAGGGGTTTTTTCATGCCAAGAGAAAGGCTTGCCACCAATTCAACCATCTTACAGTGGAGGTTCTTCGATGCTTATCCTCTGCTTGGAGTAGAATAGGGTTGCCGTCAGGCGCTGATATGTCTCGATATAAAAAAAAAAAATCTTGATTTAAGATAACATCTTTGAATGCCATATTCTGCAGATCTCAAGGGGTTTTTGAAGATGCCCTATCCAACTCTTGTATTTAGATAAGCAAATGTTGCTTGTCTCTTAGCAACTTGATTACTGGGTAGTTTAGAGAATATCTGTGATAGACTGTCATAGTAGCCAACAAAGAGAAGTCGACAGCCTAACTCTGCCAAGACAGGGTAGGAAAAACCCCTTGCTTCAACTGTAGACAGACTGCTGTCCAAAAAGGACAAAACTTGGAAGCAGGTAAGTCGACAGCCTAGCTCTGCCAAGACAGGGTAGGCGAGTCCTTCATAACCCCTGCTCTACAATCAATGTCTGTCAGAGAAATGGGGCCAAATGACTGAAGATTGATGCTGTAATGTATGGAGAGAAAATGGGAGCTGTCCAGGCAGCCACTGGTATGTCATTTCTTAGTTTGGGAAGCTGCAGCCCTGCACTTCCTATATAATCAGATATATTTGTCCCTCTCAGGTCTCTGAGGTGGTTGAAGAATAGATAGCTAGAGTCTCATAGTTAAATTTTGAGTTGTTTGGGAATCAAGAGGGTGTTCTAAGAAGATGCTTTTTAAATTGTGATGAAAGTTGAGTTGGATATAGAACTTTAAACTCATGGAGATAGGTCGACAGTAGAATGTTGAAGTCAGGTGCCAAATACATATAGACTGGACATTGGGATTATATGCCAAGCCATATAACTCTCATAATTTTGGCCTAATTACCTCTGTTGTTTTGTATTGTATTTATTATTATAAGAGTAAGAGCCATTTGTTGGACTGAAAGGGGGAGCTGTTGGGGGGAAAAGATATATCTTAAACTTAAAAAAAAGGAAGGGGATGGGTGGGTTGAGGCGGAAGAGGGTGGGAGGGTGGGACTGGAGGCGGGGTAGGGAGGGGATTTCAATTGAGATGTAACTTGAAGAAATAAAAAATAAAGTAAAAAAAAAAGAAAAAAAAAGAATAAAAAATTCTCATTAGTAGAGTTTATTGTACTGGAGGAAAGTCAGTAACCAAAACATGATTATACACCTCTGCATATGTATATATACATATCAAGTAGTCATAAGGTTATGGAGAAAGAAAAAGTAGAGTATTAATGGTATTTTAGTTAGGAATACATGACAAATCCTCTTTAATAAGATGACGTTTGAGCAAAGATCTAAAACAAGTGAGGGGGTATGTCTTTGTAGTTATTTGAAGAAAGAATTTTTCATGTATTGGTAATAGCATTTGCAAAGGTCTTAAGGTCAGATGGTGCTGGGTGAGTTTGACACATACTAAAGTATTGCTAAGTTTGCAAGAATGAAGTGGTTGTAATGGTATGTATGTGGGTTGGTCAGTGGTAGTGGTAACAGAGGTGAAAGGGGTGTTTCTCAGATGATATAATGTAGGGTTCTGTAAGCTTTGGTAAGAAAGGAGCATCCACCAGGAGCTTATTTATATACATGAGATTGGCAAGGTCTCACTTTATGTATTTATTTATGCTCAGTATTGTCTGTGTCTTTCATTCAAAATCACTCAAAGGTTGTTATTTGGCCACATATTGTTTTACTTTTTTTTGTTTATTTGGACATGTGCTATTTTATTATTTTCCAAAATAGGCCCTTGTCCCTTTAGAAAAGTAGAATTGGGGGGGGGGGGAAGTCACACATTGCATATTTTCACTGGAAGCCGTTCCCTGTAAGGAGCAGAGCTGAATGATTCTACCTTTCAGGAGAAGTCTGAATTCGATCACTCTCCTGTGGAGAACTGAAGCTTTGGAGGGAATGATGGTGTGGTCTCATGGTCCTGGTCAGGTGACAACATTAATCAAAGAGTGGCTCAGGTTCCATAGCCATGGACAACACTTCAGGTGTAGCATGTTTGGAGAGAAAGAGGAAATAGAATGCTATAAAAGTACACATATATTCTCACACCTGGATAAAAACTACAACAGCAGCCATTATAGCAACAGTGTGTGTGAATGCAAAAATTTGTTTAGTACTATCTCTTAGTATGTTACATGCATTTTCACAAGATACTCTTAATTACCTGTGAGGGGACACTGTTATTACTTTGAATTTGTAGAAATTAAAATATAGAGCACATGGTCTCCAGAAAAAAAAAATTCATGCTTTCAATATATTGTGCAAAACTATATATTATCTTGGGTTGGAGAGATGGCTTAGTGGTTTAGATCACTTGTTACTCTTTCAGAGAATCTGGATTCCAAATGATGGTTTACAACCATTCTAACTCCAGTTCCAGGCGGATCTGTTACCTTCTTGTGTCCTCCACAGCACCAGCCATAACCATGTTACTACATACATGCAGGCAAAACATTTATACACATAAGATTAAGTAAATAAAAAATCGCTGCACATATTTTGCTTTGGTATAAAGTTATGACACAGAATAATATAGTGCATGACTCATTTATTTGTTTTACTTGTTTTTGAGTGATTTAATTAAAATGGAAAATATTAATTGACTGTATGTTATTCTAGGCATTGTACTAATTTGTTTGCATGTGTTATCTCAAATAATCTTTGTAATAAATCTGCTAAGGAAAAGGAAGATTAATAAATGAAAATTTTATCTATTTAACAAATGGTGGAACAAGGATTGAACCTAATTTGTGTATCTCCTGGACCCGTTTTTAAATTTTTTCAAATATATATGATTAAATTTAATTTTCATTCATGATCAGGAACAACTCTGAAATACAGATGGACTTGTAAGTGAATAAATAAAATATGGAACCTAAAGAACTGTGTTGAGAGATTAGAGTCAATACAAGTGGATGGGGTATGAGAGGTGGTTTCCTAGGCAACAGAAACACTGCCATGATGGTTCAGATAGCAGATAAAATATTTTCAAGCTGCTCATAGTCAGTAGTGGCAATCTTCTTACTGATCTTGCTATTCCTGGACCCAAAGTTCTCCATGGTATTTACCTGTTCATACTATGTCTTATCTTCCCAAAAACCACAGGCCTGTTCTCCAACGACTCAATATCAACAATGCAGATGAAAAACTGAAACTATTGTGTGTGTGTGTGTGTGTGTGTGTGTGTGTGTGTGTGTGTGTGTGT
>CAJQZJ010000440.1:0-10522 GCA_907164525.1 Lophiomys imhausi | reverse complement strand
GTTGTGTGACCATGGTATCTCTGATCAGAGAGCAGAAAACCTTGTGGTTACAGAAGCAGAATGAAAAAATACCAGTTAGCAAAATTTCCTGTGTATTCTGTACTCCCTGCCGTTCAGGCTGACCTCAGTTTTAGCCCAAGGCCCAGTCAGGGTTTAGCGAATATGTTCTTCTCACTTTAGTATAATGGTTAAGATGACCTAGGGATGGCCTGTCACATAAGCTCCACCACTGATCCCCGTAGCTCCTGAGGTTTTCAGGGGAATCCACAAACAGCTAGAAATTACGTCTGCTACATTTGTATTGCGCTGGTAAAGCAGTTCAGTGGTTACAGATGCTGCCACCAAGCCCGTTGACCTGAGTTCAGTCCCTAGTGCCACATGGTAGAAGGACAGAACTGACTGCTGCAAGTTGTCTTTTGTGTGAAGAGTGAAAGGGAGAGGAAAGGGGGGGGGGGGAGAACTGAGCACTAAATAAATGTCTTTAAAAAGCATTTGTGGGGGCTGGAGAGTTGGCTCAGAGATTAAGAGCACTGTCCGCTCTTCCAGAGGTCTTCTGGCGTGCCGGGGTACATGCAGATAGAGCTCTCATATGTGTAAAATAAATAAATCTTTTTTTTTTTTAAAGCATTTGTGTACTCACCTGGTCAGGGTTCCCAAGAACAGAATGTTCACCACAGGCTGGCTGCAATGGCTGCTACTGAATGAAAAAAAGAAATAAAAAGGAAAGGGCATGACTGCTCCTAGGTATGGGGGAGGAGAAAGTTTATTATAGATATGTGGGAGAGCATAGCCAGAGGCAAGCACATCCGGGAGAGTCCAGAGTGGTTATGACGCTGAGCCGTGTGGGGACAAGGGGAAGGGAAGGGAGAGAGAACCAACAACAGCATCCAAGAGGCCAAAGGTACTTTTTGTAGGGGGTAGGTAACCAAAATGACTGGATTATATAAGGAAGAGCCTCTGGGGGAAGGGCAGCCCAGCCCCGGGTTCTGGAGAATTTAGCGTAGAGGGTAAGCCAGCCATACCCTGTAACAGGTAGAGACTGAGGGATGCTGGGAGAACCTAGAGGCCAGGTCCGCTTCGCTATGTTAAATGGGCACTTCAGCTACGTGTCCTGGGTTTGAAACTTAACACTATTGAAGCCGGGCGTGGTGGCGCACGCCTTTAGTCCCAGCAGAGGCAGGTGGATCTCTGTGAGTTCGAGGCCAGCCTGGTCTACAAAGCAAGTCCAGGACAGTCAGGACTGTTACACAGAGAAACCCTGTCTCGAAAAAAACACAACAACAACAAAGAAAAAAACAAAAACAAAACAAAAAGAAACTTAACACTATCCATTAAAAAAGATCCAAGCCTCTAGTGCGAGGCTGCACCTTCCTCTGCACCTATTTTAAATCCAGCCTGGGTTCCAGAACAGTTGTGGGGTGGGGTGTGAGGCTATCTCTCTTGCAAATGACAAACCAATTTACTTGTAAATTAATTTGATTAGTGTCTGAGCTATCCCCGATGCTGCCCCTCAAGTGCTGTGATGAATGTCAAGTATCCTCTTCCAGTGGCCCCTATTCAGGTCAGCTCTGGCCTGCTGGGGCTCCAGAGGACTCTCCCAGACCCCTCTGCCTCTCCTTCCATCCCCGCCCCCACCCCGGGCTGCAGGTTCCGCTGCATCGTGCACCCTTTCCGAGAGAAGCTGACCCTCCGGAAGGCGCTGCTCACCATCGCGGTGATCTGGGCGCTGGCGCTGCTCATCATGTGTCCCTCGGCGGTCACTCTGACCGTCACGCGAGAGGAGCATCACTTCATGGTGGACGCTCGCAACCGCTCCTACCCGCTCTACTCGTGCTGGGAGGCCTGGCCCGAGAAGGGCATGCGCAAGGTCTACACCGCCGTGCTCTTTGCGCACATCTATCTGGCGCCCCTGGCCCTCCTCGTGGTGATGTACGCGCGCATCGCTCGCAAGCTGTGCCAGGCCCCGGGTCCAGCGCGCGACGCGGAGGAGGCGGTGGCCGAGGGGAGCCGCGCGTCGCGCCGCAGGGCCCGCGTGGTGCACATGCTGGTCATGGTGGCGCTCTTCTTCACCTTGTCCTGGCTGCCGCTCTGGACGCTGCTGCTGCTCATCGACTACGGGCAGCTGAGCGAGCCGCAGCTGAACCTGCTGTCCGTCTACGCCTTCCCCCTGGCTCACTGGCTGGCCTTCTTCCACAGCAGCGCCAACCCCATCATCTACGGCTACTTCAATGAGAACTTCCGCCGCGGCTTCCAGGCTGCCTTCCGTGCACGGCTCTGCCGGCCTCCCTGGGCTGCCCATAAGCAAGCCTACTCCCAGCGGCCAGGCCGCCTCCTGCGCAGGCGGGTGGTGGTGGACATCCAACCCAGCGACTCGGGCCTGCCATCCGAGTCTGGCCCCAGCAGCGGGGGCCCAGGGCCTGGCGGTCTGCCGTTGCGCGGTGGGCGCGTGGCCCATCGGGACAGCCCACCCCAGGAAGGGCCTGACTGCAACCATGTGCCCCTCACCATCCCAGCCTGGAACATCTGAGGTGGCCCAGAGAGGGCAGGTCCAGTGGGCCTGTGGCCTTGACCCTGAACCGTGATGCCTGGAGGGAATAGCAGTATTAGAAGAAAGTGCTAAGATGCCTCCTCGTTAAAAATGAGACAGTGAGTAGCTGCCGGTGATGGCAATCCTGAAGCCTTCAACCTTCCAAACACCCTCTGCTCTGGAGCTGTATCGGACGATGACTCTGTTTCGTCAAAATCTCAGAACCCTCTCTACAGAGACACCGAGGCCCAGGGAAAGGGGACAAGGTCCCTCGATTGGAAATCCTACTTGACCCAGACTCCAGTGAGTCTCTGTGGTATCCACATTTCCAGTGGTCTCCCCAAGATCCTCTGGGGTGGAGCTCAAAAAAATGTGTCACCCTAACTAGGTAGCTAGGAAGAGGTGACTCCTGTGCTTACACACTGAGCCCTGGGATGGAGTCCCCCATGTTGTGTTGCTGAGCCAGTTTCCCTTGGCCCTTTCCTGGGAAGAGACCAAGCTCTCCTCCCCACCACCCACCCCAACCTCCTGCCAGCTCTAGAGTTTGTTTTATTCCAAGACTTGTCCAGGCCCACACCCATTTCAGGATGTCACAACCGAGTAGCTGCAAGAAGAGCCCTAGGGAGCCTGTTCAAATTTCAGGACACCCTGGGTTGAGCCTAAGGGAGGCTCCCTTCCCCTACTTCCACCACCGAAAGCCAGGCAGAATTTCCAGCAGGATCGACAGCTCAGAGGTGGCAGGAAGGGGGAAGGAATGGCCTAGTGGCAACTCTCCCCTCTGGGAATATCTTAGTGAGCCTGTGAGCACAAAGCTTTCTCTTGACCTTTCTTCCTTGCTTCCTGGGAAGGAGAAGTTAGTCAGTCGGCATTGGGAAAGTCCCAGAAGGACAAACACAAACCCTTCTGCAGTGTGTGCCTCATGAACCCTAAAAGCAAAGGCGAGCAGGAGATCCTGCATGCACCCCAGCTGTCACCCAGGATCCCGGTGATCACCTTGACAGGGTGAAGCTCCTTCCTAGGAGGTGAAGAATGAGTTGCTTTAGCTGATTTTCTCCTATGGCTTCATTAACCTGCACTTAACCGGATACTTTAACCTCACCTTCGTTACCACAGTTGCTAGAAATTTAAGGAATTAAAAAAAAAAAAAAAGGAAACATTTCCAGGATCCAGGAATCTGAGTTCTTACTGTTTTCCTAACACACAGTGACTGGCCCTTCAGTATTCCCAAGTCCATCAGAAGCAATGGCCATAATGGCAGAAGAAATGTGTCTCCGGACACTCTCATCTGGTTCATAAAATGTTCTTGCCGTTTCACAAAACTGACTGAGGCCCAGTAGGGCTAGGGTCACAGGGCCACAGATAGCATCGTTGTTGGGATAAGTTTATCTTTGGAGAGTTTGCACTGTGTCCTGCCTTTCAAAGAAGGAAGGCGTGGCAGGATGGAGAGCCCTATCTAATGATGAAAAGGAACACTCATGGAATGAAGCTGAGTACTGAGGTTGGGGCAGGGAAATGTTTTCATTGTGTTGGCCTTGTGACTTCCGGCCCAAGCTGTTCTGAACATATATCTATAATTCTATGCCGAGGAAGCAGCCAAACTCCCTCATGATGCTGCCTGGTCCGGTCCAGGAGGTTGGGAGTGATCTGTGTAGGCAGGCAAGCTGAGGCTGAGCTGGAGCTCCACTCGGTCCTCATTGCTGATGTTGTATTGCTATCACATGTATGACACAGTGGCCTGAGAATTGCTGGCTGTTTACTGGGAAGACTTGTGTGACTCCAGGCTCTAAAAATAGGCCAGATCAAGAGCCATGTCAACCCTGTCCCTGTGGGCCCTGGGAGCTGCAGGAGTTGCAGTCTTCTCTCTGCCCTGGGGTGTTAAAATCACAGTTCTCCTTAGAAATCCTGTCCACCAAGGCCTCTGCTTCATTTCCCCTAAACTCCCTGCTCTGAGAGTTCATGACTACCCAAACGCAGCCCACACTTGACACAGTTGGCATTCCCTGCGTTTCCTCGTTCTTGCCATCACTTGAGCAACTGCAGAGGCAGCTCTTGCCTGCCCATACACTTGGTCTGAAGGCTAACAGGCATAATTTGATGCCATAGAAAAGCAGGAAGCATGTGTATGCATGCGGGGACCTTGTTTCTTTGTACATGTGTTAAAATACACCCAATGCGGGCTGGAGAGATGGCTCAGTGGTTAAGAGCACTGGCTTCTCTTCCAGAGGTCATGAGTTCAATTCCCAGCAACCACATGGTGGCTCACAACCATCCATAATGAAATCTGGTGCCCTCTTCTGGCCTGCAGATATACCTGCATTCAGAACACTGTATGCATAATAAATAAATCTTTAAAAAAAAAAATACACCCAATGTGCGATTTGCCCCACTAGCCTTTTTGAAGTGTACAGTTCAGTGGCACAGAGGATTTATGTTGCTGTGTAAATGCCCATGAGTACTTTCCAGCACTATATTTATTATCCTAAACAGAAACTGCGGACCCGTTGGCACCAACTCCCCATCCCTGTTCCTCCCAGCGGCTAGTAGCCACCATTCTTTCTGCCTGAATTTGACAACCCTGTGGTTCCCTACAAATGAAACTACTCAGTATTTTTCCTTTTGGGACTTTTATGTCACACTTACACAACACCTTTTAAGGTTCACCCCTGTTGTGTCATAGGTCAGGATTCCCTTCCTTTTGTAGCTAGATACTATTATTCCATTGTATGCCTTATCCGACCTCTTGCTTCTCCATCAGTGTGTTCTTGTTTCTGGTTCAACTATTACAAGTCATATGTATGCCTGGGGGGTGTTAGATAATGAAACTAAGTCTTGAAAATAGTGCCTAGGTGAATCTCGAGGATAGAGACCCCAACACTTCTTTCAATTTGGCATTTAGGGGTGACAGACACCATGTGCAACCCAGCAGCTCTGAGCATCCCTCCTCTCTGTTCTTTCTTGGCTAGAGGGAAAAAAATTAAGTGTTCTGTTCACAGGATATTTGTATGATGCCGTTTTTTATAACCGCAGCTTTGTCACCCTCATGAGATCTCTGTGTCCCACCACTTGGGTCTGCATGCACCTTGTGTGGCCTACACACTCTAATCCCATCAAGGAAGGCCTCTCTGGGGCAGACATGTTCCATCTGTGACCTGTCAGGTCTCCTGAGGTGACTTGTCCTCTCATGGATGGGAAGTCTGGAGATGAGCAGAGCCTGTGATGTACCCAGAGGGACTGTTAGAGGGACTCCGTGTCCTTCTGTGCCATGCACCACAAGAGTGGTCATTGAATGGGTCTCCATGGATGAATGGGCTCTTGACTTCCCCAAGACCACGCGAACACATCTGACCAATGTGAGGGAAGGCGGTGCCCACCAGGGCCCACAAACCACAGACTGGCTGGCCTTGGACCGCCAACTTTCTCTAGGGGCCTGGAGGATTCATGGGCTGACTTGGGTTGGAATGGGACGGGGAACTGGCAGAAGAAGCCGGGAGCCCCCTAGCATTGACTTTCTGTGTATTCATCCTGAATCCAAGTGTGAGCCAAACCCGGGGCTGGAAGGACCAAGCATTCTATTAGACTCTGGGTCTCTTTGTACCCTTTTCCTTAGCTCACCTCTCAGAAGTGCCACCGAGAAAAGACAGATGAGAAAGAGGTGACCAGCAACTTCATCACAAGCAAACAATGTTGAGGCAAAACACAGTCCTTGCTGAATAACCCGATTCTTGCTGGCTGCCTATTTCTTTACAAACACCCTGCAGAAGCACGGTGGAAATTTCACAAAAATATAGATAAGCAAAGAACTGTGCGGGAGACACACATTGTGAACATAGATATGTATATATTTAAATTTTTGTAGCACCCTTATGGAGGGATAGCATTTGCTAAAATTGACCCATCTGCTGTGACCATTCAGGGGATCTTAGCAATTGTGTATTTGTTTCACGAAAGATATTTTCATCCTTCCAAAATGCTTCCTCATGTCGATCTATGCCCCTCTCCCCTGATCCCAGATAATTACCAATCTGGTTTCTGAATATTGTAAATATGGAATCAGACCATGGATAGTGTTTTGAGTCTATCTTCTTCCCTTTCACAGGATGACTTGAGGTTTGCTCACATCTTGGAGTTTCTTTTTGTTTGTTTGTTTGAGGCAGAGTTTCTCTGTATAGCCCTGGCTGTCTTGGAACTCACTCTGCAGACCAGGCTGGCCTCGAACTCACAGAGATCCATCTGCCTCTGCCTCCTGAGTGCTGGGATTAAAGACGTGAGCCACCACGCCCAGCCAATCATAGCACTTTTTAGTTTGTTCCCTTTTTGTTGCTGAATAGTACTCCATTGTGTGTGTAGTGACACAGTTTTATCTGTTCATCATGTGACCATCATTTGGGTTAACAATTTGATTATCGTGAGTGATGCTGCTGTGGTCATTCCTACACAAGCCCTTCAATGTACACCCACTTTCAGTTCTCTTGGGGAACAGGGAGTATGGGTTCTGGGATGTGCAATGAGTGTATAATTCTAGGGGTGGCACATTCTAGCATTATTATTATTATTTTTTTTTTTTGCTCTCACCAGCACTGCAGGTGAGTTGCAGTTCTGCAGTTTTGCCAACACTTAGGATTATTGTTCTTTTCATAGTTCTCCGGGTTGGTTGTTGGGTGTTGGGTATCTTTCCATGCGCTTGCTGGCCATCCTTGTGTGTTTTTATTTTAACCAACCATTGTATAAGTTACTTGTTGTTGTGGCAAAAGATATGTGGCCGAGGCGACTGAAGGAGGGAGAAGGTTCCGGCTCACAGTTTACAGGTACTATTCGGTGTGGTGGGAAGGTGGGCAGCAAGAGTCCAGCGGTGGTGACAGAACTGCTGATCACATGGCATCTGCAGCCAGCAAGCAGAACAGGATGAATTCGGGTGCTCAGCTCAGTTGTTCAGTTGGAGATCCCAGCCCATGCATGGAGCTGCCTACCTTTGAGCTAGGTCCTCCCTCCTCAGTTAAACCTCTCTGGAAGCACCCTCGCAGATACGCCCAGAATTGTGTCTACCAGGTGATTCTAGATCCAGTCAAGTTCTGTAGTGGTTAATTATTATTACCTTGATTTCTAGGACACTCATTTCCCTAGGAGGCCCAGGCTGGCCTTGAACTCACTAACAGCACAGGCTGAGATTACAGGCCTATCATCAGGAATACTTTTTTTTTTTTTTTTGATTTTCGAAACAGGGTTTCTCTGTGTAACAGCTGGCTGTCCTGGACTCACTTTGTAGACCAGGCTGGCCTCAAACTCACAGAGATCCGCCTGCCTCTGCCTCCTGAGTGCTGGGATTAAAGGTGTGCGCCACCACTGCCCGGCCAGGAATGTGTTTATACAGCCTCAGAATCCAGCACTCAGGGAGGCAGAGGCAGGTGGATCTGTGTGAGTTTGAGGCCAGTCTGGTCTAAATAGTGAGTTCCAGCCCAGCCAGGGCTGCCTGGTGAGACGATGGCCAAAATAAAATAAATGAGTTTATGCAAAATGAAGGCCTAGTTTTGGAGAGCTGGGAACAGCCTCGCCAAGAAGGTATCATTTGAGAACAGATCTTAATAAAAGAATCGACATGGATAGCTGACCAGTGTGGAAAGACAGAACCAACCAGAGCAAGTATAGTGTGGAAAGGCCATGAGACAGGAAAGGGATAGATGAATAAGGGGCTTATATGTGGCAAAACACTACTGACTTTTAGCAATTTCTGGTCAACTCAAATTATTTTATTTAGTTCCTATTAAACCATAGGCCAGGGGGAAGGCTTGGTGGGTAAAAGTACTTGTTACTCCGTCTGGGGATCTGAGTTAAGTCCCTGAAACCTGCCATAGAAGGGGGTAAGTGACTCCACAAAGTTGACCTTTGACCTCCACAAGTACATACACGCGCCTAAACTCATATACACACACACATCAACACGTGCATGCATGGACTCGGGTACGAATGTGCACATACCTGCACCCCAGGCATGGTACCAAGTGCTTTCCAACTGTTGCTAATCAATGGAACACAAGCCACGGTTTTTTCCTCCCCTGGCTGCAGTGACCTATCTTTCCTACATTTGAGAAACTGAGGTTCAGAGCTCTTCAAACCTCTTCAAACCAAGAGACTTGATGGAGGTTTCCTATAATCCTAAAAATAAACTCAGCCAGCCACAGGCTCCAGGCTGCTGCTTTGGTCTCAGGCCACGTGCCCATCACATTCAAAGGCATCCAAAGATTTGAGATGGAACACCAGCAGCCCAAGGTCCAAATACAGCCTGATCCAACACCACACCAAGCCCTCCAGGGAGCCCTAGCTCCCTTGCCCTGTGGTCACAGAAGGAGAGAAGGCTCCTGGCCTCGCCATCACATCCTGCCCTGTTGTTTGTGTTCCCTTGCTAACTGCCATGGCCTGGTCTTCGAATCTGGCCACCAACAAATATTGCTGTTGTCATGTACAAGGAACCAAATAAACATGGGTGGAAAAACCCAAGCTTTGCGATTTGGAGAAGTGAGTTTATCTGTGGCGTGGCCAGCGGAGGTATTAAATCACCCCTGTGTTTGAGGGGTATTCGCTTCCCCCCTCCCCCGGCACCCCGCTGTCTTCCCTTCTGTTCAGAGGTCAGAGTATCCGGACACTGAGAAGCCTTCATTGCTGTTCAGGCTCCCAGGGAAGGACCCCTTGTTTGTCCGGTGGTCTTCCAAGCCCACGCACACTCTGCATAATCACCTCCTTTATTTTCTTCTCTCCAGGTCTTTAGAAAACGATCTTGGCACCTCTGCCATGATTTGCAGAAAATAAACTTGTGAAAGGGTTTGAGTGTCTAGTTTTGTTTTTTTTTTTTTTTTTTTAGTTCCACTCCCTCAATAGTTTCTCTCCTTCTGTGTCTTCATCATGAAAAAAAACCTTTTTTTTTTCAGGCAAAACAGCTTGCCCCTTCAAGAAGATGGAGAGTAGGTGATGGGGCCTCTAAAACAACTTCAGGATGCCCGTTTCTTCAGAACCAAAGTGAGTGGTGTGGAGGTGAGGCCATTGCTGTGAGGTCCAGACAGCACCTCAGAGGAGAAAACCAGACCAAATGACAGGCTGGTAGAATGTTATCCATATCCTGCAATGGTTTTTTTTTTTTTTTTAAAGGTTAAAAAAAAAAAAAAAAGGCTGAGTGTAGGTGATGCACCCAGGAGGCCAAGCCAGGCAACTTAAAAGACTGTGTGTGTGGGTCTGTGGAGGGTGTGTGCATAGGTACAGTCACTCACTGATAGAAGATGCTGGAGTTCCTGGAACTGCTGGAGGGGGTTCGAGGAGGAACTCAGCTGGAATCCTCTGCAAGAGTAGTAGGTACTCTCAGTTGGGCAGTGGTGGTGCACAACTTTAGTCCTACCGCTCGGGAGGCAGAGGCAGGCGGATCTCTGTGAGTTCGAGGCCAGCCTGCTCTGCAAAGCAAGTCCAGGACAGCCAGGGCTACACAGAGAAACCCTGTCTGGAAAAGACAAAACAAAACAAAGATTGTCTTTGTGCCAGATGTGGTGGCACACATCTTTAATCCCAGCACTCGGGAGGCAGAGGCAGGCGGATCTCTGTGAGTTCAAGGCCAGCCTGGTCTACAAAGCAAGTCCAGGACAGCCAGGGCTACACAGAGAAACCCTGTTTCAAAAAAACAAAACAAAGCAAAACAAAACAAAAAAAAGAAAATAACCTTAACTGGACACTAGAGGTTTGTTTGTTTGTTTTTCAAGACAGGGTTTCTCTATGTACCCCCTGACTCTCCTGGACTCATTTTGTAGACCAGGCTGGCCTCGAACTCACAGAGATCCTCCTGTCTCTACCTGCAGAGTGCTGAGATTAAAGGCGTGTGCCACCACGCTCGACCCAACACTAGAGTTTTTTGGGTTGTTTTTTTTTTTTTAGATTTTTTGAGACAGAATTTCTCTGTGTAGCCCTGGCTGTCTCAGAACTCACTCTGTAGACCAGGCTGACCTTGAACTCAGAGATCTG
>CAJQZJ010000438.1:1258926-1275025 GCA_907164525.1 Lophiomys imhausi | reverse complement strand
TCTCTCTCTCTCTCTCTCTCTCTCTCTCTCTCTCTCTCTCTCTCTCTGTTGCCAATCAGGCTGTAGTTCTCAGCTACTGCTCCAGCATACTCTGTTTTTCACAATGACGATAGTGGACTAAACCGCTGAAGTTGTAAGTAAAGTCCGAATTAAATATGTTTTTAAAAATTAGAGTTGCCTGGGTCATGGTGTCTTTTCATAGCAATAGAAAAGTGACTAATACAATACTTGATGTTTTCTTATTGATTATCTGTATGAATGATCTACCTATTAAAAGGTATGGGATATTGAAGTCTCCTACTATTATTGTATTATTGTATATTTGTCCATTAAGTTTTGTTTACATTTTCTTTATATTTTTACACACCTTAATACTGGATCTATGTATATTTAAAGTTTTTATAATCTATTAATGGATTAACTGTTGTATACTTACAGGGGACACTTTCCTTGTCTCCTGTAACAGTTTTGGCTGAAAGCTTGTCATTGTCGGTGTACTTATGATTCCTTCACTAGAGCCTGAGGCTATGGGACAACCTGGTTCTGAGTTGAGCATGGAATTTCGATTTGTAGGAACATATCTATGACGGTTAGTTTTTAACTGTCATTTTGCCATGACCTGGAATCACCTGAAAATGAATCTTAGTGAGGAATTATCTAGATCAGGTAGGCATGTGGGTGTGTCTATGGAGGACTGTCTTGATTGTTGATTGATGTAGAAAGACACAACCCACTGCAGGTAGCACCATTCCACAGTTTAGGAACTCCTGAACTACGTAGGAGTGAGGTCATTAGCAAGCAAACAAGGATTCAGATATGTATTCTCTCTTAGATCTTGTTATGGATATGAAGTGACCAGATACTTGAGTTCCTGCTTTGACTTTCCCCAAATGACAGTGTAACAGTAAATTTTTATTTATTACACATATATTTATTAATACTTAACAATTACCTAAAAAATTGTCTATAAAATTCCTAAATCTTAAACCCAAACCCTAACTCTGAAACCTAGCATCTAAAACTTCTTAGTACCTATAATACAAGCATTTAACATTAACCTAAGGTTTCTCAAAAGGATATTTTTCTCTGAGTGTGGGACTTGATATATAGCTGGTCTTCATGCAATTTTCCAGTTTTGAAGTCCCTTAAAGTCTCTGAATTTCATTCCTGGCCTTTGTGGTCTTAAGACCTATTAACATATGAAAGTTTCCCAGGCGGCTGGCTCACCTATTCAGATGTTTAAGGCCTGCAAAGGCCCAAAGTCCCAGAGCTCCAAGTCTAAGCCCTTCTGAATCTCAGAGAGAATCCATCTCCTCTCCAGACTGAAATGGGTCAATATCAGAGGGTAAAACTTTCCAATGAGACTGTGATTCATGTTTTTTCACCAGTTGAGGAAAATGTTGAATGAGTCAGGAACAGAAGAGAGAGCCCTCGGTCCATGTGAATCCTGCTTTATATATCTTCACCTGTCGGCAGAAGCTTTTGTGCCCTTTTCAAGTTATGTCCCTGGGATCAGTCTTTCCCAAAAAAGCTTTTTGCAGAGGGGTGTGAATTCACAGGCGGTCCACAGATGTGGGATGTGGGCAGGTGCCTCGGGGCATGTCATTCAGATGCTTTTCACAGAGAGCTGTGAAATGACAGCAGACCTCCGGAGGGGATGGCAGGCACCTGAGGGGGCATGTCCTGCCCCTAGCCCTAAGATCAAAGAGGTCCTGGTCCTTGGCGAGTTCCCAAGGACATGTCACTTTGGACGTAAGTCTTTTATCTTAAAAGTCCAGCCTTATTCCAAGTTCCCTATGCTGTATATGCTAACACCAAACCCACCACATGACAGCCTGGAACGTGGAATTATAAGCCAAAATATATCCCCTTTCTTCCATAAGTTTCTTTCGTTAGGATGTTCTATCACAGCAAGAACAAGGAGCTAGAACAGAGCACAATCTTAAGGTAGTTGAAGTTTCCTGATACTGAGGTGGGCCTAAGTGGATGAATTTGTGGGGCATTGTCTGGCACACACAGTCACTGAAGTAGACCAAGTTTATTTCATATACATCACATAGCTGCTTGTCTCTGATAAACACCTTAGCAATAGAATTTTCCATGAGAAAGATCAGTTATGACTAATAATGACTAGTATGAGAACTTAGTTATGTGTTTATTCCTCCAGGAAACTACAAGACAGGTTAAGTAGTTGTAGCTGAAGTTTGGGGGTACCTCAAAAATTTATTTGCTTTATGTGTGTGTATATGTATGAATGTATGTATGTATGTATGTATGTATGTATGTATGTATGTATGTATACTACACCACAATCCTGTAAGTGACTGCAGAGGCCAGCAGAGATTCCTCTGGAACTGGAGTTACAGACAGTTGTGAGCCACCATGTGGGTACTAGAAACTAAATGTGAATCTTCTGTAAGACCAGTGAGCCATAACTGCAGCTCCAGTAAGTTCTGTTACTATAAAGTTGCTCAATCATTCCAACTCAATAGCATTTTCAAGTTGTCTAAAACTGACATTTCCATAATAATTTTCTTTTTCCTGTACTGTGATTAGAATTTATCAAGATTTCTTTAATTTCAATGTTTCTAAGCTACTATGCTTTGCATGTGCCTTTGCAGAGAGAATATCTATTTTTATTGCAAGATGAGTATTGTTTTCTGTAAAGAAATTAAATCCATTTTAAGCAAGATTTTATTTGTATGTTTTCAACCATTAGATTGCTTGACACTCTCATTGAAGGTGCCCAAAAATCTGTGGTACATTCATGAATACTACCTAATGTTCCCTTACTTTCTCTCAAAATTTGGGGTGAATTCATGGACAGTTCCTAATGTTAAGTTTTCTTACTTCTCTCCTTTCAATATAAATATTGTAAAATTTTCTCTTGTCTTCTGCAGATATCTTGATTATAATCTTATCATGGTTAATTACAGGTTTGTAGAATATATTCTATTTGTGTGTATGTTCTAAAACTTTATAAATACCTTTTTAAACTTATCACAGTTCTAAAGTGTGTGTTGTTTTTTGAGTACATAGCAGACTATGAACAATAATTGTCAGTCTTCATGTTAGAGAAAGAATAAAAGAGGATCTGGTATACAGGGCTAGTGAGATGGTTCAGTAGATAAAGCCACTTGGCACCAAGACTGACAACTTGAGTTCAATCCCCAGGACCCACATGTTGAAGAGAGAACTTGCTCTTGAAAGTTGTCCTCTAACCTACTCATGTATTTCATTGAATTTGCCTGTGTGTGAATTTGCCTTTGTGTGTGTGTGTGTGTGTGTGTGTGTGTGTGTGTATGAGAGAGAGAGAGACAGACAGACAGAGACAGAAACAGAGACAGAGACAGAGAGATTAAGTCAGAAGACAAATTGAGGGAGTTGCTCTCTCATTCCAGCAGTGGGTCCAGAAGAAAGAACTCAGGTCAGCAGTTTAGAGACAAGTGCCTTCACCCTCTGAGCCATGTTGCTCACCCATATTTTAATATTTGAATACAGAAAAAGACTACAATATTCACATGCTGACGTAAGAGGAGGGAGCATCCACAAGTTACAAAATCAGTAACTATGCTATATTATTAAAGCAAAAGGATGCTGCTGTAGATCCTGACAGTAGAAATGAGCTTCCATTTTACTATCAAAGAGGAGATCATCCAGTGTAGGTTTCATGTGAGAATCCTAAGAGTTGTGACAACAAAATGTTCTATAGTGTTTCACTTCACTACTACTAAGAGGGATTCTGTTTGATCATTTAGATTGTTAGTCTGTTCTATGACCATGTGGTACCTCCTATTTCATCAACATTCCTATCCCTGTCAATATCCAGGAAAGATTCTGTATCCTTGGGAAGAAAACCTTGATCTCCCTTACTTCCTCATTCCCGGAGTATACCTCATTAGCAAATCTGGATACAATTACTGCATGCAATAGAAATGAGACAATATTTTGTGAGTTTTGCATAACTTTATAACTTTCCATTTTGGCAGGGTGCAGGGCCAGCCACTGCAGCTGTCAGGATGATTTATGGCATTCTTCAGCAAGCTGACAGTGAGTGAAGAAAAAAAAAAATCCATGCAAGAAAAATTCCTTATATTTATTCTACTTAGTTTAATACCTGATGAACCATGTTATAAGAACAATCCTTAAAATAGCCTTAAGGAGAGCATCTCTATACTTCCCAGGACATACAATCCATCATAGAAACACTCCTGGGGAGTACAGGGTAGACAACGGCTCTGTTGTGAATCTGACTCCATTACAGACAGTGATGGGAGCCATGACAATAAAAACAGCAGGCTAATATGCATTAAATACTAACTGACTCTTCCACTTGCTTCCAATTATTTTACTCTCCAAGTAAGCCTTCATCCCAGGTGAGACTATTGTCATGTAAATATGACTATAAACAGAATGAGAGGATAAATCTGAAGAGGATAAGACAGGACAACTTCCAGCAACACTGGAGAGAAGCAGACAGGGAAAAGAGCTGGTCCTTGATAAGGTCACTTTGTGACTTTTGAAACTTTTGATTTCTGGAGGCCGTCATGAGCTTTTTCTATATGATACATATAGCACTTACAAATTGAGCTGCTTGCATTGTCTCATAAGGGTATGTGACCCGCGTGTACCATGTCTTCTACCTAGAAGGGCATGCAATCCACTTCTCATAACCCTTCCTCCAGGCTTGTAAACAAATGGAAATCTTTTCAGAGAAACAGTTCACCAAACTATCAAATGAATGGAGAAAACCATTTCTTGTGTATTTTATTTACTTCCAAATCTAGCTGGGCTTCCCATTTTCAACTTGCTATGGAATAACAACAACAAAAAACCCAGAATAACTAAATCAATCTTGTATAATTAAAAAAAAAAAAAACACCTGTAGGTATCACCATCCCAGATTTCAAGCTGTACTACAGAGCAATAGTAATAAAAACAGCATGGTACTGGTATAGAAACAAACCAGCTGATCAATGGAATCGAATCAAAGACCTAGAAATAAACCCACATACCTATGTTCATTTAATTTTTGACAAAGAAGCCAAAACCATACAATGGAAAAAAGAAAGCATCTTGAACAAATGGTGCTGGTCTAATTGGATGTCAACATGTAAAAGAATGAAATTAGACACCCATTTATCACTTTGCAGAAAACTTAAGTCCAAGTGGATCAAAAACCTTAATATAATGTCTGACACATTAAACCTAATAGAAGAGAAAGTGGGGAAAAGCCTCGAACTCATTGGCACAGGTGACAACTTTCTGAACAGAACACCAATAGCTCAGGTTCTGAGACCAACAATCAATAAATGGGACCTCATGAAACTGGAAAGCTTCTGTAAGGCAAAGGACACTGTCATTAGAACAAAATGGCAACCTGCAAATTGGGAAATCTACAGATCTTTACCAACCCACATCTGACAGAGGGTTAATATCCAAAATTAATAAAGAACTCAAGAAATTAAACACCAAGAAATCAAATAATCCAGTTAAAAATGGGGAACAGAATTAAACTGAGAATTAACAAAGGAGGAATCCCTAATTGTCTGATGTGTTTGATCATAGTGACCCCTCAACTCTACCCATATCTACCCCTTTTCCCTACTGACCCAACTGTGTATCCTTTTATTTTATTTTTTTAACCATTCAAGACCCAATTTTTTTCTGTCCTAATATCCTTGGATATGTGGTCTAGCTCCAGTGGAAGATGCAAAAGAAATTGCTCTGACCTCAGGATGCATGTGTCCAGGCTTGAGCAACTGCACACTCACATGCATGCACTGTACATATATACATGCACACACACCAATAAAGAACAAGGAGAAAGAGAGAAAAGAAACAAAAGAGAGAAAGAAAGAAAGACAAAGAAAAGAAAAATGAAAAATAAAGAAGAAAGAAAGAAGGAAAGCATTGCTGAGCTATTTTCCTGTTAAAAATCCTTGGATAATTCTGTTGATTACAAGGCAAATTTCCAGTACTTTAGAAAAAGCTAATGCATTTTCAGTAAGAATTTAGTTCGTCTTCTTTATCTCATCAGCAGCATCTCCCATTGTAGTCTTTGATCTCCCTTAAGTCCATTTTTGACTTCTAGTTTTTCTTTATGTACACCCACTTTCCATTTTGTTGGGTTCCCCCACCCCCACACACAATGGCCTCCCTTATTGTTTTGACATTCTAGCTGCTTCTCCTTCAAAAGTCTTTTCTACTGTGATTTCTTTTAGGACAACCTCCATGAGCATAGCAGTGTGAGGCCATGCTATAAAATGGCAGTTTGTGAAGTCTTTGCTGCTCTGTAACCAGCTGCTGGAATGGTGTATTCAACCAAAGTTCATTTGCCAACATTAGCTACTAGTAGGTAACGGATTGAATCCAATTCCTCATTATATGAAGACATCATCTTTTGAAGAAGCCCCCAAACATGTGGCATTAGGAGACTTATCAAAGCAAAGACACAAGTGCTAGAGAGAGCCTACACATAACTTAGATCACTTATGAGTCAGGGATTTAGATGTACACAGTAAATTGTTTGGGTTTTATTATTACAATGCACTCACTTTTCTGTTTAAAAATATTCTGTTTAATTTAATGGTGAGCTATAGGAAAAGTCTAAAGATAGCATACCACCAATGTGGAAGTTTTGGGATTCTTCAATGGGACACCAGTTAATAGGAATCTTTTAGTTCTTCTAAGGATGTAATGTTAATTAAGCTGTCTCCTTGCTGATAGTGTTGCTCAAGTATTTCCTTACGATGTAATTCATTTAAAGCATGTGTACATGGCCAGTATCCATGGTTAACTTACATATGGGTGGAACAGGGAAGCATACAGAACAAATCTGAGATCATTGCAAGCTAAAAATACTGAACCTTCACACCACCTGCCCTTGAACAAATGTTCTCTAGGGGGAGTGCTGAAGGGATTTGCAATAAAATAAACCAAACAGCCAGTCCACTCATTAGGATTTGTGCTTTATGAACACCTAAACCCAAGTGTGACTGCCTTGTATTCCATAATTTCAGACGGGACAGGACAACGTTGTAAAATGTGACTCTTTGGATTAATGTGCTGAATCACCACCCTTGTTGATGTACAACACAGAAATAACTGCTTGTAGTTTTGTCATTTGCTTGTTTAATATAGGCTTCATCATTTACAAAATTACAAAATTTAACATTTATATCATAAAATTTGTTAACTTCAGCATATGTTATTCAATTGACACCACTCTCTGGGCTCAAATATCTTTAGCAACCCCAAAAGAAATCTTTGGACTGTAATTTTGTGTTCCTTCAGTTCGTGTTGAAGAACTGAGACCTCTCCAGTATGATGCTATTGGAGGCTGATATTTTAGGAGATAATGATATTTAAATAAGATCATAGGGACAGGGTTCCAAATCTAATAAAATCCATGGCCTTATAAGAAAACTGAGGGATCTTTCTCTCTATACACATGATGCAAAGAAAAGTCATGCAAACACATAGCAAGATGGGACCACCATCTGTAATGTAGAATGAAAGCAACTGTCAGAAAACAGGTAGGCTAGAGCCTTGATTTTGGACTACCAAGCCCACACACTATGAGAGATGTTGTTGTTTCAGCCATCCAAGTTACTGTACTCTGCTGTAGCAAGCTGAATGCTAATGCAAATCCCATGGCTGTGATCAATCACTCCGAATGCCCCTTATCTTCACATATACAGTGGAAACCACATATAAAGATACAAATTTTGTGGATGTTTCTATTCTGAGAATTTCATATAAATGGAATCCTTTAAAATATGCGCTTCTTTAATTTAGTATAAAGTTTCCAAGAGCTATCCTTAGAATAATGTGTATCAATACTTTATTATTTTTGTTGATATATAATATCACTTGAAGGGGATATATAACCTGGGTCCAATATCCAGCAGATGAGCATTTTGGTAATTTCTACTTCGTGGTCATTATGAATTATGCTTCTGTAAACATTTTTTTTACATAGACACAGTTTTTAATGCTCTTAGATATGTATCCAGTCTTAGAACTGCTCTATGGTAACTATGTTCATTATTTTAAGGGGCTGCTATGCTACATTTCACAATAGTTGTATCATTTTGTTTTTCCATCAAGAGAAGTTTCCTATTTCTCCATTCCTATTAACTCTTGTTATTATCTGCTTTTTCATTGTAGAATTTTTAGTAGTAACAAAATGCTTTTTTATTATAGTTTTCATTTGCATTTCTATAATGATTAATGGTGATGAACACCATTGCATAGGGCTATTGTCCATTTGTACATCTTTTTTTTTTTGGATCAAAGTCTATTTAAGTCTTTTAAGGTGACATCTTGCTATGCTGCCCAAGTAAATGCCAAACTTCTGGTTTCAAGTGATCCCCTCTCCTTAGCCTCCATGTTTGCTGGTAACCACAGCCCCATCTTATTAATTTATTTTATTGTTGTATAGTAAGTGTTCTTTATACATACTTGACATGAGCCCTTGATAAGTTTTACAATGTGTAAATAATTTTCCTATTTTATGGGATACCTTTCCTTTCCTTTTCTTTCTCTTTCTTTCTTTTCTTTCTTTCTTTCTTTCTTTCTTTCTTTCTTTCTTTCTTTCTTTCTTTCTTTCTTTCTTTGGTTCTTTCTTTTGATAGTGTCTATTTAAGTACAAAATCTTAAAATTTTGACTAGGTTCAACTTACTTGTTTTCCTTTTACCATCCAAAATCAGAAAGTGTTTCCGTGAATTCTTCTAAGACTGTTTTATGTTTCACAATTACATTTAGGTCAAAGATCCATTTTGACCAATTTTCTTCTGCAGAGTAGCAGGTAGGGTCAAGAAGCTCTGATCAGAAACTCTCTCTTCTGATGGATATCAACTTTCAATATGCACGAGGAAATTCTGTACATTTCCTAGGTTCCTCAGAACAAATATCACCTGTGTGAAATATGACCTGGCTGATTATTTATCGAGTGGAGTTCTGTTTAAGATGTCAGAGAGCTAATGTTTTTAGTGCAACAAAGAGAAGCTTGTACAAATTTGAAGAACTTTTGTGAAGTTTCAAAAGTACTTTTAAAGGCTCAAGCTGGACAGGTGACCTAAATGTGCCATCACTGATCCTTTTTCAAAATATTTTGAATTGGTCTGAATGAGTTGTTTAATCTTGTGTGTACTTTTAGAAGATTTATTCCATATGAGTTTGATCGACTTACACAGAAGTCTTCAAAACTGTCTAAATCACACTGTTGATATCTAAGAAACTGTCTGAATTTCTGGCATAATTGTCTTAAAGACACAGCATACTCATATTAGCAACACTAGGCTCCAAACTGAAACCCTTCCACTTAAGTCTAAGAATTTTTACCTCAGATTGAGTCTAGATGCAAAAATCTATTTTCCTATTTTGAGGAGAAACTCTTTTTTTTTTTTTCCTGCAAATCTTCCTTGAAGACAAAGTTTTTGTAACATTTAGGCTTAGGACTAAGTCAGACCCCTGGTATACAAAATGTTGTTTTCATCAGCACTTTCCATTGGTAGTATAAATTGAAAAGTATCCTTGATCTGGTTGCTGTCCAGAGGTTCCAAATAGGGGAGCCCACAAAGAAGAAGAGCACCCATATCCATTCACAGCACATTTATTAGGACTACCTTTCTTCCTTCAAGAAGGACCATCCATCAAGATGATCTTTTTAGATCACACAGGTGCATTCCAGATCTTTAATAAATAACTTCTGTTTACTATACATTTGAAGGCATGGGAAGAAAGGCCGAAAAGTGTTTTCCCTTTGTCATCACTTTGGAAAATCAGCTATGAAGAGGAATACCTGTGAATGCAGGAGACCTTGTAAGTGCCATATCACTGAGTACATCACCTAACAGTCATGTAACTAGTGATGTCCTCCCAGGATTAATAAGCAAATGGGAATCAATAATAACACAGGTAAGGACTTTTTTTCCTAACTGGAATAGAGGACTAGAGTTTATGGGGCAACAGATCATGCTATTTGCAACCCAGGTAATATCGTTGTCACCACCAATTCTAATGAGCATTTTCTAATTTATGTGTTTAATGTATTCATTAGGAGAATGCTGAATGTGTTCATAGGCAGCAGTCTACCCGGGACTGGATATTTGGGAGACTTAGTTTTCTGACTCTGCTTGTTCTCTAATTGTTTGAGTGGTTGTTTGTCATTTTTTATTTTTAAAGGGGCTAAAAAAAGAAATTTACTGACAAATTACACTGCAGTGTCAAAACTTGTACAGTATCTTAATATCTGCTAGAACACAGAAAATTGGCTTACCAATGAATTATGGGGAAATTATGAAGACATACAGGACCACAGAGACTACTTACTTCATTGCTTTAGATAAAGAGGCAACATAACTTAGCTGCAAGTCGTTGGTAAGACTCATGATAAAACTATTTCTGGAATTGATCAATGGAAGCAAAGACACAATTACGCAACTTTTTTCCCTAGGGACAGGAAGTCCTGGTTCAGTGACATTCAAGCAAGAGGACCTGAGTTCAAATCCCCAGAGTTTCTTTAGAAGGCTTTTGTAGCAATGTGTGCCTGCAATCTCAGAGCTGTGTGGGGAAGAGATAGGAGGATTGCTGGGGCTGGATCGCCACTAACCAGCTTTAGGTTCAGGTAAACACTCAATCTCAACGGAGCAAAATGAAGGTTTAGAGAACAAGATACCTAATATCTTCCTCTGATATCCTGGTGCACACACATGCACACAACATGAACATATGATGATTCCCATATAACGCGCGCGCACACACACACACACACACACACACACACACACGAAATTTCTTTTTCCATTATTGCCTGGATTTGTTTAGGATCTGAAAAAGGACTCAAAATTTTTGCCTCTGAACCGTATCACACTAAGATCCTTTATTTCAACTCTGTCTTCAGAGGCACCATGTGAGGGATTTGGATAGATAAAACAAAAGCTAAAAAAAAAAAAAAAAAAAAAAAAAAAAGGCTTTCATTGTGTCAACAAAAATACTAGAATCAACATAATTACACCTCCCTCCAAAGTGAAAAGTAAGAGAACATTTCTTAGCATGGAACTGTTAGGTAATAACTTATTTCAAATATTTTCTCCTTGCTCCAGATGTCTGCTACATTACACTTTCTCTCAGGGCTAGGTCACGTTAGAGTGAACTTCTGCCATTCCTTACACCAGAGTCTCCAGGATTCCTTATCCATGCATCTGCAAGACTCCCCAGAGAATGTTTTCAAAATTCTGATTTTCACTAGATTGTTCTATTTTCTTCTTAAATTAATTCCTTTGTGTATTTTAGCCTAGAATATTATTTTTTGCACATCCCATTGTATCTATAACATCACTGCATACTCCAAATCTGAGTTATTTGGAGCCTCAAAACATTGCAGATAGAGCAGTGAAGGTTGTCTTCAGATGTCCCCATGTGGACAGTATATATAACACTCTTACATGATATAAAATGGTGAAGAAATGCATCCATATCAACTGTCTAATGTCTGCTGAACACTGAATTGGTAAAGAAAAATAATACATATCTACCAGGAATAAGACTAACACCTGGAAAAGAAACTTTTTCAAAAAATTAAAATCTACCAAGATACAATCCTACTTACAAAACAAAACAGCCGTCATTTTTATGGCACACACAGAGAGGACCTTTCAACTCACTCTTGGTGAGCCTAGAGCCCCATGAAATTATTTTCTCATAAACAAAGTACAGCCTTCCTAAAGATAATTCAAACTCTCGCTCTCTGGGACAGCCGTTCCCTTACAATGGGAGTCCTGTCCACATCTGGCAATCATTGTTTAAACATTAGTAAGTTCAGTCTCTTGCAAAACACAACATCCTTCCCCAAATTGGTGGGGTAGGTCTTGAGGAGGTAAGAGAGGAATGTCAGGAAGGTATCATTGACCTTTTCTGGTGATTTCAAAGCTCCACTCAGATATAGAAATATCACTTTGCTGGTATTCAGTTTTCAAGACTTGTCTCTAACATACACTATGTCTGAGGATCAGTTTGAACTTGGAATCCTGCTGCATCTCCCAAGTGTGAGGAGACAGGTACAGATCACCATAACTGATTTGTTCGGTGCTGGGAAGTAAACCCACAATTGAGGCTAACTGAGCTCTACCCCTAGTCTCAAACACTTGCTTTCTTTTTTTATTAATTAATTGATTTGTTTATTTTATATCCCAATCACAACCCTCTCCCTCCTCTTCTCCCAGTCCCACCCTCTCATCCACTTTTGCCCATACTCCCTACACGACCTGGTACCAACCTACTCTCGCACATCAAATTGCATCAGGAAAATACTTGCTTTCTTAAGAAATGAAACTTTTTAAGTACTTGAATAATACAGAATGGCTCTAGATTTTTGAAGAACAAAAAATAACCCCAAACTCAGAAAAAAGCTCTAGAATCCAAAGGTTTGAGTCCAAATTTGGAATTATTGATTCTCTCTGAATTTAGTACCCCCATCACTAAATGTTAGTAGTAATAGTTTACTTAGGTAGTAGCTGGGATGAGTCCTTCTGAATGCCTGGGACACACAGGCTCACATTAGCTGGTAGCTAAATTCGAATCTACCAAAGGAACACATGTTGTACACCAGAAGCTTCTGGTATATGGTTTCACTTACTCCTGACAGTCCCATTGCAGAGAAACTTAAGCTGCGGGAATGTGGGCCGTTTGCCCAGCACCTCTCATGGGACCAGGTCATAAAAGAGCTGGGACTTAGATAAGTAGGCCTAGCCTAACTGTTGTGTCTGAGGCAGTCGTGTTACTTCCTGAAACTCTGGACTAGCTAGGGGATTGATTTAGGAAGGATGGCCTTGAGAGTCTGCAGGGCCCCAACTTTGCAGAGATCTCACAGTAGCCTCCCTCTCCTGTCCCACTGTCTCTCCAAGACAAAACCCTTTGGAAATCTTATTCCTCCAATGTGCATCAGCATTCCCAAATGACTCTTTATTTCTGAGCAGACTGCAAGTGACTCATTCCAAGCACAAAGAGCATACTCTGAGAACAGTACTAAGTGGAATTCAATCAATTATGGGGACAAGGGTAGTCTTCCTGCTAGTATTCCTTCCTTACCTTCCTGGCTGCTTGCATGCTGTCAGCATGATCGTCTTTTGCACATCCGAAGCACCGACAGGTTGGCAAGATAATCAATACAAGAGAGAGCAGCTGATTAACAAGGGCACAGAAGGCAAAGGTTATCTCCTTGCTCTAACTTCTGTTTAAATTTTATGGAGCCTGAACCAGGCATAATGGCTATCAACTAATCTACAAAATACTCAGTTGCTCTACCAATTACCACATTATACTGTAATACATTTAGAAAGGCACTTACTCCCTTTTGTAAAATTCATGCATGCAAACCTAACAAGCTGTTTTACTCTTTGTAATATGAAAAATAATCTACTGTACTGAAAATTAAATTGACTATGTATATAAAAACAAGCTAATAGAAGCCTATGACATGAAAGATTCACCAAGATTATGCTTTTGGTGGCAGTGCATGCAATATTACATAATGATATTATATGTAAATATTCTTCCTACATATGTATTTTAATGTGTATGTGTGTGTGAGTGCAGGTATCCAAGGAGACCAGACCAGAGGCCTCAGATCACTTTAGGATAGGTTGTTGTGAGCTGCTTGTTTTGCATGCTGGGAACCCAACTCAAGTCTTCTGCAAGGTCAGTAAGTATTCTCAACTGTTCAGCCTTCTTCCATCCCCATGAATGCTCCTAAATAGTCAAAACGATTGACTATAATCAAACAATCAAAAACATGGACTAGACTTTGTCAGCATGCATGTGCGCACACACACACACACACACACACACACACACACACACATTTCATATTCATCCCATTGGTTCTGTTCCACTGGACAACACTGACTAATAAATATAGAGTTTCACTTCCCAAATTCCACATCATAGTGCCATGACTTTGGGTTAGGATTTCAACATACATTTAGAGCATAAAAGACAGTATAACTGATACCGAGACACGTTAACATACATTTGGAACAGCAAACCTTCCAGTACTTCAGGTTAAGTCTCTGAATCTGTTCCTTATGTGAACCAGGTGTGTGTTTGGGGGGAGCTGCTAAGCTAGTGTAAGAAGCATGAAGCATAAACAAGGCACACCAATAAGAGAAGAGGTCCGTGTTAGCACCTCAGTGGAAAAGAGTAACAGAAACATGCTGGGTGTGAACATCTGTAGGTTAATTAAAAAAAAAAAAACCTGCACAAGTAGAAAAGAAAGTTAAAGGAGCAGAAGTCAGCCCATCACTAGAAAGTAATCTTCTCATTATTTGTGTAGATGGATGGATTGCCATGATTGGCTAATGCAGTTAGAATTAAGTAGTTCATATGATCTTCAATGGGAATTCTATCAGTTACCTTAAATTATTTTTCAGTAAAAATTTATCTACACATCTTTGTATCTGACCAGAACAGCTAAATTCTTCCCAGGTTCCATGTTCCATGCTAGCTGTAGCTTGTCTACACATATGTCTTCACTCTAGGACCCACGCTGCCGAAGCAGCCCCTAGCTGGGTTGTGACTGGTCTCACAATGCTGGAAACAAGGAAAAATTATCGGAAGGTTCTTCAAACTCGTGCTGAGAGTTGGGGAGCGACAATTCCACTCATATCTCTTTGTCCCATCATCAATTCATGTGGCCAGTCAATTGAGAAAGTCAATAGATATCATCGTCCTCCCCATAAGCACTCTGCTCTATCAAATATCTCCCAAGAAGTACAAGCGACACCAGTCTTTGCAGACCCGGTGACCCTGGAGTTGTAACTTGCACAGTCTCCAGATCAGAATATTCGCAGCTCCTTCAGCCTTCAGATCTTTCCCACATAACTGCCAGTCCTTCATTGCTTACAAAATGGCAGACATGCTCACGTGCGTGTCAGTGTTTAGAGTTGATAATGCAAGCACAGCATTCCACCATAGCCCTGGTGGCTGAGCTGCAGAATTATTTATGGCTTTCCCATTTATAGCGTGCTGCTCAGTTTCCCTTGAGTTGCTAGGGAAAATTCCTGATAGCTACTATGAGCCATTGAAACCTATGAGACTTCATTTATTATGGCATAATATACACATTACCTCACTTGTGTTAGACCATATGGAGAGCTCTCTGTTGAGTTTGGCATAGTTACTGGGGTGAAACGGGAACGGATTAAGTTCCTAGTCCTCCTCAATTATGCTGTGTATTGGATCAGGCAGCCAACTTCAACCGATCGTCTGGGCATTGCAGTCAGTCCTCAGGACAGCACCATCGCCTTCACCTATGACAATGAAGACTAATGAATGTGATTTCAAAAAGGGGGGTGGGGTGAGCAGCTGGAACAGCATCATTACCAGCTAGATCAATTGGGCTGACTGCTGACATAAAGCTAGTAAGTGCGATGGGAAGGAGGGGTGGAGGAGAGCCTACCTGTGTCACTCCTTGTAGGGTACGATTGGAAAGAAGAGCAAAAAAGTTCAACAGAACTTGAGAGGTAGAGCTGGTTATCCATCCCATTGAACAATGGCTACCACGCCTAACCCTGGAGAAGAGTCCAACTTGAAGGTGGCACAGAACACAATCTGCCATACCAATTCACATCTTGTTTGCAGCAAGCATCAGGGGAGAATATTAATTACCATATATATGGAGGAAAGTGACCAATATATAGACATTTATATGAGTTTCATTTAAGAAAATTCTGGGGCCTGGTTTGTGTGATTGACTGTGATTTTGGGTTTAATTTGTAGTATACATAGCTAGAACCCCTTTGAGGAGAGAGCTCATTCTACTTATGGGACTGGGGAACACTAAGGCTTTAGGATCTGATCAATCATTTTATTATGATAGTGAATTAATCTATAGTATCAGCATAGAATCCTGTGGAAAGTTCATAGGGTAACCCAAGAAAATAATCCTGATAATTTTCTCCATTGACAATAAAACTAAGAATTGTATGATTGTTCTTATGGCCAACCCATATGCCTATGGCGTTTCTGAGTCTCTCTCTGTCTCTAACACACACACACACACACACACACACACACACACACACACACACACAC
>CAJQZJ010000438.1:1191548-1254778 GCA_907164525.1 Lophiomys imhausi | reverse complement strand
GGACACACACGCACACGGACACACACGCACACACACACACGGACACATGGACACACACGCACACGGACACACACGCACACATGAGAGAAATAAAGAGACAGAGAGGACAGAGACAGAGACGACAGAGAGAGACAGAGAAAGAATTTTAAAACCAGCCTATGTCAGCATGCTGACAAAACTGTACGTGATGCAACACAACCCCTTTCATCACAGGTATAGTGCAAAGCCTGGTTCTAGTTTTTTATCCAGTCACCTGAATCCTTTCCATATCACCTTGAATTTCCAATGATGTGTTGTGATATCTGCAGAAAAATTATAAATGAATTAGAGTAAATGTGCCTAACCTGGGAAAATTAACTTTTTCCCTTAAAAAGACATGAAAAAGGAAACCAGTCTAATAATTTCAACCTGCTAAGCACTGTCCTTGAAGGGTGTTTAGTATCACAAAGCTGTTAAATGACAAAATTAAGGGTCAAATGGTGTCTGAGATGAATAGAAGTAAAATTTCAGGAAGAAGGGAGGCAATGGTTGGAAAGGGCATAGGCAGGAGGAGATAGACTGCCAAGACTCTGGGACAGACTTTATCCAGCCTCTGACTTTGGTCACCACTAGTGTAGGGGCATACACTGGCCTGATGCTAAGCGAGACAAAAGAAATTGTGGAGGAAGGAAAGTCTCTTCTGCTTTCTTAAATTTAGTATCTTGGGACCTGGGAATTAAACTTATCAAAAGAAGAAAGAAAGAAGGAAAAGAGAGAAATAAAAAGGAATTAAAAAAGAAAGAAAGAATGAAAAGAGTAATTTTTAAAAATATTTATTTATTACTTCAGGTTACATCTCCATCACAGTGTCCTCTTTCTGCCCCTCCCAGTCCCACCCTCCCACCCTCTATCCCCTATCCTTTCCATCCCACTCCTCTGGAGCGGAGTGTCCCTACATAACAGTCCCCCGTCCCAGTTTAGCAGTCATATGAGGGCCAAGAGCCTCCTCATACACTGGAGGCCTACAAGGCAGCACCACTAGGGCAAAGTGCCTCATTGACAGGTAACAAAGTCTATGTTCATGCTCCCCTTGGTGCATTGCTTATAGTATAGTTATTCTGTGCTGTATGGCTAAAATTCGATTATAAGTGAATAGATGCCATGTGTATCTTTCTGAGTCTGGGTTAGCTCACTTAGGATGAGCTTCTCTAGTTCATCCATTTGGCTGCAAATTGCATGATTTCCTTGTTTCTAATGGCTAAGGCTAAGTAGTATTCCATTGTGTAGATGTACCACAGTTTTTTTTTTTTTTAATCCATTCCTCAGCTGAGGGACATCTGGGCTGTTTCCAGTTTCTAGCTATTACAAATAAGGCTGCAATGAATATAGATGAGGAAATGTCCTTGTGATTTGGTGAGGAATCATTTGGATATATACCCAGAAGTGGTATGGCTGGGTCATGAGGTAGAGCTATTCCAAGTTTTCTAAGATATCTCCAGACAAGCTTGCACTCCCACCAGCAATGGAGGAGTGTTCCCCTTTCTCCACAGCCTCGCCAGCATGTGCTGTCATTTGAGCTTTTGATCTTAGCCATTCTGACAGGTGTGAGATGGAATCTCAGAGTTGTCTTGAGTTGCATTTCTCTGATGATTAAAGATGCTGAACATTTCTTCAAGTGTCTCTCAACCATTAGGGATTCCTCCTACAAAAACAGCATGGTACTGGTATAGAAACAGACCAGTGGATCAATGGAATTGAATTGAAGACCCAGAAATGAACCCACACACCTATGATTACTTAATTTTTGACAAAGAAGCCAAACTGTACAATGGAAAAAGGACAGCATCTTCAACAAATGGCGCTGGTCCAACTGAATGTCGACATGTAAAAGAATTAAATTAGACCCATACTTATCACCTTGTACAAAACTTAACTCCAAGTGAATCAAAGACCTTAACATAAGGCCTGACACACTAAATCTATTAGAAGAGAAAGTGGGGAAAACCCTCAAACTCATTGGCACAGGTGACAACTTCCTGAACAGAACACCAACAGCTCAGGACCTAAGACCAACAATCAATGAATGGGACCTCATGAAACTGAAAAGTTTCTGTAAGGCAAAAGACACTGTCATTTGAACAAAACAGCAGCCAACAGATTGGGAAAAAATATTCACCAACCCCACATCTGACAGTGGGCTAATATCCAAAATTTACAAAGAACTCAAGAAACTAAATGCCAAGAAACCAAATAATCCAATCAAAAAATGGGGAACAGAGCTAAACAGAGAATTCACAAAGGAGGAATCCCTAGTGAAAAGAGTAATTTAATAGGAGGAAGGAGATATGATTTTATTAATAATTTGCACGTGCATGGGAGTTCACAGCCAAGAAGTAAAACTCGAAGAAATGGTTTAATTTGAGAATTTATATGCTATTTTAACAAATGAAAGACTTTGGGGCTTCAAGACACCACAAGCTATAAGGACACTATCAGGAAATACCCAAATTAACTAATGAAGAGTAAGATTTCTTCAGTGGGGCCTGTTTATGCAAACTCATCTTGATGTTGGGCTTCATCTTCATTGTTGAGGATGAACTAATCTTTCCTGGTAGTTTCCTCCTAACAAAGTGTGAGGCATCTTTATCTGAGAAAATACATGCCCTGCTTTATTACAGGTATGATGACAGCCATTTCTTCTTTTCAATCATTCTCAATTTAATTGCTTGCAGCTCAAAATACTCCTCATGCCAAAGTTTCATATTTGGAGGTGACATGCTCTGATCTCTCTCTGTGCTTTAAAAATATTACTATTGATTGGATGGATTGTCTTTTAATCTCAGATTTTCTTTCCTATACATTCAACTTTTAATATATGCTTTTGTGAAATGATGCTGTGTTTAGTGACACCCTTTTTTCCATCTAATGTCATTACTTGTGCCAATTAAATCTTTGTGACTCGGTGTCATTGGTTTTAGTCTTTTCCCCCAGTGGCCTATGATTCCTCTAAGGCTTGGAAATAAAACTTTAAGACATTATCTTTGAAGAAGATATTAACAGGAAGTCCCTCCTTTACTTCTGACTATATGCTAAGAGGTCTACATCTATTTTCTCTATGATCCTTACCTTTAACACAAATCCTAAGAGAGTAGATTATGTTGCCCCAAATTAGTTAATGGGGATAATAAGACTGACAAGATGTTGAAATCAAGCATCTGAAATGCTTGATAAGGTATCATAACGAGAGGGTGACTTTATTATCATTTAAATAAAAGACCCATGTGCTCGGGAGATGCTCAGTTGCTAATGCAAGCATAGAACCCAAGTTCACATACCCAGAGGTTCATAAAAAAAAAAGCTGGATATGGCCATATGCATCTGTAAAATTAGTGTGGTGGCACCTAGGACAGGTGGATGCCTAGAGCTCTCTATGGATCAGTCTAGCCAATGAGGAAGCACCAACCTTGTCCAGAGACCTTGTCTCAAAAGATAAGGTAGAAGGTAGGTGAGGTGGTTCAATTGGTAACCTCCAAGGCGAGGGACCGAGATTGAGCCCCAGGATCCATGTGGTAGAAAGAGAGAACCTACTCCCATAAGTTGTATTCTGAGCTCTATTATGTGCATGCTTCTGTGCACACACATATACAAAATAAATGTTTTACAAGAAGACAAGGTGGAAAATGACTGAAGAAGGCAGCAGTGTCTACCTCTGGCCTTCACACAGAGGAGTACAGGTGCACATAAATATGTAGTATACACACACACACACACACACACACTAAATTTTACATAACTCTTTACAGTGAAAGAAGAAAATATTGACACTTCCAACAAAGTGACAGATGCTCTGAGGACTTTTTCACTACAACTTTGCAAATAGAGTCACCTCCCAGAGCTGCTCCATAGGCCAAGAGTTAGGCCAAGTTCAAGTCAGCTTGAACCGAATGCTGTGCATGTTCTTGCTGACACTGACTGCTTCTGGAATCTTCTCTTTTTAAATACAGAGATAAAGACATTTGTTGTAGAGAAATTAGATTCACAAAGTACATGGCACCAAGATACACAAAATAATAATTCAGTTAGCACCCTACTTAGTCCTACTTAGTATTATTTACATTGAAAGGCATCTGCCCTCAAAGGCCATTTTATAAGTGACAGGACAATGAGAAGACGACTTGTAAAGGAGTTGGGCTTCATCCGTCGCTATTGGCTACAGCATTTTCGTTAGGGAGGAATTTGTTTTCCACACAGGGAAGTCAAATTCATTTAGCAGCTTTGTGGGCACATGACTCCATCCAGAAGCATACACAATGGAAAGATGAACACGCTGGTTGTGTTTTATGGTGGCTCAGCAATGCACTCCAAGCCTAACCCCACCTAAGGCAGCTAGAAATGACCAATTATTTGCTTTGTCAGAGTGCCTGATCCTATATCGTAGCTAACCAAAGGTGCTTAACTTTCTCTCTGTTATCTGGGTCAGCAACCAAAAACCCTCTGCCAAATAGACGAAGAGCAGAGACAGAGTGCAGCTCAGCTCCTTCTAACCGATCTCGCGATGCCTTGATGAATGGCCTTCACCTCCTGGAGCCGTGATGAATGGGCGGGCTAAGCCTTGCAGTTGACTCCGAGTTCTCCCACCTGCACTGTGACCTGTACCTTTTTTGGTTTGAGTGAAAGGGTCTTTCCTTGCCAGAAAGTGTTTTCTATTTGTGAAAGAGTATGTAAAACAGCACCAGGTGAAGAACGACTTTTTCACCCAGTCTTGAAACCATCACAAAGAGACAAATTTTGCAGCTTTTACTTTGTGATTTTTTTTCCCCTCCACACAGCTCTATTCATTGCCTGAAACAATGGGGCCAGTGTTGGCCAGGGAAGAATAGTGCTATTCATGTGCCCTGTACCCTGCACAGTGCCTACACTTGTTAGTCTTGGCTGCCCTGCTCTGCTGGCTGCTGGCAAGAAAGTCGGGTCTATGTTGTTGGATGGAGCAGGCAGATCAGAGAATGAATACTGGGAGCCAGATTCCCAGATAAACCTCTGCTCCACTAGAAAACTCTTGTTGACATAAGCCTGTGCTTTGAGGGGTGCCGTGGAATTCCAGGCACTTGCGCCAGGTGTGAGGGCAGGTGGCAGCAATCTCATTCCATCCATCCTAGACCTCCAGCCGCAAGAGTGACTTCATTTAGGGTTCAATGCCTGCTTCAGGAGTCAGACACCTGACTTTAAATTACGGCTTTAACGTGCAATGGTGAGCAGAAGGATCTCAAACAGGTCTCAGGCTCCTACAATCTGTCTCTCGCTCTCTTCCTTTTTTTCCTTCAGTAAACAAGGCACCGTACAGTACCCATAGTACCAGAGTATTATGTTGTGATTAACAGGGAATAATTGGTAACTATATATTGAAAAAATTGGTGTGGCAGCAAGACTGGCCTAGACCTTTTTCTGTCTGGGTATGTTTCAGCCACTGTGAAATGGGCACCACTATTATCACTGTGGTGACGGGTGGACGTAGGTCAGGGAGAGGGAAGTCTAGCTTCAGAGTGAGCTGTCCTCACTGCAGGAGAGACTTAGAATGCTGTCCAAATGGTAGAAGATGTCCACTACTGGCAGTCACTCTATTTCTCAAAGACCCAATGGTAGACTGATCAACTTGTGGATGACACTATCCCAGGAGTCCACACTTTAAATAACTACTGGAGGGGAATCTCATGGGCCTCTTCAGTTCTGTGGCAACCTTCATCGAGCAGCATAAAACCTGTAGCCCTTCCCCACTCATAATGTTCCTTTTCTTTTCCTCTTTAAAGAGAGATGGATTTTTTTTTTTTTGGTTCCCATTGACTTCTGTGGGGAAACAAGCTGCCAAGTGCAGGCAACCTGTGGCAATCTTGCAGAGACTCTGGCAGGCTTTGAGATGACCAAGTGCGGGAGCTTGATTATCTTCCCTTTGGAATTATCCCTATGCATAGCAAGGCAGGCTGCTGGAATCAAAATGGGTTATTAAGATCAGCACTGTAAAGGGGCTGCAATTCCAAATCAGGTTCAACCTCCATCCATCAATGGAGGCCGGGAGGAAGCCCATCTTTCAAATTCCTTCCAACACATGATGTTTTGATCTTTGAAGTTTTCCTTGCAATAGATGTTAACTGCCTACCTACTTTATGTGAAGATGCTAACATGAAAACCAACATACTTGGCACCAATTTCCCTTGGCACAGTTTATATACACATACACTTGTCATAGTACCAGAGCTTTCCAGTCTGCTAATATACTATAGGAAGCATATACTAATCACAAGGGCAATGTTCTGAACTATGTATATTATAGAGGAAAGATAATCTGTGTGTGGTGACTGTACACACGTTCACCAGTACCATGAGCAGCAGACTTCACTTGGTGTGCCCACATAATTAGATGACATTATTGCAATTCATAAATGGAATTAATTAAAAATTTAATTAAATTTTCAAAAGACAATTTGATGAAAGTAGGATTGATTAGAAGATTATCGATGAATTTACAGATTCATTAAAGGCATTTGTCTCTGTCACTTTCAGATTTCATTGAAATCAGTTAAAGTATTGGTAGAGATGCCCATACTAGCATTTAAATAGTTCTTAGACTGTTTCAAGAGACAAAGTATATCTAAGATGTATCTTGAGCTCTTTCATGGAGTAGTAAACTGTGTGTGTTTGTGTGTGTGTGCCTTTGTGTGTACCTTTGTGTGTATAGGAGAGATGTGACACATGATATGCATATGAAAGTCAGAGTATGTGTGTATGTGTTCATACATGTGTAGGTACATGTATGCATGACTCCATGTGGAGATCAGGGGATAATTCAAGTGTCTTTGCTCAGATGCAGTCCACATTTTATCTGATATAGAGTCTCTCACAAGCTTGGAACCTTTCACATAACCCCAGGCTAGTGGCCATGTGCTTCCAGAGATTCACCTGTTTCTGTATCCTAACTAGCCATTACTGGGATGGGATTCTTCCTCTATTGTGGAATATGGAGATTACAATCAGGTCTTCACATCTCTGAGGAAAATGACTCGCTAACACAGTCATTTTATTAACCAATATGCAATATGTAGCCATTGTTCAGAAACAAACTTACAGAAAAATGTGACCTTCCCATTGTTGGCTGCAGAATCAAAACTTTTCTTATTGTTAAATTCAGTTCTTATGACCTTAATAAGGATTTCAGAACAACTGAGGGCTGAGGTAAATTTATTGATGGTCTTAGAGCTGGCATGGAACAAGCCAGAATTCTAGTAGAGGATGAGAGAAAACACAAAGTTCATTAGCAGAAACTAAAAGTACTGCTCCAGGAAGAAAGAGAGTCAGTTCAAATGTCAACTCCACTGCTTAGAGGACCAGGCCTGCTTGTGCCTCAGCAGCACAAAGTACCTCTTCTCACTGTTTGACTAGTTTTATTTCACTGACAAAAGTGACCTCAGACAGGAAGATCCTGGAAATCATACATTCATTTATTCATCCACTTATTTATTCACTACATAGACACAAAGATAGACTCTACTCAGACTTGGCAATAAAGTTATGCAACAAAGTGAGGTAGCCAGTGAACTCACCCACCTGTAAACCCTGAAGGAAATCCCAAACCCACTCACCTCCCACAGACTCTATGGTAACTTCCTCAGGCTTCTCTCCTTCACTGATCTAAACAATTCCACTAATTTCTGAACATACTACCCAGCCTCCGTGACATCATTCAGGTTTTGACTAAGTCTTCAGAGTAGAGAGCCAATTCCTGCCTGCCTTATCTCATATGGGCACGCTAATTTCCACCACTCTGTAGCCCTGCTCTCACTGAAGTGCGTTAGCCACACTGTGCATTTCTTTATTCTGTCTTTCTACAGAATAAAAGTCCCACAAGAACAGCAGTTTTATCTACACTACGTTTCACTGTATCTACAGAGAACAATAAATACATGTTAACAGAATGAAGAGACCACCTCCTCTTACCCTTATAACTTACTAGGAAGAGAGACAGCTAATTTCAATGGTAAGAATTCTGGTGAGAGTAGCAGAGAGAACCAAGGTATAATAAAGAGAATACTGGTCATTTTGAAGAGGACTATTGAACTGGAAGACTGAAGACTCAGTAGAAGCAAACCAGGTCAAGAGTTCCAGAAAGGGGGTCACAAGATCTTTATCCTACTTACCTAGTTCTAGTTGTATTCTCCTTACCCTTGTTGCATCAGTTCTTGGGGATGTATAGTCTGTTTCTGACTATAATTCAGAGTAGACTATCTGAAGAGATTCTTGCTATAGAACACCCAAGTTATATACTTTTATATTTACTTTATCTGAGTTTTTAAAATATTTTCATGTACCATTTAACCATAGAATCACTTTCTTAGAAACACTTCATTAGGAAGTTTCATCACTGCATAAATACCGCAGAGATTAGGGAGAGCCTATGAATGGCTAGGTTATTTAGTATAGCCAATTGCTTCTAATTGATACACATAGATAGAAGACCACTGTGCTAAATAGTGTACAAAACTGTAAGATAATGGTAAGCATTCATGTATGTAAATATAGAAAGCTATGACAAAAATGATAATCAGAAGAATTTTTTTCTGCTCTGTTATCTTTTGTGACCATCATCCTATCTATCTATCTATCTATCTATCTATCTATCTATATATATATATATATATATATGTAGTTGTTGACTAAAACATTATTAAGGGCATCCTCTCAATGGGAAGAAAATCAAATACTGAAATTAAATGCATAGCTTAACATAAGACTCGAATAGTTGAGTAAGCATCTTCCCCAAATATGATACAGAGAGACGACACAAGTAAGATATTTAAACTGATTAAGACACATTAGAAAAGAATCCTAACAAAAACCCTAAAGGACAGACTGGAGTGGATAAAAATCGCTGAAGAGGCCATATCCAGAATCCTCTAGGTTTGAAAAGACAGACAAGCAAAGAAACATACATGAAACCTCAGGCTCACGAGGCTCAAGCAAGGGTAAACAATAATACATGGACATATCTTATTGAACTAGAAATACCAACAGAAAACCTAAAAATAATAAGACAGAAAAATCAAACTATAGCAGAATAACCACTCTATAACATTCTTAGTAAAAATAGAGGCCAGGAGGAAAGGCATGCCATCTTCAGAAGAAATAGATGCAGTCTAAATTTTTATACCCAAATACACTGTCACTTATTAAATTTGAATACAGGGATTATCAGATTAAAAACTGGTTACTCCACTATGGAGGTCAATCTGGCGATATCTTAGAAAACTTGGAATAGCTCTGCCTCGGGACCTAGCCATACCACTTCTGGGCATACATCCAAATGACTCCTCACCGAATCATAAGTAAGATGCCTCATCTATGTTCATAGCAGTCTTATTTGTAATAGCTAGAAACTGGAAAAAACCCAGATGTCCCTCAACCAAAGAATGGATTAAAAAACTGTGGTACTTCTACAAAATGGAATAACTACTCAGCTATCAGAAACAATGAAATTATGCAATTTGCAGCCAAATGGATGGAACTAGAGAAGCTCATCCTGAGTGAGCTAACTCAAACTCAGAAGGATGCACATGGCATCTATTCACTTATAGTCAGATTTTAGCTATATAGTACATGATATCTATACCACAACCAACACACCAAAGGGAACATCGACATACACTTTTTCTTTTTCTCCCTGTCAATGAGACACTTTTCCCTAATGGTGCTGCCTTGTAGGTCCCCAGTGTATGAGGAGGCTCTTGGCCCTCATATGAGTGCTGAACTGGGGCAGGGGACTGTTATGTAGGGACACTCCACTCCAGAGGAGTGGGATGGAAGGGATAGGGGGTAGAGGGTGGGAGGGCGGGACTGGGAGGGGTGGAAGGACACTGTGATGGAGATGTAACCTGAGGCAATAAATAAATTAATTAAAAAATAACTGGTTGTTTCCCAATATTAGTACCAAGTCAGGACAAAACTTGGTAGCAGGGAAGTCAACAGCCTAGCTCTGCCAAGACAGGGTAGGTAAGTCCTTCATAATTCATGCTCTACAACCAAGTCAGGATCATAAAAGATAAACTTCAAGAACAAAGAACTTAGGAGCTATGGTTGTAGCTCAAAGGCAGAGTGCCTCCTTAGAATCAACAAGGCAATGAGTTTAATTTTGGCCATAATGAGGGAACAAAAAGCTTTAAATTCCAAAGGAATTAGTGAGATGCAAGATAATTAGAAAAGAAACTGGCAATTGGTTTACAGTAACAAACAGCAGTTATAGAAAGCAACAATAGTAAACAATGAATAATTTGGTAGGATAGAAAAGTTAGGTAAAACTAAAATATAGGATAAAACCGGGCAGTGCTGGTTCATGCCTTTAGTCCCAGCATTCAGGAGGCGGAGGCCAGTAGATCTTTGATTTTGAGGCCAGCCTGAAAATGTACAGAGTGAGTTCTAGGACAATCAGGGCTACACACACAAAAAAAAAAAAATCTGTGTTTCAAAAAACCAAATTTTTAAAAATAATTTATTTTTTATTTCTTCAAGTTACATCTCAATCACAATCCCCTCCCTACTCCCCCCTCCAGTCCCACCCTTCCACTCTCCTCCCCCTCAACCCCCCCATCCTCTTCCCTTCTTTTTTTTTCTTTTTAGTTTAAGGTATTTCTTTTTCCCCCCAACAACTCTCCCTTTCAGTCCAAAAAATGGTTCTTTTTCTTATAACTATAAATACAATAAAAAACAACAGAAATAAATAGGCCACAATTATAAGAGTTATATGGCTTAGCATACATTCCCAATGTCCAGTCCATATGTATTTGGCACCTGACTTTAACATTCTACTATCTAACCATCTCCATGAGTTTAAAGTTCTATATCTAACTCAGCTTTCATACTAACTTGCCTCACAATTTTAAAAATATCTTCTTAGATCCAAAACATCCTCTTAATTCCTAAACAACTCAAAATTTAACTATGAGACTCTAGCTATCTATTCTTCAACCACCTCAGAGACCTGAGAGGGATAAATATGTCTGGTTATATAGGAACTGCAGGACCTGCAGCTTCCAAAACTAAGAAATGACATACCAGTGGCTGCCTGGACAGTTCCCATTTTCTCTCCATACATTACAGCATCAATCTTCAGCCATTTGGCCCTGTTTCTCTGACAGACATTGATTGTAGAGCAGGACTTATCTACCCTGTCTTGGCAGAGCTAGGCTGTCAACTTATCGAGATCAGACACCAAAGAAGACGAGTGGCCCAGATGATCCAGCCTTGCAGACTTCCTCAATAGCAGTTTCCTCAAAAGTCTACAACCACAACAACTCAAAATCGTTAAGATCATTCAGCCCATAGACTACTCCAGCCAGATCTTCAGTAAAGCTCTGAAGATCAGCTTCTGTCTATGAACTTCTTAGGACATCTAAATAGCTGAGCACAAAAGGACTGAACATCAAATTATTCTATTAATATTTTTAACCATTTTTCCATTCTTATTTGGGCCCCAAACAGGTTTACTACGTCCCAAATCAGCAGGAAGTCATTTTAAGAGAACAATGTCCCATCCCCAGAAGGTGGGGAGGGTGTTCCCCCCCCTTTGGTTATTTGATAGATAATAGAAAATTTTGTTATTTAGGGGAAAATACTACAAGCTGTTAAATGGTCTTGTTAAATGGGTTTTGGAGGTTAGACCCAGGGACTTCTCTCTTTTTCTTTTCTGTATCCTTCTTTCTCTATGTAGGAGTGAACAGACTTGAGAAAAATGGGACATAGACATAGTATAGGAAAGATCAAGAGAAAAAGACAGATTATTGAATATGGCCTTATACCTTTGTATACTGATACAAAATTAATATTATATTTGGCTAAATTGGTATTGATCATTGTATATTAATGCAAAATTAAGATTGTATAGTGCTACATTTGTATTGATCTTTGTATATTGATACAAAATTAAGGTTATATTTGGCCACAATGGTATTGACCCTTGTATATTGATATAAAATTAAGATTGTATTGGGCTACATCAGTATTGATCTTTGTATATTGATACAAAATTAAGATTATATTTGGCCACATTGGTATTGATCTTTGTATATTGATACAAAATTAAGGGTAACACTTCTTAAAGGTATTGTTCCTAGTAATGCTTAAAAATGAAATGCTGCCGGGCGGTGGTGGCGTACGCCTTTAATCCCAGCACTTGGGAGGCAGAGGCAGGCGGATCTTTGCGTGTTCGAGGCCAGCCTGGTCTACAAAGCGAGTCCAGGACAGCCAGAGCTGTTAAACAGAGAAACCCTGTCTCGAAAAACCAAAAAAAAAAAAAAATGCCAAGTTTTGGCCTCTTGCTACCAACCGTCATAAACTGTTTAGGATAATTAAGAAATGGAAACTAATAGTCATAAAAACGTGTCATTTTGTTAGTTACTATGACAGTCTATCACAGTTATTTTCTAAGCTACTCAGAAATCAAGTTGCTAAGAGACAAGCAATATTTGCTTATCTAAATATAAGAGATAGATAGGGCATCTTCAAAACCTCAAGAGATCTGCAGGATATGGCATTCAAAGATGTTTTCTTAACTTAAGATTTTTTGATATCGAGACATGTCAGCTCCTGAGAGCACCCCCTATTCTACTCTAAGTAGAAGATGAGCATCAAAGAATCTCCAGTAGAATATATTGAATTGGTGGTAAGCCTTTCTCTTGGCAAGAAAAATCCCTTGCTTCAACTGTAGACAGACTGCTGTCCAAAAAGGACAAAACTTGGAAGCAAAAAACCAAATTTTAAATAATTGGGATAACATAACATTCATTGTAAGTGGGAGGAGGAGGGGGATGGAGTTAGAATTTTCTAAGACACTGGTAATAACAAAGTAGAACATAAAGATCTTTAGACTCTGTTAGCATATTAAAAAGGTTTAGAATAGATCCTGGGAATACAGTTCTATCAAGAGCACATGCCTACCATGTACAAGCCCTGAGTTCAGTCTCTATCACTGTATGATCTAGGAATAGTGATGTACACAAGGGGTAAGGGCAGGATGATCAGAAATTCAAAGTTATCCTTGACTGCATAGGAAGCTCAAAGCAAGACTGGATCACATGACACCATGTCTCCACAACAACAATCACAAGGTCCCTTTAAAATGATAAGCAGTGTAATTGAAGAAAAGTAGTTATCTTTCAGTGCAATAGAGAAAATCATAACGATAAGGAACCCAGTGACTTCAAAGTAAATTAATAGAAGAAAAAGTCACAGGAAAGGTATAGCAAAGATACTAGGAAAGATTCTCCAGAGTAAAGAAATAAAAGAGCGAATATATGTTAAAAGGGGGGATATTGGATCGGATTATATGACGTGGGCTGGCTAGTCGAACAGTGGCTGCCTGTGCACTCCAAAGTGAAGAACCCAGTGGTTTCTCAGTTCACAAAACTGGCTGTCCCAGTAGGCAGTCACAATATGGCACCCAGTGCCTGCCAGATACCTGGAGAGTCCTTGGTGTTCAGTTTAGTTTGGAAGGCAGAAGAGGCTCAGTTCCTGTGTTAGCAACTGATGGCAACAGCAGCAGCAACACCAACAGAATAGATGCACTCATCAGCAGGAGTTAAGATGAACAGGCAAATGCAGTACTACCCTTCCTCTAGACGCCTTTATATCACATCACTACCCCAGGGACATACCACTCTGGATGAGGGTCACCCTCCCTTAGCTAGTCCTTCCTGGAGCTAGCCTCACTTCCAATCACATTGACATGAAGGCTAACAACCACAGTAAGAAAGCAAAAGGCAAGTTGGAAAAAGCTAGAACACGTGTTCAATTATCATGAATCTAAACAGTGAAATACTACTAGCAATACGCACTTCATCTGGAAATTTGCGGTACAAGGCTTGGTTAAATAGGCAATTGATGTGCGCTTAGAAGTTCTCTAACAGTTGTGATATCTTTGATTATCTGCATTTCTAAGCCTCTGCCTCTGTGTTCATGTAAGTAAATAGTTATTACCCATATTTCCCATAAGTTGAAAAGGGACGGAATTCTACTTTGTCCTCGTATATGTGACATCATGTATACTGATGAATTAGATCTATAAAAAGACAAACCAGGCCAGAAACAGGGTAGCCTATCCATGGGGTGGGAGAAGAGTGTTGAATGAAACTATTTAGAGTATTGCATAGTAGGACTTCAGGTTTTAACACTTAGAAGTACAGGAAAAAAGTGAGAGTAAACAAAACAAAACAAAAAATCTAAAAAACCTCAGACCAATTAAGTGAGCATGTAGTTAAAAAAGGCAAGAACTTCAGGAGAGTCCCAAATCCAGAAATATACACACTGCCCCAGTTCCCTGTACTGTGTGAGCAGTAGAGAGAACACAATGAAGCTATCTCCCCCAGGTTTGTTTTTCCTCTCCATCATAGCTCACAAGGAACAGGGAGAGTGATGGCTTGTCACTTTGATGCATCTTTCAACTCAAATGACAGATACTAACCAGGTGAGTTGTCATAGCTCAGATGAAGTTGGGATAAAAATACACCTTGGAGAACTCGCTTCCTGATTACAGACGAATGCTGCTCTTTCTGATTTAAAACTTCAATTCCTGACAGCCCAAATTGAGTGTCTCTAGTACACCCTTAGTGGAAGGTGTTTCGTCTGCCTTCACTTAGATTCATCTTGGGTGACCCCATCCAGTATCCTGACTTAAAATCATAGATAACAAACAACAGACTTTTTTTCTTTTATTACTTGCTTCTGAGTTTATCTTTGAAAGCAGCTTCACATTACCAACTTAAGTTTCTTAATTACACACATCATCAGAGATGACAGCTATTTCAAGTCTTGATTCAACTGGTTTGTACTTTATAGAATGCAAAGCAAAAGCCCTTGCTTGGCAGTTTCAATGCATAACTTTGCAAAGTTTTTAACCCAAAGTCCACGACCTTGGTCTTCATTTGGAGAAAACTGTAGGATCCGGTTTGCAGGATAGGACTTTCCACTTTGCCTCGTCCAGCTAGTTCAAAGAAGGGCATCAGTTGTCAATGAAGGCATACTGTGGAGTCAACAAAGAGAAAGCCAAGGCTACCGATGGCACCATAGTGAAGAGAGAGGCCATTTTGTTAAGGGTGCCTGAAATGGTCAGTTTATTAAAAGAAGGGCGCTTGTTTTGCCTTTGTGGGATCTCACAGTGGAAATGACCTTGAGTTTGTAACAGCCCATGGTGATTTCTGACCTGTGTTTATTCTCTTCTGATTGGGTAACACTCTTCACAATGTTTTGAAAATCATCACTAGTCTAGAGTTACCAATGCAATACAATTGCTTGTTTTCCTCTGTTCTTTTAAAATTTTATTTATTTTTAGTTTATGTATGAATGCTCTGCATGTACACCTGAAGAGGGCATCAGATCCTATTATAGATATTTGTGAGCCATCATGAGGTTGCTGGGAATTGAACTCAAGACCTCTGGAAGAGCAGCCAGTGCTCTTAACCATTGGGCCACCTCTCAGCCATCCTTTGTTCTCTTTTTTTTTCCTTTGTTCTTTTTAACATTGCAGATATTTCTTTCTTTGTAGACTCCTTTCATTTCAGGAATGGGAAAAAAGTCTGTGGAACTGATTCTGAAATAGTTTGGAGTGGCTTAAAGTAATATCTTCCTGTAGCAATTATATATTTAAATTTTCTTTGGTGGAATCTAATGCTTTGCTCTGATTACATCTCTCCTTAGTATGAACAATCTCCCTGGAGACGAATTAAGGTGACAATGATCATTGCTCAACAAGTAATGTATACATATGAACATATGATATATACATATGAATATATGAATCTTGCCTACATTTAGATTAAGGCTTCAAACACAATTCATTGTTATATATGAGTGTTTGCTTCATGGTGGGTGCTTGACATTTTATGAAGTCCTCATAACCCAGCTTGTAAAAGAATATAGAACAAAATATCAACAAATGTTGAGACGATCAATGTAGACTTGTATGCTTGCTTGTTTTCCTTCTTGTTCGTAGGTTGAGAGGTTCACAAAAAGGCCATTGTTTCTGATAGTCACCAGTGGCTGTACTATGCTGACGAGGAGTAAGAATTCAGTAAAATGTCTGTTTGTTGCTTAAATTAACAGCCAGGCTCAAATATATTGGTGTCCACAATCAGATCAATTGGTGCTAGAATATGAGACTCAAATACAATTGGGCTTACCAGCTGTTTTCTTCCATACAAATGATAAACTAGTGAGCTGCTTGCTATTTTATTTTTTAAATTGTATCCAATTTTTTATTACTGTTTTTTAATGTTTATCAATGATCATATGAATATATATACATATATGCATATATGTGTATATATATATATATATATTTTCCAGGTTTGAAAAACAGTATTTCATCACATAGAACAACAAAGGGGTGGCTTCTTTATTTCTCAGGGACTCTTAGGAACTTCTGGCTTCTGTCACTTACATGAAAATCCATCACAGGGTTTACAGCAGCTTTTTTATTATGCTGTCATATTTTCTTTGTATTTCTTCTGACTTTATTAGTACACAAATTGGTCATAAGCATCTCCCCACATCCTCACACCAGTAATGTATTTTAGTTATACACATACATTTTAATTCCCTGGAAAAAGAAATCCAGTATTTTTTCCTCCTTGGTTTGTTTGGATTTTTGTTTTGTTTTGGGTTTTTGGTGTTTTTTTCAGAGAGGTTGGCTTTTGTTTTTGTTTTGTTTTGCTTTAGTTTGTCTTGATTCTTCATGGTCTGTGTTGCCAGTCGAGGATGTCAGTACAACGAAAGCAAACCGATGGGAAGGGAACTGCATATTATATCATCTGGCCCTCCCAGGTCTATGAGCTGTATATTAAATTTGGGGTTGATTCTTTCACACATTTTTAACCTGTTTATGGTCTTCTAGTAATGTTCTCTGTTCTTGTGATCATCAGTGATTCTAAATTCACCAGCATAACCAGTCTGCCTGATCACAATTCACATCTACAGACTGGCTTTGGAAGGCAGCCTGAGAAGGACTTGGCATTTTCTTCTCCTCAGCCATGTTGATGCTCTTGAGATGCTTGAGATGTTGATCATCCAGTATGGCTGTGCAGGAAGATCAGTTGTAAGCATCTTGACGGATGGTTTCAGAGCTGGCTTTCCTTTCTGCCTTCTGTTTTCCCACAGTATCTAACCTTGTATACTTTGTGTACAAAAGTTTCTTAAAGAGACATGGACTGGAGATGCCCAAAGCACTGACATTTGGTGAGAAGAGCAAAGCAGAGTGGAGCATCAACATCTCTTTTGCAGTGAGGAGTGAATGTCACACCACATAAAACTCACCATTTTAAAGTGGGCATTGCAGCAGCAACTTTTAGCACATTTGTGACCATGCCCAACCATGATCCCCCTCCTACTGCTTAGCGTTTTCACTATGCTTCCCATCAGTGCCTTTGATCCATCACTCACTATTGCTCAGCCTCTGGTAAAGCCCAATGTGCTTTCTATGGGTTTGGGTTGATTGACTCTGAGTTGTGATGGTAACTTTTTGCATTTGACTTCTTTTGCTTAGCTTTATGTCTTCATGGCTCAGGTGTCGGGATTTCAAGTCTTGTCATTGCTCAGTAATAGTCCATTTTAAGAATTGTCATGTGGTTTTGGCGTGACTTTTTGTCCACACAATTCTGAAAGATGTCTGGCTTTCTATTTCACATACATAGTTTCTTATCTACTGTCTTTCACTTGACCTGGAGTTATTTTAGTGACTGAAATTCAGGAAGAATAAGGAAGGATCGATTCTAGGAACAGACTGATTGAAATGCTAATGCTTTTCCCTGGGTCCCTGGGTTGATGCCCCCTGGAAAAAAAACATATTAATGAGTGAGAGTTTAGAAATGACCTCCTTGTGTACCCCCCTCGTGTGTGAGTGTGTTTGTGTAAGCCAGGGGAATTCCTTCAGTGTTATTCCTAGATGCAATCTACCAATATTTTATTGAGAGGGAATCTCTCATTGGTCTGGAACTTGCCAGGTAGGCTGAACTGGCTACCAGGCAAGCCGTAAGTATCTGCTTCTCTCCACCTCCCTGGCACTGGGATCCCAAGTGTACTACTCACTATACCCAGTGATTCACATATGGGTTAAGAGGATCAAATTTATATCCTCATGCTCCCAAGGCAAGTATTTTACCTGCCGAGCCATCTTTCCATCCTTTGTTCATGTGCATTTCTATGCTATTCTCCCAAAGGTCTTTAGAGGTAAAGTGGGAGTTTCTGTCTCACACACCTGTCTTCTGGAAACAAAGCCAGGTATGTGATCGATCCAGGTCAATGCTGCTAAAGACACATTACACTTGTGCCTATGAAACCTCCTTCTTTTGACAATTTCTAAGCATGACTAAAAATACAAAGGCAAGTTTACTAGACTCCTACACACCTATCACCTGGCTTCAGCAGCTGACATTTGTTAGTCTTATTTTATGTATCCATCAACCGTCACTTAAAATCCTTCATGTTTATTTTTGTTTTATTTGTTACTGGGTATTTTAAAGTTAATTCTAGACACAATGTTATTTCATTGTTTCATTTCTATCTATTTGTATGAGTATTTTACTTCCCTTTTAAGCATAACTACAATGTTCAACTCAGAACCCCATCACCTCACAATTCAGTAGTACCATTGGTTTGTCTTAGAATTTTAAAGATTCTTTAAAATATTTTTATAGCTTTCAAAAATTGTATTAAAGTTAATTAATTAATGCTATTTTCTCTGTGTGTGTGCATGTGTCTGTGTATCTGTATGCATGTTAATGTGTATATGTGGAATTCAGAGGACAAATTTTACCAGTCAATTCTCTCTTTCCATCAAGTGGGTGCCATGGATTGAGTTCCTGATGTCAGGCTAAACTGAAAGTGCCTTTATCATTTGAGCTGTCTTGCCCATCTTCTAACATGGTCTTGAGATATGTGCTAATGACTACATGTACATACATATATGCATACAATAACAATGAATGAAAAAAGAAGACATGAATTTTAAAGAGCAAGGGAGGGTATATGGGAAGGTTTAGAGAGAAGAAAAGGAAGGGGGAAATGATGCATTTATAGTATAATCTCAAAAAAATTTTTTTTAAACTTAAAGCACACACACACACACACACACACACACACACACACACTCAACACACACGAGCACTTCCCTTCATTATCTGACTTTTGAATTACCAGAGCCTAAAAAATTAAAATGTCCCCAGGAATCCCATGCTTGGAGAAGGGAAAGGCTAATGTCTGGCATCATCCAGAGGAGACTCTTGTCTTCCAGGAAGATAATATTTAGGACTAGTTTTTGAAACAGAGATTGGGATGGTCAGTGATGGGCAGGATCACACCTTGACAAAGATTACTTACTCATGCATACCTCTTACACTCTATTTAACTTCAACCCAAATGCCAGTACTCCAAAGATGGACTTGATAGTTACAGAATCCTTTTTTTTTCCTATTCCTATTCTCAATGGTCACAATGAATAAATCTTCTTTCTCTGGTTTTCACTATAACTTGTCTTTTAAATGACATACTGGGGATGTGTGGCTGAACTTAGCTTTCTGAGGACACCAGAGCCAAAACATCTACACTAACACCTCTAGTAAAACTTCTGCCTTCACCTCCCTAGTGGAATTACAGACATGCATCACTGCCTAGTTTTTTCAGTTAAAAATCTAAGTAAGATTCTGTAAACATTTCACATGTTAATAGTTAATATGCTCTATATGATCCTCTGCATATGCCTCTCTGTTTAACTTTCTCTCCATCTTTTTTCCTCCTTTTATTTCTTTCCCCCTTTAAGTTTTTCACAGTTCTAGAGAGTAAACCCAAGACCTTTGACATTCTTGGAAAGTGCTCTACCACTGAGCTACACTCCCAAAGCCTCCTACATCTTGTTTCTTATAGGCTTTTTACTTTGCTTTGGTGCATTTATTACAGAAAATGAGAAATCCATACATTGCTATACAAGACTGTTAGATTTTCCTTATCATATGTTTTTGGTATCATTTAGCATATTCTCTTCTTCTCTCCATCCGAAGTTAGAGCCAGAGAATTCCAGATTAGACTAAGGTGGCTAGAGTTATTTCTCAGGTGGTGATGCTTTCTAGTCTAGTCTTCTCATATTCAGCACATTAGTGATGGTTTATCCCACCACTCTTCAGATTAACCAGTGATCTAGCATTGTGGAGGTGGAAAAATGGACCTCTGAACTCAAACTATCCACATCTTAACCCTTGGAATTTATGACTGCTCCCCTTAATACCTTAAACAATAAAGGGAGACAGGCCATCCTTGTGGATGTGATTCACATTGTAGTTGATGAGCTGGAGAATGCTACACTGCATTGTTTGACTGAGTTCCTGATACCATCATGGATGACCCTAGAAGAGAGGAGAGGGGGTTATAGACCAACACACAGGCAGCAGAGGAAGAGACAATGCAGCCGTGGCAACAGAGATTAAAGTCACAAAACAAAGAAGCTAACAGCTGCAGAAAACCGGAAAAGTGCACAGTTTTCCCCAGAGAGCAGCCAGAAGGTCTGGAGTCATTTTATTACCCTGATTTCCAAACAACAAAACTGATTTTGAACAATGAGAAAATAACTTTGTTAGAGTAGTCATAGGATGGGAATCCATCTGCCTAACTTGTCCTTGGAGAAGTCGTCCACCAACTTTTCCAGGTATCATTTTTACCACTCCTGTTTATTGTTCTCTAGTAGGCTCATAATATCACTGGAGAGTAAAAATGTCATTTTCCGATTCTTTAATTTTTTTCCCTTGTATTTGTTACACAGGATTCTTCCATATGAACAATGACTGTTTTCCTCATCAACAACTAATTACTTCAAGTCCAATACCTACATAAAAGAGAGGTGGAGGCTGGAGAAATGGCTTAGCAGTTAAGAGCACCAGCCCCTCTTCCAAAGAACTCAGATTCAATTCCCAGCACACAAATGGCAGTTTACAGTTATCTGTAAATCCTGTTCAGGGGATCTGACTCCTTCGCACATGCAGGCAAAACACTGATGTACATAAAATAAAAATAAAAAAAAATTATTTTTAAAAATTATAAAACTGGTGTAAAAATGTATTTAAAGAAAGAACACATAAAAAAGAAAAAATGAATAATTAAAAAGGAGAGATGCTTGATATTTCCCTTTAACATATACATCATCCAGAATGATGGATGAGTCTATTCCTTAGCAACTTCTGATGTACTCAATGAGGATTTTAGTTAATGTTTGAGGAATTGTTAGGGACTCATCCACTGTCATATATTTGATAAGTTTTCATTTAGTGTCAGTTATCATTATTGATGCTCAAACTGTCCCATCTTTGGCCCATGAGAGCTCCGACTGCAATCTTCATTGGTTTTTCAAAAGCCAAATACCCCTTGCAACTTAGTGAAGATAGAATATTTCAGATATGACAACCAACAACAAAAAAAGGAAAGGCTGATTCCCATTCTGTGTGTGACTCATCACAGAACAGCATTGTTTTAAGTACCTTGCTAAGAATAAAAATGATTGAGGGCTTTTACATTTAGTATCTTCCATGTCTTTGTATATTACAACTTTCTACCCCAAGTTTACAGTGGAGACAGCTAGGAGCTTTTAAAGAATGTCCCTGCCGGTTTCCATTCTTGGAGGTACTGACTACTTCTGGAGTGCTGATTCGTTTAGAATTTCTAAGTGGCAGGATGGAGGACCTATTGTCTAAAGCACCTGTCATCCTTCTGAGATGGTGTGCTGAAAAATCCCTGACCTCTCTTCTACAAAACAAGAATGTCTAGTGCTAAGTATATAAGAGTCGAGATTGCCACAGGATAACCATCCTACAACCCACAGATCCAAATAGATAGGAACCTAACATATCTATCCTAGGAAAAATTTCACCCAACAGTAAGTCATAGAATCTGCTGCAGGTTAGTGGAATACCTTACCCTAGATGGTGTGCCATATCAAGCCCCAGTGCAAGTAGAAGCTCGTGGCCCTCACATGACTGAAGAACTGAAGGAGTATGGTATGTGAGGGTCCACCTCATCTGAGGATAAGGAGAATACCAAGTAAAGGAATAATGAGGGAGGAAGGGTGTGATGGAGGAAGGAAGGGAGGGAGGGAGGGGCCAGGAGGGGAGGAGGGGGGAAACTATGTACTTGAAGTAGCTTGAGAAAACAAAATAATACTTTTTTCTTTTTTTAGAAAAGGGTTAATAAGCTTAAAAATATTAAAAAACTACAATATAAAAATTTCAAACTACAATTTACCAAAGGTATACTTGCCTTACTGGCATGAAAGGAAAAATGGCCTTAATTTCAGATTGGAATGTTAGACTGCAGGTTGCCACATAGCTCACACAAACTTGATAGCAGCTTAAAAATATTTGTTTTTGTTTTTGTAGATATAAAAGATATTTTTGTGGTTAGGCATTAAAAAGCAGGTAAGAGGTTTAAAATGCTATAAATAAATTATGTTACTACAGTTCAACCTGCTTTTCTAAACCTCCAAGAGTTGAAAAAATTTGGAGCTAAGGTAAAATATATGAGAAGCATGGTATTAGCCCATGCCTTTAACTCCAGCAGAGACAGGAGGATCACTATAGAGTTAGTTGTCTTATAAATTCTAGAGTTACAAGGAACAGGGTGGTGATGGTGCACACCCTTAATCCCATCATTTGAGAGGGATTACACCCTTAATCCCAACACACTAGAGACAGAAACCTGCAGATCTCAGAGTTCAAAGCCAGTCTGACACAAAGCAAGTTCTAAATACAGAAAAACTTCGATCCAGGGGTGGTGGTGCACATCTTTAATCCCCTCAGCTGGGAAGCACATGCCTTTGATCCCAATGCTTAGAATGCAGAGACAGGCACATAGAAATTAGAAGGACTTAAGTTAAAAAGCTACTAACAAAAGGCATGCTGAAATTCAAAGTGACTTGTCCTTTGAGATCTCAAAATATATACACTTAAAGGTTTGTTTAGTTCCAAAATATCAAAATAATTTCTTTTTTAATCTTAATTGAAAGATAATACTTTTTATATTGCAAAAAAACGAATTTGCTCCAGAAAAAATATTATCTGCCCCCCCCCCCCAAATAGTGCCCCAGAGTTAGGATTAAGGCAGGTCTCTGTTCTTATCTTTCCAGGAGATTTAAAACATCCATCTAAGAAATCCAGGGAAAACTGGACAACTGAAACCTCAGAAGAAAACAGATCAGACACCAAAGAAGATAAGTAGCCCAGATGATCTAACCTCACAGACTTCCTCAACAGCTGTTTCCTCAAAAGTCTACAACCACAACAACTCAAAATTGCTAAGATTGTTCAGCTCCACAGACTGTTCCAGCCAGAACTTCAGTAAAGCCTTGTAGTTCAGCTTCTGTCTACAAACTTCTTAGGGCATTTAAATAGCTGAGCACAAAAGGACTGAACATCAAATGATTCTATTAACATGCTTAACCATTTTTCCATTCTTATTTGGGCCTGAAACAGGTTTCCTACGTCCCAAATCAGCAGGAAGTCATTTTAAGAGAGCGAAGTCCCATCTGCAGAAGGTGGGGAGGGTGATTTCCCCCTTTGGTCATTTGATGGGTTATAGATACTTGTTGTTATTTAGGGAGAGAGGTTACAAGCTGTTAAATGGTCTTGTTAAATAGATTTTGGAGGTTAGAGCCAGAGATTTCTCTCTTTTTCTTTTTTGTATCCTTTCTCTCCTATGTAGGGGTAAAATGAATTGAGAAAAAATGGGATATAAACATAATATAGGAATGATAAAGAAAAAAGACAGATTATTGAATATGCTCTTATATCTTTGCATATTGATACAAAATTAAGATTATATTTGGCTAAATCCATATTTATCTTAGTATTTTGATGCAAAATTAAGATTATATTGGGCTACATCAGTATTGATCCTTGTATATTGATACAAAATTAAGATTATATTTGGCCACATTGGTATTAATCTTTGTATATTGATACAAAATTAAGGTTAACTCTTTTAAGGTATTGTACCTAGGTAATGCTTACAAATGAAATGTGAAGTTTTGGACTTTTGTTAGCAACTGTCATAAACTGTTTAGGATAATTAAAAAATGCAAACTAAGAGTCATTCAAGCATGTAATTTTGTTAAGTACTAGGGCAGTCTATCACAGTTATTTTCTAAGTTAATCAGAAATCAAGTTGCTGAGAGACAAGCAACATTTGCTTATCCAAATATAAGGAAATAGATAGGTGGTCTTCAAAAACGTCAAGAGATCTGTAGAATATGGCATTCAAAGATGTTTTCTTAAGTTAAGATTTTTTTGATATGGAGACATGTCAGCTCCTGACAGCACCCCCTATTCTACTCCAAGAAGAAGATGTGCATCGAAGAATCTCCAATTGGAGATGGTTGAATTAGTGGCAAGCCTGTCACTTGGCAGGAAAAATCCCTTGCTTCAACTGTAGACAGAATGTTGTCCAAAAAGGACAAAACTTGGAAGCAAGTAAATTGACAGCCTAGCTCTGCCAAGACAGGGTAGGCAAGTCCTTTATAATTCCTGCTTTACAATCAATGTCTGTGAGAGAAATGGTGCCAAATGACTGAAGATTGATGCTGTAATGTCTGGAGAGAAATTGGGAACTGTCCAGGCAGCCACTGGTATATCATTTCTTAGTTTTGGAAGCTGCTGGCCCTGAACTTCCTGTATAATCAGATATATTTATCCCTCTCAGGTCTCTGATGTGGTTGAAGACTAGATAGCTAGAGTCTCATAGTTACATTTTGAGTTGTTTAGGAATCAAGAGGATGTTCTGGATCTAAGAAGATGTTTTTAAAATTGGGATGCAACTTAGGATGGAAGCTGAGTTGGATATAGAACTTTAAACTCATGGAGATGGTTGGATAGTAGAATGTTAAAGTCGGTTGCCAAATACATATGGACTGGACATTGGGAATGTATGCTAAGCTTTATAATTCTCATAATTGTGTCCTAATTGTTTCTGTTGTTTTGTATTGTATTTGTTGTTATAAGAGAAAGAGCCATTTGTTGGACTGTAACAGGGAGCTGTTGGGTGGAAAAGATATATTTAAACTTAGAAAAAAAAAAAGAAGTGGATGGGGAGGGTTGAGGGGGAAGAAGGTGGGAGGGTGGGACCAGAGGGGGGAGTATGGAGGGGATTGTGATTGACATGTGACTTGAAGAAATAAAAAATAAATTAAAAAAAGAAAAAAAAGTCATTAAAAAAAAAAGTCGAGATTGCAAAGGTCCCATTTTCTTTCTGGCTTCTTGCTTCCATACTCAAGGAAGATTTTATCATTGCCCAAATTAACAGAACTTCATGTATAATTTAAAAAATTATGTACGTTATTTAGCATATGTGTGGGTGTGTGTGTGTGTGTGTGTGTGTGTGTGTACATGCTATAGCATACTTGTGGAGATCAAAGAACAATTGTGAGGAAGAGATTCTTTGTTCCCTCCTGTGTGATCTATGGATGAAACTCAGGTCATCAGGTCTGTGTGAAAATGCTTCCAGTAGCTGTCTTCACCACACAGAACTGAATTACAAAAGCTACCTTTCCAATGGCAGTTTGATGTCCTAAATCCACATTCAGTATCTCTCTAGGTTTTGTTTACGACCATATGACAGGGACATTTTCTTCCCCAAATTCTGTGCAAGAGCAAAGTCCTCTTCATCACTGTAGCCTGATAGAGATTTAAACAAAACTGTCATTAATAAAGATCTCTTTGATATAGGACAATTTTTATAAGGATAATCCCTTTTTTCCTTCTCTCATACCTCTAAAAAAATTCTGTTGGCATCTCTTGCATGAATCGACTTAAAATCTTCTAAGCAATTTACATGAAGTTTGTGTGTTTGCATGTGTATGAATGTGCGATTATATTTTGCTCAATTTTTTACAAAAGAAAGAATTCTGGGTAAAAGATTGAAAAGACATGTAAGACTTAATATGTGCCTCAACTTCTACAAGTTTCTCTCTTGGAATCTAAGTGGGTATGGTAAAGGTAAGCAGGTGTTGGAAAACATACTGTTGCGAAGCAGCAACCTGGCAGAAAATCTGCCGCATTTATAATGAGAACACAGTCCAATTGAATTCGTAATTAGCACATTTGAAATGTGCTCATTATTATTGTTATTATTAGCTACAGAACTATGCAGTTTTGGCTCACACCCATTGGAATTTTAGGGTGTGAATCTCGCCAAAAACAGTCAGTACAGAACCCAATAAAAGAAATGTTTCAGGTTTATGGATGTAAATTGTAAAATATCCAGGCAGGGCTATCACTGTGGTGGAAATTATTTAATGTTCTGAGTTGAAGGAAGCTTTTTCCCTTTTGTAGCCCTGCAGTCTTGCAGGAGATTCCCAATAAATAATACCATAATGATTACAGGAAAATGGACATACTGTGAATGAAACACACCTGAGAGGTAGTTCTAGAAAAAAGGACAATTTGTGGTTGAAGTCATAGTTGTAGTCAGTTAAACAGAGAAAATTTCAAAACTTAGGGATCTTACCCACTTTTGGCAGCTTAAGCTGGTAATCCTAGCACTTGGAAGATTGAAGCAGGAGAATTGCTATGAGTTTAGGATCAGCAGAGTGAATACTTGGGTTACAGAATGAGACCATGCCTCAATACAAAAAACAATGAGAAGAAAAAAGACGAGGGACATAATCCCATTGAATTTTCAGCGGAAGTTGTCCCAGCCCATTCCATGACCATAGTGAGGGACTAGTTGAATCATTTCTGAAAAAGATGATTGAATACTCAGAAACTTGGAGTTCTCTTTATTGACAAACATAAACATTTACTGGGCAACAAAAGGACACTTTATTCAGTGCTTTTGGAGAAAGAGGAATGATTTCATTATTTGCATATGTGTAAATTGGAAAGGAGGAGAGACTCTTGGGGACAATTCAAAAGCAAAATGTCTATGAGTGAAAAGCATGAGTTAAAAAAAAGGTAGTGAAAGTAATAATTGTGGGCTTAGCAGTGTATGTTAATAGAAGTATGGACAAAAAGGAAGTCAGAAAGGGCCAGGATGGTTGGAAATAGAAGATCCTTTGTGTGTGTGTGTGTGTGTGTGTGTGTGTGTGTGTGTGTGTGTGTATACATGTGTGTGCAAGTGTGTGTGCACGTGTGTGCATGTGTATATATGTGTGTGCATATGTGTGTATGTGTGTGCATATGTGTGCATATGTGTGCGTGTGTGTGTGTGTGTGCACATGTGTGCATGTGTATACATGTGTGTGCGTATGTGTGTGTGTGTGTGTGTGTGTGTGTGTGTGAGGTACATGAGTGTATGTGTCTGTCTGTGCATTTGGAGGCCAGAGCTGCCATCCTCAGGTGCTATCCACTGTATTCATTTATTGGTTGATTGACATACTTAGGAGACACAGCTGGGGATGTGTCTGTAGGGATATTTCAAGAGACCTTCAGTTTAGGAGGAAGACCTACTTTAAACATGGGTTGGTATCCAGACTGAATACAAGGAGGAACTTGATCAGCAGCCTGCTGAGCATCAGCATCCCTGGCTGTCTGCTTCCTCCCCCATTGATGGTGAAGAGGTGAGAGGCCACCGCTGAGGCACTCTGTGGCAATGCCTTCCTTGCCCTGGTAGGCTGTGCCCTCAGATACTGAAGCAAAATAAAAACCCCCTCTCTTTAACTTATCTTTTTTGGGTGCTTGATCACAGCAGCAAGCATAATCATATATGTTAAGGAACTTGAAAGGACCAACTTTATCCAATCTAATCATAAAGTGGTTACATGTGAACCTAACCTTAGCCTAAGTCTTAGAAAGATTTTTGTTTGTTTGTTTTTGATTTTTTTCAATGTGGAGAAATTCATGAGCCTTCATGGCATCACAAATCGAATTAAGAATATTAGAGCATTCAGTACACTGACAGAATGATCACTGCCTACTTCTAGGAATTTAGGTAATGATGAAAGTCAGAAGGAAATGTGGGAGACATACATGAGCTGGGTAGTTTAGTACAGAAAGGGAAACATGGCTGAACTTTGAAAGATGATGGTACATAGAATTAGTAGGAATCCAGAGGGGGAAAACTAAGATCAAAGAATCCCTTGACATGTAGTGATGTAGTCATGAGCCTGGTAGAGAAGATGATGCAGAGTGGAGAACACATGGACCATTCCAAGTGGACACTTCTAATGCATGTGTCTCATTATCATCCCAAATGCAGGACACACAGACAGATTCCCATTTGTCTCTGCAAATATGAGAGAGGACTGGCTCATGGCAGGTGGATGTGATCACTTCAGCATAGTGAGAGGCATCATGCTGTGGGAGAAATAATAAAAGCTACCTGCTCTGCCTTGTCTGGTGTCTTTACCACTTGGTAGATACAAGGCTTAACTCCCCTGAGCTCCAAAGCCCTCTACTAACAATAGGGCTGAGTCCTTCACCACACCTTAGCTCCCTCTTCTGTGTAGCAGTTCTTACATTTCCCTGGGTTATTTCTAACTTGTCAATAACTGCAGAGCGTAAAACAGAGACAGGATGGGAGGGTATTGCCAAGTAGCTCACTGTTTCTTACATGATTTCTACTCTCCGTTGTAGCCAATCTTCATTCACTGTGATAAGACACCATGACCAAGGAAATTGATGAAAGAAAGTGTTTAATTTGGGATATACAGTTTCAGAGGATTAGAGTTTGTGATTGCAGAGTAAAGGTATTGCAGCAGGGGCAGCTGGAATCTTACCTCTTCATCTACAAGTTGGAGAAAGAGAGAGAGAGAGAGAGAGAGAGAGAGAGAGAGAGAGAGAGAGAGAGAGAGAGAGAGAGAGAATGATGGGTGGAGACCAGGAATGGATCAAGTCTTTTAAAACTTCAAATCCCTGTCCCTCATGATATGCCTGCTCCCACAAGGATGTACCTCCTAATCCTTCCCAGACAGTTCCATCAATTGAAGACCAAAGTATCCAAATATATGAGCCGAGAAGGGCCATTCTCATTTAAACCACTGCACACTCCTCTGACTTCAGTAGAATCAAATATTGCACTGGAGAAGAAGTCAAACAGGGGCTGGGAGTATAGGCCTGAGGAGAAACATCCAGTTAACAGATATGAATCCTGGCTTCAAAACCCAGCAACAATAATAAGCAAGAAAATATACAGGGAAGGAAGACAAAAACCAAAACAAAGCAATAGTGATTAAGAGAACTCAGAGGATGGGAACCAGTTCCTAGCCTTATCACTAATGGAAAGTAACCTCACAGAAATCTAATTCCTTTTTTCTCATAACTGTTAGACTAATGGTATTACATACTCCATGAGATTACCAAAATGTAATGAGGCAATGTGACTGAAATGCCTAGCGTAGTACCTGGAAGGTACTAAGCCTTTAGTAAAGGTTGACAATTGGTAAGGAGAAGGGGCAGTGTAATGGCTAATTTTCATAGTCACTCTGACCTAGAATCCTCTAGGAGACTCACTTGTGGGTACATCTGTGAGGGGATTTCCAGAGAAGTTTAAGGGATGAGGAATGCCTATTCTGAATGCTGGTGGTACCTCAGACTGGAGTGCCAGGTTAAATAAACAGAGGAAAGGAGAAAAATGTCTGAGTAAGGGTATTCATCTCATCTTGTTTCCTGACTGTTGACAAAAAGTGAGCAGCTGCCTCATCTTCTCAGGGTCACACCCTCCCACCAGGATGGACTGTGTCCTTCCAATGTGCTAAAGAGCTAAAAAGAAATCTGTTCTTTCTTAAGTTACTGTTGTTGGGAGAAAAGTGATTCCTACGGGTAATTTGGTCAGGAGATATGTTCCTATAACAACCAGAAGGGCTCAGAGGAGTGCAGTGTTTCCTATGACTAAAGTTGTATGTGGGACACTGGGAATAAGTCAACTCCGCCCCGCTTCCTCATTCTCTTCCAAAGACTTCACTCTTTCCAAAAGAGCAGTCTATTATTAAATCAATTTTAGAAACAGTACTCAGAGTGCACAATGACTGACCTGGGAATATTTGATCCAGTAAAATTAACACTTGCAAAGGGTCCCAGCCTGCCTCCAAACCACTACATTCATTTTCTTTCTCATATGAAAACAAAAATGGTCTGGAGTCAAAAGACACATGTTTTCATCTCCAGCGAAGCCTTCTTTTCACCTACTGCCAAGTCCCTCCCATCATCCCAAGCTTCATTTCGACCAGGTAGGAGAATCTTAAATGGAAAAATCTCTAACCTAAAAGTACCATGTTACAGGTGATTTATACATCCCTCCCCCCCCACGAAGTGCCACATCTAAGCATTGATATTGTTCCTTGTACACCATAAAAATAAAGGCACCGAGAAGCCTCGGGGTCCTGGCTTTGTTGAACACTTCCTACCATATTTTTTGCTTCTTATTTTACTGTTTATTGCGTACCATGAAGCTGGACCTCCAGGGACGGCTGCACACCCGCAGTAAACCTTCATTATAGATCATGTACCTACATGGTTGGCAGCATTTTATGTAAGAGAAATAAATGATATAGTTGGTTCTATCCATTAAACTCTACTGTTATCAAGGGATTGAGAAACTGCCCTGAACACGGCAATTATTTTCAGAGGTTCTGTAATGTTTAAATATAATTGCCTAGTAATCTTGTATTTACTGTGTGGACAAAATACAGCTAGCTTCAAGTTGGCACCTTATAAAATGAAAAGACATTTAGCATATTTAATTCTGTTGCATGACTTCTTTCCCTACACTACTCTTTCCTTCATGTATGTGACACCTAGAGATCTTCTAAGTGCTGTGATTTTTTTAACCCCATATTAACTCATCCTTGGAGATCAGTAACTTCCTGCTTAGTATGGTGTAGGATTTCCTGGGCTCTATCTGTCAGGGAAGGAGAGCTGGGGATTCCAAGGCACAAAACAGCCCACATAGTTAGAACTCTGAGAAGTGGACACCACAGACTGAAGGAAGTTTACTTACAGTCAGGAGGAGCAGAGTGCCTCCTTCCTCAGCCACAGATATCCTGCTCACATGTCTGCACATGTCCACAAGCCCTCACTGATACACCACCCATACGTAAATTCTTAAGAAGCATCCTTGCTTCCTTCTCACCAAGGGCCCCAGTGTTCACAAGTTTCAACTACATCCTTTCCTTCCTTCCCTTCCCCAGACAAGTATGTTCTGGCCTTGCTTTAAGTTTTGAAGTCATTGGTCAAGAAAGTCTTGAAAGTTTTCAAGATCAAATATAGCAAATTAATCAGATAAACTAGCTGGAAGCTTGCTAAAGATGAGATCAGGAGCTGTGTGAGCTCCTTATGGAGCATCATGAAGGCTGTATCTTTAGATATTCTGTTCCTCTTTGTGGGTGGCAGCAGTTTACACAGGAAACTCTTCATGGGCTTCCGTTATTGACTCTTGGGAGAGATTTCTAAGCTACTCACACTAATTCTGATGGTTGCAATGAAAAGTCCAAGTGTTTGATTCTTGCTTATTATTGATTTCAGCCTTTACAACCAGTGAAGAAGCAAAGGAAGAGAATAATGTTATATTCTGTCTTAATCAATGAAGTGCATGAAGGCAACCCATGGGTTCAACCCCTCAACTAGTTTAGGGGAAAACTAGTTCAGGCCTCCATACACTGTAGATTCCTCAAGGCCAGTGGTTCTCAACCTATGGGTCACAACCCCTTTGGGAATAATATATCAGATAGACTGCATATCATATATTTGCATTATGATTCATAACACTAGCAAAAGTACAGTTGAGGAGCATCAAAAAAATAATTTTATGATTGCAAGTCACCACAATGTGAAAAACTGTATTAAAGGGTCTCAGCATTAGAAAGGTTGAGAACCACTGCTTGAGAGGTTATCTTGTATCCTTTTTCTATTTCTTATTCATCCTGTTGTTTCCAGGGTCAGGGTGGGCTGGAAGCTTGCTTGGCCACTGTGGGTGAGATACTGCATTGGAAGCCTTTAAACACAGTAACGTCAAGATCACCTTTTCTGTCCAGCTTGCTTTTTCTCATTTTGATTGCTACAGGGCAGACGGAATGAGGAGAGGAGGGAAGGAGGGACAGTGTAGAGGAGTGGGAATAATTCCCAAGTAGCCTTGGAGGTCCAAGTTTCAAGACTAGTTCAAGTTCAGTGCTGCAGTGTGATATAGATCAGCTGCTATTTTTTCCAAAGGAAAACTTAAAGAATCTCATTCCTGCAATTGTATTAAATTACCTGCCAATATTGTCCTTTTCCCTCAGAGTGCTTTCATTGAAACATGAGGCCTGGCTGCACACACAGCAAAATCTCTTTATCATTCTCTGGATGCTTGGTTTACCTTTCAGTCTCACAACAGAATAACTTAATAAATGGAAAGTGAGTGGAACTGTTACTATAGTGATCCCCACAGTGACAAGAGCAGTACACTCGCCTCTCTTCCACTGACTCCAGGAGCTTCCTCTTAACCCATCCTCACCCCTCACACTGACATTGAGCTTTCTCTTCCCAGGTGAAGTTCTGGTGGCCAAACATTCCTGCAATATTAAATTAAATCCATTTCATGTTTATCCAAAAGAGCTAATAGACACACCAAATGCCAAGAATTATTTTCCTCTTGTTTGGAAGAAAGTCAGGAGAGAATTTTCTACGAACCTGTCAGTGCGTTCAGATCGCCTGCTCTTGTGCTGTTCTCCACTTTTTAGGTCTGTCCTCAAAAACAACAACCACCCAGTCAAAGGCATCAATTGCTCTTTGTTGGTTTCCCTGGTCTTACATAACTTACGTGGGGGTGGGACTAGGAGATAAAACATCTTCAGAATGCAGTATTGTGGGGACACACATGTTTTTAATCTCCTGTTTTCCAGAAGATAGCCAGAAGGGATCCCCACGGGGTCACTTGGAGAAGCCTTTTACCACCTGGTAGGGTTATAAATCGATTCTCTGATTAGGATTGCTGTTATTAGGTTGAATGAATGGCTCAAAGACTACAGAGACATTAAATGGGAGGCAAAAGCTGATTCTGAGCATCATGTTATATCTTTATGTAATAGGTATTCATGCATACATGTAAATATGTATATCACTGTTTGTGCATATTTACCATAAATTTATAAGCCAGATGCTGAATATAAAGTGGCAGATCTTTATATCCTGTTTCTTAGCTCATTGTATCTTGTATATTAATATCGACACCCTAAAGGCAGGAACTCCAATTGGAAAGCAGTTATGTTAAATTCAGAACCAGGGGAGCTATAAAGTTATACAGCCAAAGGAAGTCAGGCCAGCCAATTCAAAAGCACAAAGCCCCACTAGGTAGAGAGAAAGAAATTGGAAGAATAGAGCATACATCATAAACAAGCAAATCACACAAGGAAAAATACAACTAATAACCATGAACAGTGTCTAATCTCTCTACTAAGCAAAGAAATATACATGAAATGAAAGCAAGTGTACCAGGATGCAGAATGGGGCTTCCAATGCTGCTGCATGGTCAATATAAGGCCCGGAGGTGAAAACAACAGGCACTGACTGATGGCCCCACATCATCATTATGTAACCTTAGGGTTGAGAAGGGGATAGGATGGAATCTGAATCATAGCTGATAGTGCCCAGGGAATGGGGTGATACAACATCAGCACCGGAAACTCCCACTCCATTTCCTATGCGGAGTCCAGGGAGGCTTGACCATATCTGCTAGCATTCTGTGCACCCACAGCAGTAGAGAGGCTTCCAAAAAAAAAACCACTCTGTGATTCAAGGCACTAGGGAGAGAAAGACTGGGTACCACTTCTCCGCCTAAGCACCTCCCCTTCTAGAGCAGATCAGCTTTCTGATTTGCTCCTGTGCTCATCCAGTCAGGGAAGGAAACAAGAGAGTCACAAGCTAGTGGGTTCAAGCAGCATCCCATACTTCCACTAATTAGTGTTCCCAAGAATGTAAAAGTGATTCAAATGGATGTCGGAGATTGTGTCTCATTGAGATCCTCCATGAGTCTACCAATCAGGGAGATAATTACACAATAAAGACTAACATTAAGTCAGGTTTCTTGGAAAAGGGAAAAATGTAGAACAGCCCCTGGAAGGCCAATGACTTTATATTCACTCCTTGTAAGAGCCAGTTCCTAGACATCTCACACAGGGATATCAGTATCTGGTCAGAAAAGCAGAAATACCCTGTACATGTTCTATAGCTACCATGCCCATATAAGTTTGAAGGCCCTGGCCCTTTTCCCATACATTCACCAGCTCTGAGACAATTGCTTCATGAGTGCTCATGCTAATATGAGATTGCTCAATGAACTTGGCCTGTTGTTTGGTCCCATGATTCTATTCCTTGAAGTATATGCTAAGAACTTAATCAGAAATATACAAATACACAAACCAAAAATGCTAATAGAAATATTAATAAACATTCCAATTGGAATATTAGTCACAAAAGCACTAAGAAAGGATTGAAACCCAAATTTCAAGGAGAAGGCTAAATCACATAGAATAAAATACACCTGATTATTAAAATTGTGCAGCAGAGATCCTATGATTATGTCGCACAGTGATTATGAAATAATAGAGTAAAATTCAAATAGAGCAAAAGATACCATCCATGAAAAGTAGAAAAGAAGAATAAAAACACACCTAGTATATACACACACACCTAGTACACACACACACACACACACACACACACACAGGTCACAAAATATATAAAGGATTAAGCATGGCAAATGATAGAACAGTTTGGTATAATAGAAGGCAGGAGAAGTCTGAAAAACTGGACCTGTGAGTAAAGGCATTAGCTACTGAAACTAACAGAGTTAGAGGCTCAGGACCCACATGGTGGAGGAGAAACCAATCCTTGCAAGGTGTCCTTTATCTTCCACATTCATGTGCCTCATGCTTAATTAGAATAAATATAATAAACATTTTAAAAGGAAAAACCCAAAGGAAAAGCATTAACAACATATTCCACATATACAAACTTAAAGTCATTATAAAATGTATAAAATATTTATTTAATAGAGTAATAGTAAGTAAGTTAAGCATGAAAATAAAGGACAATAGTGCCAACCTGCATGAAAAATACTAACAATACTCACAAAGAGTGGAAAACAAAGCAAAGAAATGCAAAGTTATCCATTTTTTTTTTGGTGGTCAGGACTCAGCTATTTTAGCTGACTTATAAACTTCATACCATCAAAAATACTATTCAGAAGAACCTAACAAGTATGAATAGTAAGCATATCTCTGAAAAAGATGAACAGAGGGGTATGGCATGAACTGGCTACATAACCATGAGCTGTTACCCACCTCATCATCGTCACTCTTCAAATTCCTAAGCTGCTGAGGGCACAGTAAAGGCAGGCATGCTTGTAATACATTGGTTCACTTATTCAGAAAGTCATTTTGGTGAACTATGCTGACAGAACCTAAAGAGGGCAACAGAGGCACACATTGTTGCTATGTGGTTGCCGGGAACTGAACCCAGGTCCTCTGCAAAGGCAGTCAGGTCTCTTAACCATTAAGCCATCTTGTCTCTCATCTGTATATTTTAAAAGGGCAGTTGCTCACTCTGTAATGGTATAGGAACACTGTATTAGATCAATGAACTGAAGCTCTGGAAATAGATCTATTGCATATGAAAATACACAGAAAGGGTGACATTTCAAATTGTGGGTGAAACGATGGACTTTTAAATAAGGGGTGTTGAGAAAAGTAGACAGCCATATGAGGGGGAAGGATAAAATTGGATCAATATTTCTCACATTGTGTGTAAGTCAGGAACAAATTCCAAAAGTCTCCATCTAAATATGAGATAAAGGAAACCATGCGTGTTTGAGAGGAAGATGTGGATATTTTCCTTCAGTCTCAGGAAAGAAGAAAACATCTCAATTCAGCATCACAATTCAGAAACAATCAGAAAAAGTAAAGGACAACACAGAAAGACTATTTTTTCAAAGGAAAAGCACTCTAAGCGTCAGAAAGAAGGCGCACATGAAACAGTCCCAATTTTTTGTCACAAAGGGCCAGTTTATCTAATAGCTAATATATAAAGAATTTCTACAAATAGAGACGGTACCATGTAGTTGATAAATGGGACAGGGGATGAACAGACTGCTTCTTCTAAAGGAGGAGAGGCTCACTCCTGTGTATCCTCAGCCTCATTCCTAAGAAGAGGAAAGCAAACTATGAGAACCTGAGACACAATCTCTCACAAATCAGATTGGCAAAGATCCAGGATTGAAGACGACACATAGTTGGCAGTGTTCTGAGTGAACCAGCATCTAAAATTCTGCTGTGGAAAGAACAATGTGTAAATGGGAATTTAACAATCTGTAACCAAATTGCATTCTTCACTGTTAAGTCTCTATTGAAAGAAAAACATTTCTTTTCTTTTAAAAAGAGCATCTAGTGTATTTTGCATTTATTGCAGCCTGTTATAATGGTAAAAGACCAGGAACAACCCAAATATTCATAAATAGGACCAGGTCAAATGAACAGTCCTTAAGATCACACAGTTAAGTAGTATACAGCTCTGAAGAGGGTAAAAAAAAATCCTTATAAATTGCTTTGTAATAATCTCAAGGAAAAAAAAAGGTTAGTAAAGTGTTTCTGCTATGTGATCACTTATGAAATGAAGGGAAATGTGAATACATTCATATTTGAGTAGTTTTATTCAATACAAAGAATGGGAGAATGAATATTAATAATTTCAAAAACATTTCTTTTCAAAGAGAGTTATTCCATGTAGAGGAGATTTGGATATAAACATGACTTTTCTGATGATACCTTGTTCTGTCCATTAGATGTCATAAATATTTTACGTAAATGCAAAATAAAATGTTTTTAAAATACCATCATTAATATCTAAGGCAAAAAAATGATATGAAACTAGCTGGATTATGAGTTGGTCACATAGAAATACAAGACACATTATTTCAAATCAAGTTAAAACCCACAGATTTGTTTTTTGGGTCTTAAAGTTTTTCTTGTCAAATAACAATGACAACAACAAAGAATCTTAAACAGATTTACATAATCACATGACAGTCAGTAACAATCCTGTTATTATCTCCTGAGTGTATTGATAGGTTAAAACATGCTGTTCACTGCATTATTCTTCTTCTTAGTGGCATTTTTAGCACATCAGGAACACAGTGCCATGGCTTGAAGGAGAATAGATTCATGTCATGTGTTTGAACACTTGGTGGCGCGAGTTGGAATGCTGATGGGACTTACAAAGCGTGGAACCATGCTGGAGGAAGTATGTCACTGGGTGTAGGGTGTAGGTATTGAGGGTTTAAACTTCTGGCTTGCTCTTTCTGCTTCCTGAGTGAGGTTGAGATGTGGTCTTTCAGCTTCCTGCTCTGGCAGCCTGGTATCAAGTCATCCTTGTTAGACCAAACTGAGCATTTAATGCATGATCTTACACATCTTATCCAATTCCATCCATCTTATTCAGTTGCCTAGAAAGAGCTTAAAGCTCAGCATAGTAGAGAGGTCCTGCTCGGCATTACAGAATCTCCTCTGAAAATGGCCCAAATCAATACTACTGGCAACAGGGTTGGATTAGAGGAATTGGTTCCCTGCTGCACAGCCATAGAACTGCCCCCCCTCTTTTCTACTGGTTTTCTCAGATTAAACTCATTCCCTGCTCAGGCAGGGGGAAGTATGGGACACACTATGCTCAGAGGGAAAGACCACAGGTAAGGGAGCATACTTGAGATACTCTGCCTAGAGGCAAACTGTGAAGTGGGGGGACTAATTCAACAAGTGAGCTGAACACTTACAGCAAGCACGTGCAGAGGCTCCAGTGGTACAGCCCAGAGCAGCATAGTAGCAGATTTTCATTCTGATATTTACCTTCCAGAAAGTTTCACAACCTTTGATTTATTATTTTGCTATCAAGTCTTCAGAAATCCAACCACCCACAAAGCTTGCCAGAGAATTGCAGTCACTCATTTGACAACATAATTACATAACTGAGACAAAACACTAAACTTGGATTAACATGCTCTAGGATTTAAGGACAGCCTGAGGAGAAGGAGATGTTTTGTTGTTGTTGTTGCTTGCTTTTGGTCGTGGGTGGGGGATCTCTTCCTTTGCAAACCACTTGTCACTTACACTAGCCATGGTCATTTGGTAAACAGCACTTTCCATTCAAAGGAGCTCAAAGTCCACATTCCTGCAGTCATAGTTCCTGTGCTTTACTTTAGTTAACACGTCCTGAGAGGGTCAAGCTGGTCACTTGAACCTGTCTTCATAGGCTCCTAGACTGCAGAGCAACAAGCCAAGCTTCAGTCAAGTGTAGATGTTCAAGAATCCACTCCCCAAAAAACCAGAGCACTGAGTCCAAATACACAAAAGCCCCATGACCAGTGTCCTTAAAACTGCCCTCCAGGCTTCAGGACATGTACAGCCATCTGTACATGAGACTGTCTTGTAAACGTTTTCTTTGCTTCCAAATATAAATCCTCTTTACAGTGAGAACAGACATTCAATTTTCTCTGTAGCCACAGTACATGGTTACCATGTAGCAGTGTGTTAGGATCTGTGGGATTTACACTGGTTTTGTTTGTTTGTTTGTTTTTGATGCTCAGTGTGATTCTTTGTACTCAACTAGTTGAGTCAGAGTGAATTAGCACAGTAGGTTCCCCTTATTCACGATCAGTGAATTCTACATGTTCTACAAAGCCACTGCTGACTCTGAATGAGCCACTAGTGAGCCATTGCTCATACAGAAGAACAAGGTTAGGGTTGTAGGAGCCTCATGTCATGATATCTTGATTAACTTGTCAAAACCTTGTTTTGTGTACCTCATTTAATGTACATTCTTGGTTAACTCTGAACTCAAGGACAGCAGCATTGCATGTATTGTGCCTGGATGATGTTTTCCTACCTGATGGATTTTCTTCACAAAGTACAGTACAGCATTCATACACTCCTAGACACCAAAAAGCAGCTCAGCAATACACTGAAGGGACAAAGATTGAATCCAGGATTTTGTGAGTGGTAGGCAGGGTTTCTTCCATTGATCTTCACCCCATACTCTCAGGGGTCACTCTAAACAATAAAGAAAGGATTAAAAAGTACCACCCAAAAGACCATGACAGTTATTCACAGTATGGAAGATGAACAAGAAGGTAGGCCATTGCCCCATTCACTCTCAACCGGAAAGGAACTTATTAAAATACTCAAGTCTCCATTTTGCTCTTATTCTTGAGTGACCGGAAATGTGGCCTCAGGATCTCTTTGGAGATTAGAAGTAACTCCAGGTGAGTAGGCAAATCCAAAAAATGTGGAATCCAAGGCTAACAAGAATCAACTGTGCATGGAGTTTTTTTTTTTTTTTTTTTTTTTTTTTTTTTTTTTTTTTTTTTTTTCTCAAGACAAGGTTTCTCTGTATAACAGCCCCGGCTGTCCTGGACTCGATTTGTAGACCAGGCTGGCCTCGAACTCACAGAGATCCGCCTGCCTCTGCCTCCCGAGTGCTGGGGTTAAAGGTGTGTGCCACCACGCCCAGCCAAGCAAATTGCTTTTTTTTGTTTGTTTTTAGCAATATACAAAGTATTATCTTTCAATTGAGATTAAAAAAATTCTTTTGATGTATTGGAACTAAACATACCTTTAAGTGTATATATTTTGAGATTACAAAGGACAATTCACTTTGAATTTCAGCATGCCTTTTGCTAGCAACTTTTAAATTTAAATCATTGTAAATCCTATGTGCCTGCCTCTGGCTTCCAAGTATTGGAGTCAAAGGTGTGTGCCTCCGGATTGCTGGGATTAAAGGTGTGCGCCACCACGCCAGGGGAGTTTTTACTTTACAATACTGAGGTAGAAAAGTAACAAGTGCAGTCTCTAGTTACTAGGAATTAAGTCAGCCACAAGGACCACAGTTCTGATACGTGGGAAGGACCCCTGCTAGGTACGCTCTTTGTTCTTTGCAAAGGTTGGTTTGGGACTGAAGAGATGACTCAGCAAGTAAAGATGCCTGCTGTGTGACATGAGTCATATTTCTGCAACCCACGTGGTGGAAGGCTAGAACTGACTCTGACATTCTGTCTTCTAACCTCCACACATAGACCATGACATGCGTGAACACACACAAAGAGACAGAGAGATAGAGTTCAAAAATTTTTTAAAATAAAGATAAAACTGTGACTGTGTATGTGTGCTCTGAGGAAAAGTGAGAGAAACCTCCTCTCCATAATTGCCGTAGCCACTATGGCCTCTTTGTTCAACTGTAATTGGAGCCAAGTTCTGGTGTTCTAGAGTCAGCCAGATCACTGTTCCAGGAGGCCACACAGAAGTCTTTCTTAGAAGTTAGCAAAGGTGACATTGTTACACACACTGGGAAGTTATTGCTGCCTTCAAGGTCAATGTGGCAAATGCTACTCAATATCTTCCATATTATCACCTCAGTTGGACAGCTCCTATCCTACAGCCTGTTGCTGGAAAGCCTGTTGCTTTCTGCACTGCTGTCTGGGTGTTTCTGGCCTTCCTTTAGACCCAGCTGGGTTTGTTTCTAAACCCTCAGAGTACTGACTCTTCTTACCCAAATCACTGTATCTCAGTGGTGTAAGGAGAGAGAATGGGAAGAGGGAAGTTTTGACTTTCTTTAAGTAAGGATGTAGAAGTAAGGGTGTAAGACAGTGGGAGATATAGGGCTAGTGGGAACACGGGCAGGGGTTTGTTCTAGTCACTATTTGTCGTAACTCAGTCTGATGAACGTAATGTTAGAAGTTACATAGTTTAATTGGGCATATCGAAAATCTCTGGTTTGTCCCTGCCCTGGAAGCTTAAATTATCACAGTTCCTTCATGAAGTGGAGGGAAGTCTATGGAGCAGATTTGAATCTTTAGGACAGAGGCTCTAGTTCCTCTTTCTTTGGTACTAGCCACATTAAGACAACAAGAAGTGGGACCTTAGCAAAACCCAAAAACTCTCTGAAAACCATTTCTAGTTCTATGATGTGTTTGACAAGAGTCCATAACAATTTTGAGAATTAGTCACAAAACATGGGAAAACCAGATGAATAATATGTAAGTTCCCAAATGGTATTTCTTGACATATCTTCTGCAGTTTAATTCATCATATGCACAGTTACTTTAATATAATATTTATAACAAACTGTTAAATGAATTGAAAGTCAAAGAATGTTCTTAAGTCTGAGAGAAAATTACTGATTACTTTGATTACTGAATCACTCATGTGACCTATTTTTCTATTTTTGAACATATCACTTGGAGCCTCAACTTCTTCATGTCAGAGATAGGAATAATAACACAGACTTCAAAGAATATCTATGATTCCAAATCAGATATTAACCAAAAAATGCACAATGAATTATAAACTGAAATCACATATGAAGAACCATCACAAATATTATTTTCATTTCTTTCATTCTTGAATCCAAGTCATTGACCAGGGCTCAACTTTCTTGCAGGCGTCTCTGTCTTTCCAGTCATGATTTATAGCTCTTTCCTCTACACTCTAGTTCCACGTGTTACATTCTGTTCAGTTGAGGACTCTGAGTTTTGGCTTTTTTCATCCTTAATATATTTGATGTGTACATTAATTTAAAATTAAAATACAAAAGGAAGAAACTATTTTTCTTGTAGTACTCTACTTCATTTATAATTGGTTCCTGGTATGTACTAAATGGGTGGATGTAAGGATGGCTGGATGGCTGGCTGGATGGTTATTGCTTAGGTTTTCTACATGATTCAGTACAGAAAAAGTAATGTAGATGCCAGAAGGTTGATATCTCTGTTTCATAGACAGTCTAAATAAAATATCAATAGGACGTCGGACTTTAGTACTGTCACTAGGAGAGAATCTTCCAAACTCTGAAACTTCTGAGGCTCTCAAACAAAGCTCATGTTCGAATGCTACCTCTGTGAACTCTGCCTCTAAATCAGCTAGTCTAATCTCTCAGCCTCATAGGCAGCGAGATCTTTCTTCATTGCTATGACCCATGTTAAATGCTGCCCAATCCTCTCCAGCATCCAAGCAATCTCTGGACAGATGTTGACAGTAACTTTCATAAACAGAAATGATAGTTTCCAAATACTACAGAAGCAGGAATGATTCTCAGCTCAATATTAGCTGCCACTATTTTTTTTTAACATTCATCCTTTCTCCCTAGATTTAAAGAAAATTATTACATGCAGTTACTTATTATGGAGGGAGAGGCACATGCTATAACAGGTGTTCTGGTCAAAGGACAACTTTAAGTAGTCTGTTCCCTTGGTTTACCATGTGATTAAACTCAAGTTGTCAGACTTGGTGTCAAGCTCCATTATATGGATAGTCAACTCAACGGCCCCTCCCAGAATCAATCAATCAATCAATCTTTCTGTCTCTCTTTGTCTCAGTCTCTTCTGTCTCTGTCTCTCACTGTCTGTAGTCCTGTGTATGTTGGTATACATGTACATGTGGAGGTTAGAGGAAAGCCTCAGGTGCCATCCACCTCTTTTTTTTTTTCTTTCCTTTCCTTTTCATACAGTGTCTCTTCCCAGCCTAGGACTTGCCAAGTAGGAAAGAACTTGTTAGCAATTCCCAGGGATCCTCCTGTCTCTGCCTATGTGACAGTGGGATGACAAGCATGTGCCCCCACACCTGTCCTTTTGACAGAGAGATGGAGCTTAGCTGTTCATGGTTTTAGGGTACCCACAGAGCTCTCTTCTCAGTCTTGTCCCCCACCAGTTCTTTCACTGGATCTCATTTTTTACCCGACTGCTTGCCAGGTTCTTGCCAAGTGTGTAAGCCCTCTCCAACAATCAGGAAGGGATCAGAGACCAATGACCAATTTCCACATTATTTAATATAATCTAGTTCTCCTCTCTCTCTCTCTCTCTCTCTCTCTCTCTCTCTCTCCCTCTAATCCACTTTTTTAAGATGACAGATTTACCACTTACACAAAACTGGGACATCAAGATAACCAGCTCCCTAAGGTTGTACTTGCATGTCTGCCAAGCACAAGCAAAGGGAAACTGATGATGTTTAAAATAATAAATATCCTGAATTTGTGATTTTAAAATTCTTTCACTTGGAATTTTTAGAGCAAAATGAGTCAGACTCACCTTATTAGTAACCTCTTTTGGAATCCAACAAGGTCTGTCTCTGAAATCTTCATAACGGTTTGCTCCTCATCTTGGGATGCTGAGCTATAATGCTCACTAATGGTGACTTAAGGTGTCTTCTGGTCTTTCACACACCCAATGAATTAGCCAGGCACAACAGACACTCAAGTGAAAAATTTTTCACATATAAAACATTGAAGAGAAGACAAACTTGTCTTATCCTACAGCTTGGAGCTCAGCAGCTATCCTCCATCTGTTATGAGAACATGATTTAGCTTTAGACTGTGGGGACAAGAAGCTCGACACTACATCTTCTGGAAGCAACCATCTCAAACAACTTACTTCTTTTTTCTCTTTTCTTCATTAAATATCTGTACTGTCTTTCATATGAGGTTTGTCTTGTTTATTAACACTCTCTGACTAGATCCAGAGATGACTGTTTTACAGCACCTTATACAAAGTTTCTTTCAAGGGACATATGCTGGCACCACGTACAGAGATGAGATATTTTTACTGGCAGGAATCATGCGCCATGTTTATTATAGATCTGTCTTCATGCTTATCACAGTACTAACTACCCGTAGAAGGAATTAACAAATGCTGTTATAATATTATAACAAATTAAACATTTTTATAATTTGAGAATGAATTATAAAGATTGAAATAAAGGATGGAATTTCATCCTCTGTGATATGCCAAGCAAAGAATTTGATTAACCAGACCATTAGCTAAGGAACATTCAGCCAACTGGTATACATTTATGTGTTAAGGGATATCAGGGAGGACTTTCCACTCATAAAAATTAAAAGTGTGTGTTTCCTTTTCCTTTCTGGAAAAAGAAAAACTTATAATTTGTCATACATTCACTAGATCTGCCCCATAGAATATCAACATTTTAAAATCTAGGTAACTTTATGTAAACAAAGAAGGATAAAGTAGCTTCCATAAAAACACCTAGCAATTACTAATTCTTTCAAAACTAAACACAGTTGGTTTTCACAAAGTCATTCTAATTTAGTCCAGTTGTTTGCCAAAAAATGTTTTACAATGCAGACAATTTGGGATGGAGAAAAATATTATGTCTTTTCAAAGCCAAGGCAGTAGAGTGTTGGAGTTTCTCTGAAGGTTCACTCTCTCGTAGCATGTTCCGTGATCTCATTGCTGCCCTGCTGATGTTTCTTTGAAGGACAGTGATGAGAAGTTTTGTTTTGTTGTTCTTGAAATTTCATCACCTTTTAAGAGACAATAGGGTGGCTTCACCTCACAACTGGTTGTTTAAAAGATACAAAAGTCAAACAATCCACTAGCATCCCAACCACAAGTGATCATGTCATAGCCTGACTGTTTAGAAACATTTGCAGGAGTTACCTTAAACCCATGAAGCAAGAGGGAATCCAACAAGTACTTTTTTTTGTGGCAATAAAACCTGCTGGAATCTGTTTTGATATTGACATCTTCACACAAATTAGAGTCACCAGGGAAGAGTGAAGCTCAGTTGAGGAATTGCCTCAATCTGATTAGCCCTTGGATGAGTCCGTGAGACATTTTCTTGACTAACAATTGATGTCAGAGAGCTTAGTCCACTGTGGGTAGTGCCTGGGTTGTTGTATAAGAAAGTAAACTGAACAAGCCAGAAGGAAGCATTCCTCCATGGCCTCTGTTTCAGATCATGCCTCTGGGCTCATGCTCCGAATCATTGCCCTGACTGTTCCCAGAAATGGACTGTGACCTGGAAGTGTCAGCCAAATAAACCTCTTTCCCTCCCAAGTTCCTTTTCATAAGTGTTTTATCACAGCAACAGAAAACCAAAACTAGTACAGAATCTTTCCAGAAAGATAAGGAAAATTAAAGTTCATTTCTATTAATTTCCCAAGAGACTCCCCTACCCCCACCATAAAAGAAGTTCTTAGTTGTAAAGTAGTATAAAACATTGAGTCCGTTCAGTGTTTCAAGAGTTAATTACAGCTGTATAAAGTGTTGCTAGGTCTATGCCTCTCAGGACATCACTGTTCCTTGCCTTAGGAAACCCAGGATGATACTTAAGCAGTTTACACTCAATGGAGCAAACCATCCTTCCTAGCCTAACCAATGGGTCTTCTGTTACTTCCCACTGGCCAAGAACTAGAGGACCCAGATGATGCTAAGGCTTTCTGGGGACCCAGAGAATCAAGTTTGAACTTTCCACCCATACAACATTCTTTCTCTCTGTCTTTCCCTGAGGTAAACATCTTAGCCTCGCTTAGTGATACCTAAGTAAGTAATATCTAAGTCAGGTGGGGCAAGTCCCGAGGAAAGGGACTGTAGCAGAAGCATCTTTTTTGGTAGCATCTGCCCTCATTTTACTTATTTGAAGCACTTTACTACAAGTAAGATGTATTATAACCTCCTTCTTTATGTTCCTATCCAGGAGGTTTGGTTGAGAGACTTATCTGATCACAGATACCAAAGGATGTCTTCAAACGGCTCTGTGTTTTCAGAATCCTAACCTTATGCTATTAATAGGGTTGTATTTCCAGTGTAGAATATCTAAACCCTATACTCCAACAATGTTCACAGTGAGGCAAAGCTGATAATATTTCTACTCATCTTATAAGTTACCAGAGGGTAGTTCTTCAGCATATTTCCATTGAATTTCATGAAAGTCCAGGAAGGAGGAGAGGAACCTAGCCAGGAACATCCAGGAAGCTGGAGCAGCGCCACCTGCAGGATCCCAGAGATTGAAAGTCCGGATGTGCACAGATTCCTGGTATACAAAAAAAAAAAAAAAAAAACCAAAGCAGCTTAAATGGTCAAAGAACAAAATATAAAGTGAGCTGTAAGGGTCAGATCTGGATGAGAGCCCAAGTCTGAGTCTCCACATCCGTCTGGGGATAAACTTGGCTCCTAATCAGGGGTGACAATTAGGCTGTACAGTTAATATTTTTACAGCTGTTTTATTAATAACACATACAGTGCATCCAGCCAGGATTTGTTGGAGACACCTCAGGAAAACGAATGATGTAAATAACAGATGGATGTAGAATATTCCTACAAACAGGCATAAAGATATTCCCTTCTTGTTTAAAAAGAATTTAAATAGACAGATTGTAGATAAACAGGCAGACAGAAAGGGGGAGAGAGAGGATTTATGATATTTGAGGCAGTGGCTGCATGCGTTCACATGGCAAAAAGCGTGGACATAAACATCCCTGCTCTGTGTACGGAGATGTTACTCAGAGGGTTGGCTTCTGGAAGACAAACTTCCCTGGTGCAGGGGGGATGCACACACACAGTCAGGGGAGCCATTGGAAGCAGGTGTGGGGAGGCTGTTCTTTGAATAGTCCTCTGGAACGTTGTGGCATCCAGGGAGGTTTTCAGAGCCTAACCAGACATGCTTTCGCCCAGCCTTGGCCCACCACATAGCCCAGGAGTAGACTTCCTTCTTTCTGCCTCTGTCCATCGTTTATTGGAAGACCCCAACCCTCTCCGATTTCACATTTGAACTAGGAGCAATGATATTTCAATTTGAAAAGAGACATTAAAAATTCAAGATCTTCATATCTTTTGTTTTCACTCCTACTAATTGTGTGTGTGTGTGTGTGTGTGTGTGTGTGTGTGTGTGTGTGTGTGTGCGCTGCTTTTTCATGAGCCGGCTGCACTGTGCTCCTTCCCATACTTTGCAACCAGATGGCTCAGGAATGAAGAACAAAGGCCACTAAAAAGTGGGCGGGGAGAAGTGGGGGAGAAGAGCACACAGGACTGAAAGTCAAGGCGAAATCTGAGATGGTAGCACAACTCAGTTGTTTAATCACCAGTAATTCCTGGGTAAATTATGAACTTAGGGCAGATGTCACTCTTCCCAGCCACCCTCTGTGCGAGGTACTCTTGTGTTGCTGTGTCTATGTCTATAATATAGACATACACAGGCCAAGTTTTGTTGTTTTTGTTTTTGCAATGGTGAGAATTGAAGATAGTGTCCTGTTCTCTTCTGTGAATCTTCCTACTTACTTTCATATATCAAAAGAGGAATGAGAATTTGCTGAGCATCATCCCCCTGCTTGGACGCTACAATGCAGTTGTTCAGATAGCTCAGAGTTGAAATGCATGGCATTTCGCAGCTGAGTGACCATGGGCAGGTCACTGTCCTCTCACTCTTAGTTTCCTTTTATAGAATATCCACCCCCCCCTCCCCACGAGAGGGACGCCATGGCTGCTAACAGTGTAATATCTTGAAAACAGAAACAGGCTCTGTGGAAAGACTGTGGTCATCTTGGATGTGACAAAGAAGAGTCCTCAAAGCTTTGCTCTGACAGTTGTCTGCTTAATTTCCTGTTGCACTTAGAACCTGACTCTACCTGCCTTTCCAGATGGGACCTTTGAACTTTTGCCTTGAAAGAGTCCCTTTAAAGTGCTTTTGTGAGCCTAACTCTGCCAAGACAGGGTAGGTAAGTCCTTCATAATCCCTGCTCTACAACAAATGTCTGTCAGAGAAACAGGACCCAAAGGCTGAAGATTGATGCTGGAATGTATGGAGAGAAAATGGGAACTGTCCAGGCAGTTACTGGTATGTTCTTTCTTAGTTTTGGAAGCTGCAGGCTCTGCACTTCCTATATAAGCAAATATATTTATCCCTCTCAGGTCTCTGAGGTGGTTGAAGAATAGACAGATAGAATCTTATAGTTAAATTTTGAACTGTTTAGGAATCAAGAGGGTGTTATAGATCTAAGAAGATACTCTTAAAAGTGTGTTGAAAGATAGTATGAATGTTGAGTCACATATAGACCTTTAAACTCATGGAGTTGGGTAGATAGTAGAATGTTAAAGTCAGGGGCCAAATAGGTATAAACTGAACATTGGGAAGGTATACTGGGCCAATTTAATCTCATAAATGTGGCATAATTATATCTATTGTTTTGTATAATACTTACTGTTATAAGAGAAGGAACCAGCTGTTGGACTGAAAGGGGAAACCTCTGGAGGGAAGAGGGTGGAAGGGCGGGTTGGGAAGGGGGAATAGGGAGGGGTTTGTTACTGAGATGTAACTTGAAGAAAAAAAAATAAAGTATTTATAAAAAAAAAAAAAAAAAAAAAAAAAAGTGCTTTTGTGAATCACTATGAATCTTTCGTCTGACCCCTCCACTGTACTTACTGTATACATATCATTGAAACTGTGTTAAATTCCAGGATGATCTAATGGCTACTTGTTCTATTCATTGTTTTCTATGTGAGCTGTAGAAAGGTTTCTTTCCTTTCCTTTTTTTTTTCTTTTTAAATCAGAGATTGCTGCACACACAAATCCTACAGGCAAAAGGAATGACTATTGAAAGACAAAATTTCATGCAGGTAAGTTGGACTAAGTAACTTAAGAAAGGAAATATTTGGATTATACACAGAATCTTCCTTCTGCATCCTGGGCATGTCAGCCACCCATCCATGTACATGTGTGGAGTTGACTAACAAAGAAGATTCTCGACAAGGTTTATGAGTACCCTTGTTGACTCCTTCCTCCTTCCCTTGTACTCTTGAGAGGGAGTTACATTTCCTTCTTGCTGCAGGGTGCACAGTTCGTAATAATTTCTCTTTTCATTGAAAGGGTTGAAACCATTGGGAAAGTTTCAAGGCCTAAGTTTAATATTGTATGAAGCCATGATTACAATTTGTATTTTCTTGGACACTCATAAGGACTCTAGGAGACCAAAAGAAAATTTCATATGCAGATGAGTAAAAGGGATAGACTATTTTTAGTGTGTGTGTGTGTGTGTGTGTGTGTGTGTGTGTGTGTGTGTGTATGCATGCACATGGTGCACATATTTAGGAGTCAGAAAACAACACTGAGCAACACTCTCTGCTCTCTCCTTCATTTGAGACAGAGTCTATGTATCTGCCCTGATGCCTGTACCAGGTTTACTGGCCTAAGAGTTTTTGGAGAGTCTCCTATCTCATCTCCTGTTGCAACAGCACTGGATTCCAGGTGCCTGCTACTATGTGTATCCACACAGGTTCTGGGAAATCAGAGGGAAGTTCTCGTGTTTATGCAAGTACTTTTATCCACTAAGCCATCTCGCAGCCCTGGGGAAGATTTTGATGAGCACAGTGTTCCTTCTTCAAGTCCAGAGGCAGAGGGATGCCTCACTATCAGACTTCACATGGAACCTAGGCAAAAGACCTGTGCTGATCTCTAGTACAGGCCCGGTTTCTAACTGATGCTCAAAACCTCACATGCTTGGCAGCAAATCATAGGGAAAATGAAAGGCTTGGGAGTCAGCCTATAAGTTTCAAACCTTGGCTCTCCTGCCAACTATACGCTCTGAACCTCTCCAAGATTGTTTAATTTCCGCAGTCCTTGTAAAACAGCATCACGATTACCTAACACATAGGGATGATGGGAGTGTTCAGTGAGACGATGCATGGAAGGCAATTAACACATGCCTGAAACTATAGTAAGCTTTATAAACCTGCTCTAATTCCTATCATCGTTTTGGACTCAATGAGCCTGCCCTGTCTATCTCCTGGAATTTCAGAATATTAGGACAGTGTAGAAACTTCTAAGAGAGGTTTTCAAAGCTTTTGATCAAAATTCTAAGGGCAAACGTGATACTTTTGCTTATTTGCTTGTGTGTGTGTGTGTGTGTGTGTGTGTATGTAAGTGTGCAAATCTTAACAGTCAAAGAATATTCTATTGTATAAATGTACCACATTTTCATTATCTATTCATCAATTGGTGAATGTACATACAATAAGAATTAATTAATTTAAAAAATTTTAATGCTTAAAAAGTTCATTGTCTATACCATTTTTGTCCAAACCATTAGTGATGAGTTAGGAGGTTTCCTAAGCATGTCAGACAGTCACAAGCAACATTTAAAATACACACAGCAGAATCACACTGAGTAGAAAGCAACATGGACTGTGACCAGAATTAATTTTTATTGTATGTAGACTCACAATTGATGAATGGATAATGAAAATGTGGTACACTCACACAATAGAATATTATTCTACTGTTAAGAAAAATAAAATTATGAAAATTTCAGGCCAATGGATGAAGCTAGAAACAATCATTCTGAGTGAGGTAATTCAGATTCAGAGAGATAAACATTGCATGTTTTTTCTTATATGTGGATGTTAGCTTTTCAGTTTTAGATATTAAGTTTCATTGAGAATATTATAGAAGTTAGATAGCTAGCAAAAGACCAAGGAAGAGGATAGAATCTTACAACAAAGGGGAAATAGAATATAGTGTTATAAAGGGACAAAGGGGACAAACAGGAATTAGGGGATTAAATGGGGGGAGTGGGAGGGAATGGTAGATATAGGGAGGGACAGCTAACACTACAAACCTTGTGAAAAGCCACATAGAACCCTACTACTGTAGAAGTTTCCTAAAATACATACATACACAAAGGTAATTTAAACAGAGTTCCCTTATAATAGGAAGATAATGCCCCACCTAGATACCATATGGTACAAAACAAAATGCTCAGTATCAAGAATGGGTTTTGTCATTTTTAGTTGTTGGCCAAAGGATGTCCCATAGCACCCCACCCAACAGTACAGGCTATTGGTAATGCTATTTGTTACCCTCTACAACCTGATGATAACACCCTGTTGACATCACATATTTATGCCATTAAACACGGAGAAATAGAGCTCAGGGAAAACAAGGCAGAAAGATTTCTATAAAATAGTATGTGTGTGTGTGTGTGTGTGTGTGTGTGTGTGTGTGTGTGTGTGCGCGCGCGCGCGCGCGCGCACGCGTGCATGCTGTTGATGACTCCAAGGAAACAAGGTTTTCCAAAAACAGCAGAGGTGATACACATGTGAATTCACTGAGAGTACCTATGGGATTTCACAAGTTCAGACTAGACAAAATCCCAGCACAAAGAAGGAGAAGTGAAGAAAAAGCCCTCCTCTAACCAAAAAGCTATGTGGAATTGATAGCTGTTGTGAGAGTGAAAATCAGTTTTCTTCAGTGGAACACGGGGTATCTCAACCACACTCCAGGCATGTCCCATGTTCAGGAGTAACTGACAAACACAAAATGGACTCCATAGTTTGTTTTTGTTTTGTGCTTTTGTGTTTCTTTGGTTAGGTTTCAGTTTGTTTTTAAGAGAAAGAATATGTGGTTGGATAGGTGGAGAGGAAATAAAGGATTGGGGAGGGAAAGGATATAATCCAAATATATTTTTTAAAAAGTTTAAATAAAAATACTTTCATTAATTAATTTTAATTTCACATGCATACATGGTTTGCTTGTATCTGTGTCTGTACAAGTGTTCTTAGTGCCTGTTGAAGCCTGAACAGGGTGTCAGTTCCTCTAAGACTAGAGTTATTGATGGTTGTAAGTGGCCATCTGGGTGTTGGAAGTCAAACTGGGTTCCTCAGGAAGAGCAGTCAGCCCTTTTAGTTACTCTAGCCCCAATAATAGAGCGACATTTTATATATAAATAAATTACACTTAATATTGTCCATATAGTACCCTTTATAGGAACAGAGACAGAACTTGACTCTGAACCAAAGTCTCCTGACTCCGGATTCTGGGAGACCTACAGAGACCAAAGGCAGTTAGGGTTCACATCCTTGTGTGTATGACCACTGCTCCATAAGAAAAAAAATGCCAGGGATTCTCCATGATTTGTTTACCAGACAGGGCATCAAAACGAGCCTGCCCAGGTCACCCTGACACATTAGAAAAAAATTCTGAATCTTCAGAGAGATCTGTTTTCTACACTGCATTGGCAGCTCAGTTGGAAAGTTACTTGAATGTTTGTCAAAAATTGTTTATAGATTTGAGAACTGTTTGGGGCTTGCTGTTGCTTCTGTTGTTTGCCTCTTTGTATCATCTCATTTTTCAAAATTTAATAAACAGTTTGCAGAGGAGCAAAATAATTGGTCACACACTTGCAGGCTCCCAGATTTGTTGTACATGTGCGGGCAGTACAGAGTAACTGAAAACATGTTCAGGCCCAGCGCATCAAATCATGTCCGATGCTGTGGATGAGATCAAGGCAGAAGAAGCAAACATCCACGGCCCCAAACCACATCACACACACGGCCTCTGACCACAGGGCTTAAGGGCCAGACTGTGGACTCAGTGACGCACGTAGTAGCATCGGGGCCCACGGATGGGAGCTGCTGCTGCAGGCCCCCATGGTACTGGATGATTTGTCCAATTTGTGAATCAGAAGGACTCAGCAAGCATTGTAGGAAGCCACGGGAGGCAGCAGAAGCCCGTCTTTCACTCACCCACAACTCAGTTGCACCAAGGACTGCAGAGCAGCATTTGCATTGGGAGTATTTGAAAGATGTGATGGGTGGCTCAGCCATTCTCTGGCACCTCCAGGACCACTTTTCTCTGTCCTGTGAGCTACACAAGCTGGCTGACCACAATGAAGGTAGATTAGGGGGTTTCTAGGTTGTCTTTCTGCCCCAAGTATTTGTAAGGTTTAGGTACAAAGCTGGTATCCTGCTGATGGTAGGGGATGTCAGTATTTCTTGGCACGCAGTAGTTGCTTGAGTAATATAGCTAATTATATCAAAAAAATTGACATATCCTTTTTCCCAGGGGACCAAATGGCTCTGAACCTTGCTTTTCTGGTGGTAGTCTGATGCTCCTGGTGGCAATTTCAAGGTTTGTGGGGTGGGAGGGAAGCATTGAATGAACTTAGTGGCCTGTAAGGAACAATGAGTTTAGAGCTTTAAACTCTAACCTCCAAATCAGTCAATAAACAAGAGAATTTTCTTTTTCTCTTGAGCAGGGTCTTACTTTGTAGCCCAGGCTGGCATGAAACTCACTTTATATCTCTGAGTGGCCTGGAACTCACAGAGATCCACCTGCCTCTTCCTCCTGAGTGCTGAGATTAAAGGTGTACACCATCACACCTACGCATAGAATTCTTGTTTAAAATGGTTACTCAGAAATATACTTGCATGGATTTCACAATTATACAGACTCCTCAGGGCCCATGTGTGAAAGCCAGAGCACTGGCTCAGAAGGAGCAGGACCACTTGACCTTGGGGTGAGGCATCAGGGTCAATTGAGCTAGAGGCAACTGAGTACAGCAGAGCTGTGAGCTCCTTGCCAATGTCTCAAAACTTATATCCATCTATACATACCCATAACCGGGATTCCCTCTCAACAAGCTTCAGGAAATAGAATGCAAAAGTTGGCTTGCACTAAAAGGAAAACAAATACTATTTTTGCTAATTTATAACATTAGAACCATAACATATATGTGGAGATTATTTCTAACATCATTAGACCAAAGTGATAGAGTATCGAACTAAGCTTACAAGGGTGAAGACTCTGAATTGGCTACTGTGCGGGTTGACTTTTCTTATTTTTGTGACAAAGCGCTAGAGAGAAGAGTTGAGGAGGGAAGAAAAGTTGACTCACAGTTTAAGATGGGACAGCCCATCATGGAAGAGAAAGTGTAGTGGCCGGGACTCTCTGATGGACACTGTTTGTTCCATGGCAGAGAGAGAACAAGCAAGAACTAGGGCTGAGTTGAAGCAGTGACATTCCCCCAACCCACATACATGTATAGACCACTCTGTCCAACAGAGCACTCGCATACACATGTATAGACCACTCTGTCCAACAGAGCACTCGCATACACATGTATAGACCACTCTGTCCAACAGAGCACTCGCATACACATGTGAACCACTCTGTCCCACCAAGCATCACCTCTTATATGTTCCAGGGCCTCCTAGACCTAGTGCTCCAACACATGCCTCCAGGGAATATTTCGGACTCAAGCCATACAGTTCGGTTGCCTACATTCCTCTCACTTGGTTAACCACTCCATTTCCAAGAACGATGTCCACTTCCTACCTGCCTCATTCTTAAACTCTACCACAAACAACTGACCCTATTCATGTACCTCGTAGTGCTGTCTTCTTTGTCCATTTTTCTTCATTCTCTCTCATGAGAGAAACAGTCCTGAGGCTAGGGCTGATGACACAACAGTATGAAGAGAAAAGAAATTCACAAATGTTAAAAGGAGATGAAACAAAATGAGGCATTGTGTCATCGAGTATACTAGATCCTGCTAAACTCCTGTACACCCCCACCACAAATACAATTTCACTCACTTCTCCATTCTTATTGAGTTAGGATTGTGGGCATACAGTGTTTTTAAAAATTGTTTAATGACTTCATAGTTCCATATAATGTGTTTTGATAAATCTACTTCTCATTCTCTTTCCTTTAATTTTTGTCCTATTCTTTCTAACAGTTTTCTTCATGGCTGTGGGCACTGACAGGCTACACCTGTTTCAAAAGAGGGCCCTATGCTTGTTCATATACAAGGTACAGCAGGTGGATGTAGGAGATATAAAATGCCAGAAATAAAAGAGTATATGGAGCTGGGAAGAAAACTTAGCTGATTCTGCAACTCTACAGCTATCAATTGCCAATAGCCCCTAAGACAGAAGTGGAATTTCATAAACCCCTCCCCAATTCTTGCTAGGATTTTGGCTAGCCTGATCTATTGCAATGACAGTGTCTATGAGTTCATGTGTGCAGGGCCATGTCATGTCCTGCAAATACTGCTTTTCTTCAGGTGTCCACTACCTCTGACTCTTACAAGTATCTATCTCTTGTTCCACGATGATCCACCATACAATTGTCTTCCTGTACCATTTATCCTGTGTTTTCTAGCAATATTCTAGTATATTTTCTTATTAAAAATATATAGTTTACTTGCACTTAGAATTTATTTTGTGTACATATTTCATTGCCTTGAATAAGCTGGAATTGATCTATACTTTTATATCATAATTTTAGGGAAAATACATTCAAAATAGCCAACTTCAATGAAAAGTTTGGAGTAGAACCATTGTTTAGTTGAGTATTTTTCTTTCTCTCTCTCTTCTTTTTGGATAATCCTCTAGCATGAGTTGAGGAAGGAAGCCAATAATTGTACAAAACGGCTAACGTCTTAGGCTCTGGGGACAAACAATGTGGGTTCAGAACCCAGTTTTGCTGTGTATTACCTTAGATTGGGAAGAACCTTGAAGGTCTCCCAGATCCTGTGTATCTTAAGCTATTGTCTGTTGTTTCTGCATATATTGTATACTCACCAGTTTAGGGACAAAAAAGCCCAAGCTTGGCTGACTCGATCTGTTGATTTCAAGTGTGAGCCCCCTTGACTACATCCCAGCATGGTAGATAACAACAAAGAGACAGATCCTGCATTGAGAAAGGAAGCAGGAGCTCAGAAACTAGGCTGTTTCATTTGTCTGTCTGTCTGTCTGTCTAAATAATCTGCTCTTGTAGCAACTAAGTAGAATCTCCCATGGTTAACATACTACATTAGTCCTTTCTGAGTGCAGTGTACCAATAACTGAATATCCTTGTCATAGGCCTCACCTTTTCAAAGTTCCATCGCTTCTCAACATTACCACACTGAGGATTAAACACTCAGCACATGTCTTTCGGACATAGTCCCAAATCGTGTATATAGTGCTGAGTCCCTTCATCTGTACAATGTGCTAAACACAGAGTAGTGTTATGAGAATCAATGGAGCAAATCAACATACAGGGAGATCAGCTTGTCCCATAAAAAATACTTGTGTGTGATTTGTATTGTTATAAGCCTCTTGACAACATTGCCTTTAACTTGGGTTTATAGATAGAAACCTAAGACTGAAAATTATCAGTTAACACACTTGAGATTTGTGGCTGCTAAAATCAAAGGCCTGAGACTTGACACTTCATCTGCTCATTTCTAAAGTCCACGCCCACTGTTATACAGTGTGGCTTCCCCGTTAATAACAAAAATTACAATAATACATGTGCCATACCATAGAACCCAAAGACTAAAGACCTCCTAATGTTTAAGTCTCCTTCAGGTAAGTGACTTATGCTAAAATGGTAAGAAGTTTAAAAAATGTTAATAGCATAAATTAATGAGTTAAACTATTTTGGATAAAAAGTGATCCTGTTATTGACTATAAGTAGGGAAAGGGAGAGAAAGTGGAAAAAAGTGTCCTTTATCCAGAGTGAGGCTCACAAATGGGCCATAACAACTTTTTTAAGGAGTCACATTGTCTTCCAAAGCCTGCTGGATTCATGGTTGCTTGACTAATGCTCTGGTTTCTACTATTTCACTTCTTTGGGGAAAGAGTTTAACAAAATAATCCCTTCTAATTTATAACTTGTTATACAAAAAAGACTTTAAATGTTATGAATTTTTAATTTTTTTCATTTAGTTGATTCTCTTGCTGAGAAAAGTGACTGCCAAAGTGCTTTGCCTAGCTTTGACAATAAACACCAGTATCTGGTTCATTAATAATTTATACATAAATACTCAAACAGAATGATCTGGCAGGTCCCACAGGTGAGCCATGCAGAGTTTCAAAAATGCTGCTATGTTTAAATGAGGTAACTTTGAAATAAAATTTTATTTCATAGGTAGTCAGAGATACATTAGAAGCTAGGAACTTCAACCCTTTACCTCCTGCACTGCTTTTTAGTTTGTTTGTTTGTTTAGAGACTACAACCCTGATGGAAATCTCAGTTACCCATTACATACAGAACTAGGTTTAAGGCTTCTTTGGAAATCTGTATCCGATGCCCCTTGAGGGATGTTCAGTCTGTGCTTTTGGATGGTTAGGCATTCACTCACATGGTTCGGTCTGTGCGCTTTAGCTTTTCTTTACTGGCTACTAAAAATTCCACTGAACTTTTATTGCTAGTTGTAAAGTAGTTGTATTATAAAGTCCCAAGCTCAGTGACTTGAAACAAAATAAATCTAAAATAGTAAAGTTTCTTTGGATCAGAAGTCCAAGAGCTAAAGTCAAGGTCTGACAGAGTTATGTTATGTTTGGAGGTGAGAGAGTGGGGTCCATTTCTGTGTATTATAGGACTCTAGAACCTTCTCACACTGTTGTACTAAAGCCCCTTTCCTCTGTCTTCAAAGCAAGCAAAGTTCTCACCTCTTGCCACTCCAAGTATCTCAAGTGCTCAACTTACAAGCCTGACTCCCAGGAGACTCAGAAATCCCCTTGTTTTAAAGATATGTCTTTATCAATCTTAATTCCATCTTTTATTTGAGCTTACCTTTACCGTGCCTCCTCACATATTCATAGATTCTAGAAATTTGGGCATGGACACATTTGAGGATTCAAGACTCTATTGCCACAGTTACCCACACAACCACCCCCAGCACTTTCCACTGATTTCCTCTTGCTGCCAATGGTGTGAACTCATTGACCCAGACAGTAAAAGTTTTGTCCCATCCCTGTGCCCTTTCTGAACTGCTTCTTCCTTCTGGCTGAGTGCTTTCATTTCTCTCAAAGCCTACCTGCCTTCCAGGGTCAAATATGTTCTGCCTTGAGCATGGAGGTTTTTTTTTCATCTCACATGTTCATTATGTTCCTTTTTCCTTCTCCTCCCTTTTCTGATCCTCCATGAAAATTCTATTGCACTGGCTGCAGTTGTTTTACTTACAGAACTGCTTCCTGGTCACTCCTTAATGTATTTGTATTTGGCTACCTGGCCATGGATTACAATCTCTTGAATCCAGGACTATGTCCCACATTCCTATCATTATTTTTCTATCAACTTTCATGTGCTCAAAAAAGAATGGTTCCGTCTATGTTCATGAGGAAAATTGGTCTGAAGTTCTCTTTCTTTGTTGGGTCTTTGTGTGGTTTAGGGATCAGAGTGACTGTGGCCTCATAGAATGAGACTGACAGTGTTCCTTCTCTTTCTATTTTGTGGAAGACTTTGAAGAGTACTGGTATTAGCTCTTCTTTGAAGGTCTGGTAGATTTCTGTGCTGAAACCATCTGGCCCTGGGCTTTTTTTTGGTTGGGAGATTTTTAATGACTGTTTCTATTTCCTTAGGGGTTATAGGGCTGTTTAATCCATTAACCTTATCTTGATTTAATTTTGGTAGGTAGAATCTATCAAAAAATTGTCCATTTTGCTAAGGTTTCCAAATTTGGTGGAGTACAGATTTTTAAAGTAGGACCTAAACATTCACTGGATTTCCTCAATGTCTGTTGTTATCTCTCACCTTTCATTTCTGATTTTGTTGATTTGAGTATTTTTTTTCCTCTGCCTTTTAGTTATTTTGGCTAAGGGTTTGTCTATTTTGTCGATTTTCTCAAAGAACCAACTTTTGGTTTCATTGATCCTTTGTATTGTTCCTTTTGTTTCTAAGTTGTTAATTTCAGCCCTAAGTTTTATGATTTCCTGCCTTCTGCTCCTCTTGGGAGTTTTTGCTTCTTTTTTTTTCCAGTTCTTCCAGTTCAGCTGTTAGTTTGCTAATATAAGCTGTCATGATTTTCTTTTTTTTTTAAAATACTTTATTTTTTTTCTTCAAGTTACATCTCGTCACAAACCCCTCCCTATTCCCCCTTCCTATCCCGCCCTTCCACCCTCTTCCCCCCAGAAGTTTCCCCTTTCAGTCCAACATATGGTTCCTTCTCTTATAGCAGTAAGTATTATACAAAACAACAGATATAAATATGCCACATTTGTGAGAGTTAAATGGCCCAGTATACCTTCCCAATGTCCACTTTATACATATTTGGCCCCTGACTTTAACATTCTACTATCTAACCATCTCCATGAGTTTAAGGTCTATATCTGACTCAACATTCATACTAACTTGCAACACACTTTTAAGAGTATCTTCTTAGATCTATAACACCCTCTTGATTCCTAAACAATTCAAAATTTAACTATGAGACTCTAGCTGTCTATTCTTCAACCACCTCAGAGACCTGAGAGGGGTAAATATATCTGTTTATATAGGAAGTACAAGGCCTGCAGCTTCCAAAACTAAGAAAGGACATACCAATGACTGCCTGGACAGTTCCCATTTTCTCTCCATACATTCCTGCATCAGTCTTCAGCCTTTGGGTCCTGTTTCTCTGACAGACATTTGTTGGATAGCCGGGATTATGAAGGACTTACCTACCCTGTCTTGGCAGAGTTAGGCTGTTGACTTCCCTGCTACCAAGTTTTGTCCTTTTTGGACAGCAGTCTGTCTGCAGTTGGTGCAAGGGGTTTTTGAAGGTACTTAGTGCTATGAACTTTCCTTGTAGCACAGCTTTCATTGTGTCCCATAGGTTTGGGTATGTTGTGCCTTCATTTTCGTTGGATTTTAAGAAGTTTTTGGTTTCCTTCTTTATTTTTTCCCTGGCCTAGTGGTCATTCAGTAGAGAGTTGTTTAGTTTCCATGAATGTGTAGGCCTTCTATTATTTCTGTTGATGTTGAAGTCCAGCTTTATTCCATGGTGGTCTGATAAGATGCAAGGGGTTATTTCAATTTTCTCGTATCTGTTGAGGCTTGCTTTGTGTCCAACTATATGGTCAATTTTGGAGGAGGTTCCATATGGTGCTGAAAAGAAAGTGTATCCTTTGTGTTTGGGTGAAACATTCTGTAGATATCTGTTAGGTCCATTTGGTTCATGACTTCTGTTAAGCTCATTATTTCTCTGTTTGGTTTCTGTCCATTGTTGTGAGTGAGGTGTTGAAGTCTCCCACTGCTAATGTGTGGGGATCAATGTGAGTTTTAAGCCTTAGAAGAGTATCTTTTACAAATGTGGGTGCCCTTGTATTTGGGGCATAAATATTCAGTATTGAGATGTTGTCTGTAAGGCAAAAGACACTGTCATTCGAACAAAACAGTAACCTACAGATTAGGAAAAGATCTTCTCCAACCCCACACCTGACACAGGGCTAATATCCAAAATTTACAAAGAACTCAAGAAATTAAATGCCAAGAAACCAAATAATCCAAAAAAAAAAATGGGGAACAGAGCTAAATAGAGAAACAAAGGAGGAATCCCTAATGGCCGAGAGACACCTGAAGAAATGCTCAACATCCTTAATCATCAGGGAAATGCAACTCAAGAGGACTCTGAGATTCCATCTCACACCTGTCAGAATGGCTAAGATCAAAAACTCAAATGACAGCACATGCAGGAGAGGTTGTGGAGAAAGGGGAACCCTACTCCATTGCTGGTGGGAGTGCAAGCTTGTACAACCACTATAGAAATCAGTCTGGGATATCTTAGAAAACTTGGAATAGCTCTACCTCAAGACCCAGCCATACCACTTCTGGGTATACTTCCAAATGACTCCTCACCAAACCACAAGGAAGTGTGTGCATAGTAGCCTTATTTGTAATAGCTAGAAAATGGAAACAACCCAGATGTCCCTCAACTGAGGAATGGATAAAAAAACTATGGTACATCTACACAATGGAATATTACTCAGCTATCAGAAACAATTAAATCATGCAATTTGCAGCCAAATGGATGGAACTAGAGAAGCTCATCCTGAGTGAGCTAACCCAGCCTCAGAAGGACGCACTTGATATCTATTCACTTATAATCGGATTTTAGCCATATAGTACAGGATAACTATACTACAACCAATGCACCAAGGGAACATGAACATAGAGTTTTTTCCTGTCAATGAGACACTTTGCCCTAGTGGTGCTGCTTTGTAGGCCCCCAATGTATGAGGAGGCTCTTGGCCCTCATATGGCTCCTGAAATGGGGTAGGGGATTGTTTTGTAGGGACACTCCACTCCAGAGGAGTGTGATGGAAGGGATAGGGGGTAGGGGGTTAGAGGGCGGGACTAGGAGCAGTGGAAAGAGGGCACTGTGATTGAGATGTAACCTGAAGTAATAAATAAATATTTAAAAAGAGAGAGAGAGAGAGAAAAAAAAGAATGGTTCCTCCAGCCTGGTTGTTCTTGAGTAATGTTGATTTTCTTGGGCATATTTCATTGTAACCAACAGAATCCCAATCTGGTTTCTTTATGGGAAAGATTCAGTAGACATGGGGAGAATTCCAAAGTTACATGATGAAGCGAATTATCAACACTCGGATTTAAAGCTTAAAGGACTTCAGAAACCAATGAAACACTAACTGTAGGTGAATCAAAAGCTCAGGAAGTTTGGAAGTAAGAAATCCTCAAATTTGGGCCACATCATGTTCTTTCTTTATGAGTGGAGGGTGATGCTGGCAAAAATACTTAGATTGACATCCAAGTTATGACCACCTGCTATGACAGAAATTTCTACCCACCTCAAAAAAAAACAACAAACAAACAAAAACCTAAGGTGTTTGTGAAATATCAAAACATGCAGAGATGCCGGGTAGACAAATTAATGATGCGCCTGAACTACATCTAAAATAAAACTTCCACATTTGTTGGAATCAAAAACAAAGAACAAATAGGAGCAATATGTACAAGCATAAAACAGCTGTGTAGGGATGACTTTTAATGTGCTACGATCAGGGTTAAAGTCTTTCCCTCTATTCTCTAAACAAGCATCTGACACCCCCAATGCTTTCTGAAAAAGCAAAACAAACTAAACAAACAATATGCTAAATAGAGACACAACTTACTGAGCGTCTAGTATGGTCCAGGCATTGTGCTAGGTTGTTCATGTTCTCTTACCACTTTGCCTGCCCCCTAGAGTTGGATTCTATCATTTTTTCTTAGGTGATGATAGGAAGAGCATCCACCAGTGACTTGGACCTTCCACTTACTAAATGCAATGAGGAGGCAGTAAAAAGATGAGGCACATGAGACCTGGACTTTGATGACACAAGAAGAAGACAGGCCCTGGGGAGAAGCTGTGGCCTGTGCTGGAGGCCACAGGGACCAGAAGTAAGCATCTAGGCAGGCAACTTCACGTTTGAATAGATGATCCCAATGATTCATGAGAATAACTCTCCTGGAACTCCCTAATGAGTACAGGAAGAGCTCAGAGAGACCCATAACCCAGAGGAGGAAAGAGAGGGCAGCTTCAGGGACCTTCTCCAAACAAGTAGGTCTAGAAGAACATGTATAAGCCAGAGGTAGTGCTGCATGCCTTTAGTCCCAGCACTCGGAGGCAGAGGCAGGTGGATCTCCATGAGTCTGAGATCAGCCTGGTCTACAGAACTAGTTCCAGGACAGCCAGGGCCACATAAAGAAACCCTGTCATCTAGGACAGGATCTTGGGCAAGAAAATGGTTCAGAAGATAAGTATCTGTATCATGAGGAAGAAGCCAGCGTGTTCAGGGTGCCGTGAGCAATGTAGTATAATCAAAATATGTAAATCTTTGTGAGAAACTGAAAACGAGAATGGCAGAAGTGAGCCTGAAATCAGGTTACAGCCTGTGGTTAAAGTATTTTAAATGCCACACCAGGACCCATGTCTACTAATGATGAGACTGGATTTGCTTGGGAGCAGGGAAGGACAATATAAATGTCGGATTGGTATGGTAGAGCCAAAGTCAGACCGGGCATCTGAGTACAAAGGGTGACTTAAAGCCAGGGGCCCTTGAGCATGTCTGGATGACAGGGTTGGCTAAGGAGAGGTAGTGGTAGAGTGGTGTGCATGAGACAGAGAGAAGGAAGTAAATAGTTGGGGTGAAGTAAGGCAGCAGGGAGGGCTGCTGTTCTGGGGAGGGGACAGATAAAGGCTCCTGTGGATCATCGCTCTGAACAGGTGATGTGGTTCTTTCCCTGAACAGAGACACTCTGTTTATTCCCCCCATTCTTCTCCCTTCTTTTTTCCTTCTCTCTCCTCAAAAAAGAATCTCTAGCCTTTTATGAGTCAGCCCTAATATGGGATTATGACTGAGATCTGCATTTGCAGCACCTGGCACTGTGCTGGTTATGTAAAGGAGCCTCAAAAAGCCATGTGTCCCTCTCTATTTTTTCCCTCTTTGGGCTGGATGACTTTCTTCTTCCATTTTCTCTGTTCTCATAAAGGGAACCGAACTTCTGAGGTGGATGTATCGAATAGCAATGGCACACTGATTTTAAGAGAAACTACAAGGCAACTGGCTTCCATTTATTTCATCTAGTCAATCTCATGACAATAGTCTGTCTATCAAAAAACTCCTCCAGGCTGCTGGGTAGATGGATACCTCAGCTCACAACATGCTTGCTGTACAAACGAAAGGGCCTGCCTGGGTTTGAGTTCAGCACTTACATAGCAGGCAGACATTATTAGCCTGTACTTGTAACCACATCTTTGGTGCAGTGAAGATATGATTTCAACAGCTCACTGGACAGCCAGTATAAGTGAGGCAGGGAGCTCCAGACTCAGAGAAAGACCTTGTCTCAAAAAAATAATGACCATGATAATGGAGGACACTCTGGTCTAAACACACACACACACACACACACACACACACACACACACACACACACA